>WEIU01003605.1:566394-623697 GCA_013389925.1 Aegithalos caudatus | reverse complement strand
TTTTTTTTTTTTTTTTGAACTTCTGCTCAAATCAAAACACAGCTAGCATTTATTTTGGTGCTAATGGGAATATTTTCATAAACTTCAAATTTAGAGCCAGTAGAAGGATCCTGGCTCAGCACATTTTCAGATGAAGGGCTTGATCCAAGGCTCTTTACAAAGTCATTTTCCCTCTGTTTCAATAAGTTTATAGTCAGCTGCTCAGTTTAGGTGTAAACCATAGGAGAGAGGCCATTCTCTCACTTAGGGTCCCCAGTGTCCTCAAGCCTGACCTTGAGGGTCTTTCTCTAGGATTCTAAGTCAGCTATAATAATAATAATGGTACCTGCAGTCCTTGATAGCCCAGAACTGGATGATGTGCTGGGCATGAGCAATAGGCTGAGGGGAGAGGGAGCTCCTGAGATTCCTGATGCCTGGTCATGACTGGCTTGGCCCAAGATTGAACCACAGAGCAAGAGGCAAACAATCTGTTCATCACAAGTGTCTCTCCAGCCTGGCTAGCCTCCTCAGTTACTCATTTGTAAAGCTTCTCCCTTCCTTGCTTTTATTTCTCTGTCAGCTCAGCCTGTTTTGCTTTTATTTTTTTTTATATTTTATTTTATTATTTTTTAATTTGGTACAAATGAACTAAATTCTCCAAATTCATCTGCACTGCTATCAGACATTGTTCTTTTAAAAAACCTTGGCATCATTTCTGAAGTTTCTCTGTGTACACTTTCCTGTTCTTGTATTTCCGTTATCCAGGTATCATCACTCAATAACCATACTGAGGCTGTAATGCTTTTCACATGGAAGGAATTGTGTTTTATTGATGGCAAATGTTGTAATGCACTTTCATGTCAAGATGAAAATCTGAAAAAGAAACTTTTTATAGTGTATGCTACATGAAACCTCTACACTGATCCAGGCTGGAGAAAGAATATGTTCCAGTACACATATGCTATGACTATATATAGTAAATTAAACAGTCCTGGCATGCAGGAATGGGCACAAGAACATATCCATGCTGCAAAATTTTTAGCATGGGCACGCTCAAGTAGCACTCTCCAAGGCAAATTTCAGGCACAGATCATGTGTTAGCAAAGACAAGAACACTCTTAATAGGGATTTTGGATGTGGCTCTTCCCCTTTAAGGGCTCAGAGTACTTAGTGTTGTGTACATAATGAAAAAAAAAGCCAAGTAGCTTCAGGACCAGAGTGTGAGCCCAGGCACAGTTTGGTTCATGCAACCACCATCTTGGGTATGTAATTTTCTGACCTACCACCTGATTTCTGTGATCCAGACTCTGTGAGGGTCGCTTTGATGATGCTTTTATTTGCAAAGAGATGCCTGGTGAAAACCCTGCACCTCACAGAGATGAGGTTGGAGCAACCTGCTCCAGGGAGAAACCTGCTTCCACAGAGGGAACAAATACTTGGTGTGTAGTGTGAGAGGAAATGGGAAAGTAAAGCCAGAGCCTACATGTCCACTGCTGGGTTCTTAGCCCAGAGAGAAATCAGGATGGCACTAGCAAAAAACTCCAATAATCAAACAAACAAAAAATCTGCAAGTAAAATAAGACAGTTTTTCCTGGGGACTGCAGGAATCTGTGTCTGCAGCATTTGGAGGTTGGAGAAAACTCAAGGTCAGACTGGAGCCAGAACCAGCTGTGAGGGTTTGCTGGTTCCCCAAAATCAGAGAGTTATCCCTTCCAGCATCTACACCAGGACCACCTCAGCCCATTCCTGAGCTCAGATGGAGGAAAAGCTTTTCCTGGAAGGCACATACACTGCCCTGGATAGTGGGGACCTGGGTGTGTGACACAACCAGCCCATACAGACACCTGCTTGTCAACCAGGAGCTGACTGCATGACACAGCTGAGGACAGCAGTACCTCCAGGTAGTCATTACCTCACATCCAGTGGGACTCTTTGCACAGCTGGTGGATGCCCTTCCTCCCAGTGCTGATGGAAGCACACAGCCTGGCCAGAGCCCTTGGGTGGATGCCACCTGTACCCCAGCTGTGGCTGTTACTGCTGCCAGCATTTCAAACCTTTTATGGTTATTTTTTAAGTTCCCTCACTCTTGGGATGCTGTGGCTGAAATGCAGAAGACTCATCCTCAGACTGTTTTTGTCTCAGTTCATACCCTGCTGCCACCTGCCACTGGATGCCCTCCAATTCCACCAACATGAGTGAGAGTTAAAATCCTGGAGTGATTTTAGCCCCATGAGAGCAGGAAGAAAAGCTTTTTGGGTGGTTTCCAAATTATTTTTTTCTTGTAAAGGCAAAATGTTTAGCCACACTTTGGGAAAGTATCCAATTCCATGGCTCCTTGCCTGAAGGAACCTTGAATCTTTTTCAAGGTCGGATTGTCTCCTCAGCTCAGTCACCATGTGTGCAGTGATGTTAGGGAATTTGCACCCAATTTATGTATCAGAGAAACAAGATTATCACCCATCCCAAACAGAGATGAAATGCCCTTCTCCTTCTTTGTCATTTGATTCTTGGAGCTTTTTTAGGTTTGCCACTAAGGGCAAAACTAGAAAACCCAACTCAAACCCAGCAGCTAAGGCATCAGGTCTCAGATGTTTCTCACTTCTGTCAGTCACTGAGATCAGTTTGAACTCTTTCACTATTAATAGTGAGATTAGCTTCTGTGCCAGTGCATGGAGCTGACAATTTTTTTGTTCAAAAATATAATGCTCTTGCTAATTCTGTGCACAATCATCAATTTAAAGAAGTGAAAAATTCAGACTTCCACAGCCAGAATGATTTTCCAGCTACGAGGTATATGAAATCTGCTGGCAAAGTGGCTCCAGGGACACAGATTTTTGCACCTCTTCATGATCCAGATCTCAGGGCAGATGCTTCTGAGCTTCCTCTGCAGGCAGGAAGGAAGAATATCTTTTTAGAGTAAGTCATCATAAAGTGGGCAACTCAACTGATTTGGATCAAAGCACAGTTTTCCCCCTATTGATCCGACAGGGAGAAAACACAGGGTAATTATCCCAGATGTGCAGCTGTTCTTCCCAAATAACTCATGGCCATCTTGGACTGGGCTTTGGATGGGATGGCTGATAGGTATAAGCATTAATTAGTCAGATCCTAGGAAGACTCACACCTGGCAAAACCAAGATGAAAATGGACTCCTGCCTCTTTCCAAGGGCACATCACTGTTGGTATACCTGATCTCTTTCCGCTTTATTTCCCTCCAGACTTCTTAACTTTCACTCTCCTTTCTGCCACCGAGCATCAGATGTGAATGCTCTTATTTTCTCAACTGGAATAGGAAAATTAGATTTATACAAGCTCAGCTATGCTAAGGCAAATGACCTCTGAGTTAGGAGGTCAGTGGGGTCCAGGTAGATGTCAAGTGCAAGGGACAGCCCAAAATAAGCCCAAAGTGTAAAAACACCCTCACAGACAATCCTGATACAAACAATTAGCAGACCAAGGAAGAAAGATCTCCTCTCACTCTATATAATTTTCCTATCTAGAAGTCTGGGCTACAGCAAAGCCCTTTAGAAAATAGCCAAGCATATGTTGCTGTCAGTTATTTTTCGTGGATGGAAAAAGAGAACTTGACTTTTTCTCTGAAAACACCTTCCGCTCAGGGTTCCTGGAAAAGGCTGAAATCTCTGGTTTCTACAGTGGTTGCCTGTTACTGAGGGCTCAGGCTCATGTATGACTCCAGTTTCAGCTCTGGCCTGCAGAAGATCTGAGGCGTAACCCCAGGAGAAGGGTATGGATGCACAGTGCGGCTGTTGCTGGTCCAGGAGTGACACATTCCCAGGCATATGGAAAGTGGGAACCCAAATTGTTTTAAATGGAGCATCTTCCTGTCTTGCTTCCACACTGCTGAGATTTTTCTTTTAAAATCTCAATTTTCTCCTTTTCTGGTTTCTAGGGCTTGAGTGAGAGGACTCATCCTCCTATTTTTTATATGTTTATGTTCAACATCCTGAGTTTATTCATAGAGCAACAAGCCTGCTTTTAAAAATTAGGGCCAAATCTAGGTCAAATCTGATAAACATTTCATCCTTAGCTCTGCAGACTCAGAGGGCTCAGGCCCTTGATTGTGTCACTGCAGGTCAGTGACTGACACCACATTGCCAACAGGCCATGAGGGCCAAGCCCCAAAGGTGAGGCCAAAGGCTTCAGCTTGAAACCTCTTTCACTGGCTTTTCAGAAAATGCATTTTATGTCACATTTGCCAACAGTCACAAATACTGAGTTGCAGTATTTCAATGTTAAGAAGGGAACTGTAGTGCAGCATATCTTAGTTGTTCTCTTTGCTACACAATAAAGGTGCCATCATAACCAATGCTTGGATGGAAATATCTCTGCTATCCATGGAGACATCATCTTGAAATGTATTCAGTCATTCAGGAGTTCTGAAATTACTGAGCTTCACTGACTGACCATGTGACTGAAGAGCTACAGACAAACGTTGCCCTTGTGTCCACACAGAGCACAATCTCTGTAGCTCTGTCTCATTCAAAAGGAGGCTGAAAATTAAACACCCTCAAAAGCCTAGGAAAAACTGAAAGAAAGACCCTTGAAAAATCACTCATTTTGTCTACCCTGGGGCTCATGTTCACAGAACTACCTTATCCATGGAACAGCTCCAAGCAGCAGTGGGTGCTCACAGGAGTTGCTCCTGCATGAGTCAAACAAAGCAGACACAGGATCATAGAACCATAGAAGCATTAAGGTTGGAAGAGGCCTCCAAGGTCATTGAGTCCAATCATTAACTCAGTTCTGCTAACTCACCACTAAACCACGTCTTCCAGCACCATATCTATAGATCTTTTAAATCTCTCCAGGGGTGGTGACCCTACCACTTCCAGGACTAGCATGTTGCTATGCTTGATTATGTTTTCAGTGAATAAATTTTCCCAATATCCAATACAAATCTCCCCCAGCACAATTTGAGGCAATTTCCTCTCATCCTGATCCTTGTAATTCAGGAGAAACGACCAAATCTCACATGGCTGCAATCTCCTTTCATGAACTTATAAAGAGCAAAAAGGTCCATCCTGAGGGTCCTTTTCTCTAGGCTAAACACCCTCAACTTCCTGGACTTGCACTGCAGACCCTTCCCCAGCTCCATTTCCTTTCTCTGGACACAGTCCAGCCCCTCAATGTCTTTCTCACAGGAGAGGTACAAAACTGAACACAGGATTTGAGGTGTGGCCTCACCAGTGTTGTGATGAGGCAGAAGGACAATCCCTGCTCTGATCCTGCTGCCAAACAATTGCTGGTACAAGCCAGGGGCCATTGGCCTTCTTGGCCAGCTGGGCACACTGCAATGAGGATGTGACAGCTCAGACAAAGTCAGAAAAAAATTAAATGCAAATAATGAAACTAGATTAGTGTGGTTCAGCCCTTTTCCTCTGCACTCTTCAGCATGTTTGCAACACCACGGTGATGGCTGATAAGAAAACAGGGGGTCAAAATGTCAAGAAAACAGGGGTTGTTTCCTTTGCATTATGAAAAGCAACATCTCCCAGCTTTCTCATGGCTAAGTCCAACCCAGAGAGTGGCTAAACTTTATTCAGGTGCAACTGAGAGGTGCTGGCTGCATAACATCTGCACAACCACATATCACACCCATTCCTATGTTTCAGTGCCTGGGACATCTCAGTTTCCGTGGATGCTTTTCTGCCTTGAGCAACAGCCCCTGTACTATTTCTTTCATAACAGGAAAAAAAAACCCAACAAAAATGAAACCAAACCAACCAAACAAAAACACAGCAAGAACAAAAAAATAAACCACTTGTCAATAATGATCGATGCACCAGTTATGTCTTTGTAAGAAGACTGATGCAAAATGAATTTGAGAACTGAAAATATTAACTGTACTAGATAGCAATCACTATGGATACAATAGAAATACTGTTTGTATGGCACTTAATCTTCTCATCTCTCACACTGCAAGATCCTCTCTGCTCAACTGTCTCAGATAATTTACAAGATTACAGGAAACTTAGAGCAATTTTTCCCAGTTTCTCCAAGTTGGTTTATTTTTATTTGTTTTTTTTAGCCTTAAAAATCACTTGGCCAAGAACTTGTCATTTTTTCCAGCTGTGTTGGATGGTCTAGCAAAGATACTGCTTTTTCTGACTTATATCCAGTGGATTGATCTCCAGCACCAGCACTGGAGTTACAGAGGGGTAGTGGGATCTGTTACTGTTTGAATGACGAAAGCACAGATGAAAGAAGTCACTCCCCGTCTCTGAAGTCTTCAAAATTATATGAAAACCTTCAATCCAATCACACACACAATTTTGGGGCCAGGGGGTATGGTCTAGCTGGGGCTCTGAGCACAGGAGCAGCTCACTGAGCAACAAGGACTAAAAAAATTAACAACTTTCATTATTGTCACTACTATCCAGAAAACCTTCAAATCCAGAGGCCAAAATTCTTGGTTTTCCTAAGGAACAGAAATCTTTTCTGCACAGAGAATGGGTTTTCCCATGCTAAACCAGATGCAAATCCCAGCTTTTCACTGGCATTCTCTCATTCTCTCATCTTATTTTCCTTGGGAGGGCAAATTTGCCCTGGCTCACACACACAGCTCCACAAACACACCCAGGTACAAGGTGCTGGTTGCAAAGATCCCCAAAGCCAAAAGGAGCATTTTATAGTGCTTGTTCCAGCAAGGGAGCTGGAATTTTCTAATGTTCCCCTTTTAAATATTTGAATATCGTGTAATACAAAAATATTGCATAAATACATATATCAGAGAAAAAAAAAAAAAAAAAACCAAACAAAAACCCAAACCCTCAATAAACTATTGGCCCAAATATTTAAAGCTCAGGGAATTAGCTCCTGATTTAGGGAGACCATCTTTGAGAACATCTTTGGCCAAACTGTTTTTTCTTGGTCATCTGCAGGGTGAGGGATATTCCTTTTGACATCCAGCTTCAGCTTCTGAATTAACAGTCTGTGTAACACTTCTTGTATTGTCTGGGAAGCCTTTTAATGAAAATTTAAGCATTAAGTTCCTGCTTTAGGAATGACTTAGCCATCATCCCTAGACCTTAGCTCACTGGGAGCTATCAGTAATCTGGTGAGAAGTCACAAGCCATGGTATTCAAAGCTCTGCTTCCCACTGCTTTCTTTGCCTCAAACATTCAGATGGCTTTAATGGCCACAAAAGGAAAACCAGCAGGAATAAATTCTACTATTTATTACCTGAAGCAAGTAATTCCTTTGTATTTCCTGCTAATAATGTTTTTTAAACCTTTACTATGAACCCAGGGGGCAAAGTAGCGTGCACAACTACAGCAGCTGTAGCAGAAAACAAATTCTCAAACTGCAACCCTCCTTTTCCTCTTAATCTGGATTGGTATTGACCTGCTAAGGAGAAATGTGTTTACTGACAAGGTACTGGACTTTTCTGGAGAAATGGCGTCACAGCCTTTCAATTCTTTGAAATTTTCCTCATCACAAATATTAACAAATGAGTACATATTTTATGAAGAAATACTGATTTCTTAACAACAACTGTAAAGCAGCCAAAAACCCTTGGAAGAAAACAGTTACTGCATTTTAAGCTATAAAAAAGCAGCTAAATAAACCAGGAACTGCAGGATTCATAGCAAGAGCAACTCCCTTGTTCCATACATACTTTTACCCATTTCTGACACTGTTTCCTATTGAATAATATTGACTAAACAAGGTGGCAAATACAGAGGCAAAATCATGTTCACATTCATACCGCATACTTTCATCAGTGCCCATGTGAAGCATTACACAAATTTTATTAAGTACCCCTCCATTCTGGACCCTTGAGAAGAGAGTGACTTTAAGAAAACATTCTCAGAAGTGAACTCCTTGTTCTGGGAGACAGCTGCGAATTTGGTTGCCCTCTTTCTCATATTGCACATGGGTGTGGATGTGTTTCTGAACTTCATGTCTTCCATCTCTGAGGTTTGTTTATTATTTTCAGTTGTTGTGGCAAAGAAGCGCTGGAGAAATGACTTTGACACTTCATTTGCAAGGCCTGAGGTCTGTGGTCATTCTCATCTTTAGCACCAAACCTTTGCAAATTCAGTATTATCCTTGTCTCTGTTGGGTGCACCTTTTTACGTGTCCCCAGGACCAAGGGGCACCAGCCAGGCTGCTACAATTTTTGCTGATTTTAGTCCACAACCCCATTGTGGGGCTGAAAGGATGCAGTGGGATGGGAGAAGCCCTGCATGTACCAGTGATGAGGCCAATTATACACCTAGGAAAGGGATGGATCCCTTCATGCAGCTGCCTTGGATTTATGATTTAAATACTTTGAAAGGGCAGTAACTTAAAAGCCAAAGGGCCAATAGTGACATTAAACCTGACAGTGTCTTCAGCAAATCTACACTTCCTCAAAGTGCAAAGTAGTTCCAGTTTTAGCTCTGCTTTTTGACAGAGCCAAATGTAAGATCTGCACACTTCCCTACATGTTTAATACCTGCCTGGGGAGCTGGAAGAGGGGGAGGTTTCAGGGCCCTACTACTTCCAGTGTAAAGCCAGGATCTGAGCATGGTGATTTGCATCTGAGATGACTTTTGTTTATAGTGTGCATTCATTAGTTCATCTTCACCAGGGTTTCACCCCTCAGCCTCACCACAGCGATGGACGCAAGTCCAGTGGTTTGTGCTTTCCTGTCTCTTTGTTGTCACAGTGCAGGTGACTTAAATTATCTCTCTCTATTTTAAATTTACTCCAGATGGTGAGACCTGATACAGGCAGGTGTCTCTGAGCAGGAGAACATGCCTTAGCCATGAGTGGAGGATCCTCTTTCCATCCTTCACTACAGGTGCTGCTGATGGTGGGCGCTAGGTCTGTCCCTCTGTGCCACAAACACCTGGCTCTGTAAATTCATGATAATCAGGTAATGCTGCAGAACATCAACACCTTATCTCTTGCTATTTTCTGGCATGGCTCATGCATTGCTCCAGGGCAGATGCCCACAATAAGATGCCAGTCTTGACATGACTATCTCCAGAAAAACATCCTTTATAAACAAAAGCAGTACACACCAAAAAAAAAATGTCCCTATGCCCTGTAAAATCAAATTAAGTTCCTAGTTGTAAACTTATGAAAGTATCAATTGGGGGGATTCTTTTTGTCAGGCAGAGACAGGGAGGTTTGAAACAACACGTACCAAACCTACCCTCGTTGGAAAGAAAAGGGGTTGCACAAGTTCTTCATAAACAATTTTATCTGCAGTCATTAGGCAGCAATCCTAAACACTAAATGAGCTCTTCCCATCATTTCACAATAGGTTTTTTTCTGGTTTCTAGGAACTGTTTATGAGGACTGCCACTCAGCATCTGAGAAAAATGTGTGGCCATGATACACAGTTAATTCATTTTCTTGTGCATTGACCCATTGCAGAAATACAAAATATCATGTCATCATGTATTCTACTTTTCTCTAACACTTTCCATCCAATACTTATAAGCACATTACAAACATGGGTGATTTTACTATGATTTCAAAGATCTCTGCCCAGAAGGAAAAACAGTTCCTCTGCTGAACATAAGGAAAAGAAGATTGAAGGGACAATGTGAAGAGGTAGAGGCATCTTCCTTAATGCTCAATACAATGCCTTATGAAACCCCAATCCTGTCTTTATCTAGTACTTTGAATTAATGTCTTCCAGACAAATAAAAAATACTGAGAACAAAAACAGGGCAGAGGGGAAAGTACAAAAAAAGATGGAACAAAAATGCCATTTTAAACCACTGGCCCCTACTCAGCATGGAACAATTTTCTATGGCAAGGAGCTAGTCAAGCAAATTCCTTGTTGAATTGGTATTTTCTACAGCTCCCCAAAAGCTGTGAATTTTGCAGCTCTGTAAAACAGAGGGTGAGATCCCTGCCAGCACTGTTCCAAATCCCCAGACAGTGCAGGAATTCCTTCTCCACACACGGTGACCGATCAGTGAAGGGACAGAAGCACTGGCTGGGTTTTCAGTCCTGACTAAGATCCAGCTGCCAAGTGGCATTGCAAAGACAGATCTCTGGAGATTTCTCATACTTCTTTTGGCTTATTCTCCTGGTGTGTTCATCTTAACAGAAATCAGCTGTTTTCCTCACTTTTACAGTATTTGCAGATGAGACTTTAGCATGGCCTGGCTATTATTAAAAGATGAGAGCATCCTGCTCTTTTAGGAGAACACCACTACTGGTAATAAATGGACAAAGATCCTTTGCATCCAGGTTTCCTGTGATCTGTTTGGTTATTTGGGTCTTTTATCCCTTCTGCTGCAGCCTGTTCTTCCTATTTACTCAGATTTTCCAACCAGCCTTACACATCCTGGAGCATGGATAAAAATTATGTTTTCCTGTAAGATGCTGTCTCAGAGTATTTGGATGTAGCAGCATCATTTTCAGCTACCAGGGACGTTTTTGGAAATCAAAAAGTAAACAAGCTGTGGGGGGTTGAGGAACTGCCTTCGTGTTTAGGCTTTGATTTTATATTTAATAGTGCCCTAAAGTTACAGGCTGGAGGAATAATCACAACACCTTCCAGTACCTAACGGGGCTCCAAGAGAGGAGAGGTATTTTTGATAAGGGCATGGGGGAGTGGCTTTCCTGCCAGGGGGTGGGGTTAGATAAGATATTAGGAACAGATTTGTTGTTGTGGAACAAAATGATCTTTAAGGTCTCTTCCAACACAAATCTTTCTGTGATTCTATGTATACAGCTGAGGGAGGAAGGAGAGCTCACTAAGCACTAGAGCCCTATAGATATGCAACAAGGTTTTAAACCCTTATTGCACCTTGTGTGCCCAACCTCAGAGGCAGGGACAAACAAAACCCTAATGTACATGCTGGGGAAAAAATCACCAGCTGCAATTTGGAAGGTTGGAGGTGGACATCAGGAGAAGCTTGGGGATAGAATGCTCCACTGACACCCTGACTTTATCTCCATGCTTAGAAAACACCGGAACTTGCTGGGCATAGCCTTGCTGAGAGGATCTGGTGGCTGTGGTCCTGCATTGAGCCTCCCTTGAACCAGGAGACGAATGGAGACTCCTCCACTTCACTCAACCAGCCCCTCAGTGACCCTTCATTGATTACACCCACACTTACGGGTAGGAAAATGCTGCATCCAAAACCACAGGACTATTAATAGAGGGACTTCAGCTGATCTCTCCTGGCATAATCACCATCTGAATCTGGCCTCGTGGCAAAGATTAATCACTGGCAAGTTGCTGCAGTGTATCAACATTAACACGGGCTGTTTGCTTTTCTCTGAGTGTTGGGACATCCCACAAGATCCAGCTGCTCATCCCGAGTGAGCTGCCTGGAGGGAGCGGCCAAAGGCTGCCTCCACGGACTGCAGAGATCTCTGCTTTTCTTCCTGCCCCTCCACAAATCCTGAGTAAATCTGTTGAGGCAGCACAACTTGGCCTTAGCTCTGCATTGTTATTTGACTAGATCAGCAGTCTGGAAACTGGGTCATTTTTTTCTAAACATGTGGTTTAGAATTGTGCTGCTTCAAAGGACACTATCCAATGGTGTGAGACCAAACACTGGATTTGTAGTAAAAAAAGCAAAACAACAACAACAACAGTAACAACCAAAGTTCAAAGATCTTTGTAAACACGGAGCCCATGAGGCACCCTGACACAGTAGGGAAATAGCAAAATCCCTGATCTACGTTTAGGGAAACTGAGGTATTAAAAGCGGAGTCCCAAGCTGCCTGGAGAATCCCAGATGATGCTGAAATTTCTCAGCTACAGAACTAAAACTAATTTGTCTCACATTTAGAACTCCTTACAAATATACTTAGAGGCAATTTTTTAAACTCTCACACAACTGAAGTAGGTAAATTCAAGTCTACTTGTTATTTAAGTAACACAGTCAACATTTGAAATGCAGGTTTCATCTATACTAACATAAGCAATAAATGTGCATAGAAGTAGCAGGGCAGGCCTGAGAACTTCAATTTTAAATTGTGTTGTACATCCCAAGTTATTTGTTTGCACTCCATCAGATCACCAGAAGCTTTTGGAAGTTTGGGCTTTGCTCTCTTTCTATCTCATGGTTTTATCTGTTACTGGCACCAACAGTTTCCTATTCCCAGAGGGGTAAATGCTGAGATTCCTATTCCCAGACGGATAAATGCTGAGACTCCCCCCTCCAAAGTCATACAAGTATCACAAAGTGTCCTCATGGGAACATCTCCACACGTCCCAGACTGACTTTGCACCAGTAGATCTAAAGAGAAAAGATAATCACAGAAGGCCCAACTAAATATTTAAGTTTTTTGATTTAAGCTTGTGCTAAGTCTTCTTCAAGATGTTGAGTAGAAATGCTCAACCTGCTCCCAGTATTTTGTGTCTTATGTGTCCCCATCACCTGTCCAAGGATTATGCATTTCTAACAGATTTGTTTATAATTTTTAACCCATCCAACAAATGTTTCTAGTGAATAGTGCTCTTGGGCTGTCCTCTGCAAGCATTCATCCAAGTGGTGAGTGTCTGAGGTGGACACCCTCACTGAACCCCTACCCAATACATTTTCTTATGTGGCCCCCCACATGCTGCAGAACACTGGTCATCTGTGAGAGGTTACCCAGGGGAGAAATTTCCCCCCAAAATATCAATATATTTCCTCCTGATGATGCAGAAGGTAACTAGGCAGCTCATGTCAATCCTTGGATATATAACTGAGGTTATTTCCTTCTTTTCCCCAATAAACAGCTTGATGAACGTTTTATTTGGTGTCAGAACAGGGTTTGGTGCTGAACCATAAAGTCAGACCCTGCTTCTTCTCACGCCCACCTCTCCCAAAGAGCTTGTTTTAGGCACAAAAAAGGCTGATGTAGGCCTGTGGCTGCTCTGAACCCTTCCAGTGTTGCTCACTGCCACAGGAAATTAAAAAGTTAAAACTGAGGCCAGCAGGGAGAGGCAGTGTAGAACTGTGTGGGACCAGCAAGGCCAGACTCCAGCATGTCAGAGTTGATGTTCAGCCCTCACAACCCAAACCAAAAATGCTATTTATTTACACTGAAAGATAGGGAAAACAACAGCCACCACCCCTTGCAGGAAATGTCTCTAACTCTTGTCTCCTAAAGGAGTTTGAGTCTTATCTGCCCCCACTACTCCACATGTCTCTGTACAAGGCTGCCCTCCATGTTCACCAGTGGTGGTAACTTGCTTCCAGAGTGGTTGATTTCTTTGCTAAGGTAAAAGAGTTGCATTCTTAAGCTGCAGGGTAAACAAATAAAAAAATAAAACCCAACATCCCCAGCATGAAGTTCAGTGGGAACTACTGTACTGGATCATAGGGATGATTTGTCTCTATCAGCCCTTGCTGCTGACCATGTCTGCTGTAGATATCCCAGAGAAATGTGCAGAAACCAACAAAAACTGATCTTTAAGGTCTCTTTCAACCCAAACTGTTCTATGATTCTATGAAAAGAGAGATCACTGTAACTCCTCAGTAACCTGCCTATGTATGAGTTTAATCTTGTCCAACCTCTTTATTCAGATTTCATTTAGCTGGATATGTGTTCTCCATACAGTCACAGAAGCAGGTTTTTATCTCAGACAACAACCTCTAGCAGGCAACTCCCAGCCTGCCTCAGAGGCCCATGGTGTAATTTGGAAAGGATCACGGGAGGTCTCCACATCAACCTCCTGCTCAAGCAGCCTCAGCTTGGAGCTCAGACCAGGTTGTTCCATGCTTTACCAGTTGGCTCCTGTAAATCTCCAGGAACCGAAGTGCCACAAAATCTCCCATGGCACCTGTTCCAACACTTTACCAAAAAAAAAATGGGGGAATTTATTTCCATTGGTGAGAATCTGGATTAAGTGACCATGAAAGCAAGACTATAATGAGGGTCCCCCTGGGCAGTGAGTAGCTGAGTTAATCTGTGTGCCAGAGGGCAGCAGAAAGTCTTAGCACTAGTGCTTGTAGCATGAGTCCCCCATGAAACAATTTCTATAGTAACTACACCACAGAACATTGGTTGGTTTGTTTGGGTCCTTACTCTTGGATCAAGCTTCCCTACAATCAGGACTCGGATTATGAGCTGTAATGAAAGAGCCCTCAAGCTTTAACCACCACACAAGAAATGTGTAGGTCTATGATAAAGCCAACAAGAGCTCCCAAAATCAGTGTCAGTGACATTTAAACTTCAGAGTAAAAGGTTTCTCTAAACAATCAGACTTCTCTCTTTTTCTCTAAACTCACACCTTTCTGTGCTATTATTTCTCTTTCACAGACTCAAGAAATAGCTAAAAAGGATAAGAACTTACTATGAAACCAGGCACAAACTTGCACATAACTCCTGTCCTCTCCTTCTGCAGACAGCCTTGGGTGAACTTAACCTCACCTTCATTAGCTGCATCTCCTCCTACACCTGACACAAAGCTGGAGGAAAAATAGCCTCCTCCCTCAGTCCCCTCCCAATCCATACATCTTTTGCTGCTTGAAAACTATTCTTGCCTCAGGCCATGCAAATCACAAGATTATCTGTGACTGCATTCCTCAGGTCTGACCAGGAAGAGGTGGGGATAGCTCAACCCCCATCATGGAAAAGCATCACAAATCCAAATCCCTCCCTCCCAGTTTAGAAATCTATTCCAGTTTTTCCTGGGAATTTCCTGGTTAATGCCAGTTGCTCGGTTCCAGAGTAAATGACCTAGCAAGATGAACAAGAGCAGTTTGCACTCCTCTAAGAAACACAACTTTTGATAGTTTGCACACTCAGGAAAAGAAGTGACATTTGAGATCAGGTTTAGAAGATGTGTTTCACCACCCAAGGGCCTGGAAACTTGCTTTTTATATTTAGTTGAAAACTCAGGTGCTGCTGGAATTAATGGGTCAGTCAAAGATGGCCTGGTCCCATGTGCTTGCTTTACCCTGCCTGGTGCCAAGAAGAGACAAGGAAGAAAAAGAAGCGTAGAAGAACATTAACAAAAAAAAAAGCCATTTTATTGAAAATGAAATTAAAACTTCAAATTAATATTACAATCATGAGAAAATGCCAAACAATTCAATTTACAGTTGCAACATACAATACAAATAGTCCCTTTGAAGTTGAAGTAAACTGATCCACAATCATTGTCTGTGGCATAAAGCAGAGTGTGTTTGTACAATATGTGCATGAAAAGCAAATCTTGGGTGACAGCATTTGAAAAAATAAAAAATTAAAGCTTGTATTTACACAAAATGCTACAAATATTTTGTTCCAGCAGAAATTCAAGATTGGTAAAGCATATTTAACAAAAAACAAAAATTGGAATGTCACTCATATTACCTAAAGTTACTGTAAAAGTATGGTTTTGGCTGATATACTTAAAAGTACTGCATTTAAAAAAAAGCAAAGAGTTATCTGTAAACATGGAAGTAAACAAACATCTAAAAAAGTTCTCAGAAAATGTTAAACTGAAATGCATTCTATTTAAAAACAACAAGAAATTCAGGGGGGCAGAGAATGGGGCTTCTTTGAGCTCATGGCTGATCCAGGTTTAATTATTGCTTTTGCTCATGGCTTGCTGCTGCTGCAGCCCAGCGCGGGGCTGAGCCTTGCTTTGCTCAGGGTGAAAGTGCAAAATTCTCCCCACTCCAGATGTACCTGTGGGAACTGTTTAAATCTTTGCTCAGGGGACTGCTGGCAACAAAGGTTCAATGCTAAGAAAGACACAGCAGCTGGTCTTTTAAAGGAAATGATAAACGCCACGTGAATGATGCTGTCGGATAAATAATTTGCTTTACTCTTCTGTCCCGACCCACTGCACCTGATCTGGTTACCCTTAAAAGGAGGGAAAGGAGGATTTAATCCTCCATTTGGCAAAGGGGACATTGTGCCTGTTGTGCTGGAACTCAGTCTTTGGTAAGATAAGAGAGCTGGAAAGGTAAAAAAAAAAGGCAATTCTTTTCTTTAAATCTATGACCGGTGCCAAAGATTGCCATGGCCCGGAGGGAAGGGCTGTCGTACCTTTGAGAAAACTTCATTCTGTGATGCCAAGCACCTCACAAAAGCTCAGATAAATTGATATGATTCACTATGTAGCACCGGTTGGGTCTGAAAATCTGATTCAAGAGCATTTCAAAGTGAACTTGAGAGCACTTTCTGAAAGCTCTGATGAGCATCTCTGCCTCAGCCTGTACAACTCCCTCCATGACCAGCCTGATGTACTGGGACAGATTTTCCAAAGACACCAGGAATGTTCAGGAGCGTGGGGATCTACTGAAAGTCAAGGGGCTGGTGCTCCTCTGTCCACAGGTGCTTAGAAAATCCTTTCCTTCCTATCTCAAGCAGGCAGAGCCAGGTCAGATGAGGGCATGGATCGACTGGATCAGGCATGTGAGCCTTGACTGGGCGTAGAAAACATTTTCAACATTTGTCCCTAAAGGTCCAGTTGAAAAACCACGGGGACACAGAGTCCTGTCGGTATTGGGCAAAACAAAAGTCTGGTCTGTGCTGGATTTATCCAGAAACAAAAACCAAGTGCTTGAGTTTTACTACAAAGTCTTAAGAAAAAAAAAAAAAAAAAGAAAATCTGGGTTGCTGCCTGCAGCCACTCTTAACAACATTTCAACACAAAAGCACCCTAAAAATTACTTAATATGCATACAGTAAACCTTAAAAAGCCCTTCTCAGCAATAACAAATAATGTACAAATATAGTACCTTTTATTAAATAGGAAACAGCTTGCACTGGCAGTACATCTCTTTTTCTCTTGCTTACTAAACAAAAAACAAAACTGAAATGTGTAACCAGACACTGGTTTTTTAAGTGCTGCTGAGACTAACAAACGTTACTTTACAGTTACAAATAAATGGACAGTGGTATGCTTCAAGCTACCACAAACCAACAATAAATAGAATCAATTACAGCTTCCATCTTTGAAGGAAAACTAAGTATTAGAAGAAAAACAAAGTGTCTTACTTATACTTTAAGCATACTTGGTATACAACCTTTAGAAGGCAAAGACTTTATTAATTTATTATTTTTAAGAGCACGTCATCACGCAGATTGGAGGGATGTACCACGCTAATGGCAGCTCGTTTAACAGCTTCGCTGCTAACAAGCAGTGAGGGTGGTGTCTGGCTCTGTGTGGCTGTGCCCAGCGTTGATTTACTGCCATACTTTGGAGGTAGCCAAAGATCACCCAAGGAGCAGCTTGGAGAAGGCTGCGGGCAGCGGTGGCTGAGGGAGAGGAACGAGGGAGCTTTGGCCAAGCCCACTGGCACGTGCTGAACATCCCACTAAGCCAGGCTTAACACCTGCCTGGGGAGAGCGTGGGGAGGATGGCTCAGCTCCCACTATGTCCAGCCAGTGCCATGTCACCTCCCTGCTTTACCACGGCAGCCCTGGGATGGGCAAAACTGGGGCCTCTCTGCGGGGTAGTTTGGCCACAGACGGGTTGGGGTTTGGGTGCAACCTGCTCTGCTTGTACCACCCCTGGGAGCCCCAGGGCGGCTTTTAAGGTGAGTTCATGTATTCTGTGTGGGCAGAGGTGAGTGTTGCTGCCCTTGTGCTCGTCCCTCTAACACGGCAGCAGCCACATCAACGTCAGAGCCACCACAGCATCCGCATGGCTCCCGCATTTAATGCTAACGGGTGGTGACTCGCTACCAGGCAATTTCTGTCTCAAGTTTGAAACCTTTTAATTCCACCGAGTGGGCTGAAATTGAAAGGGAAGGGAAAATGTTTCACCATTTCTCCCTTAATCCCATTTCTGAGATATTTAACAATTAATCATTTGCAAAATATGGGCTTTGAAACAGTTTTGATTTTTCTTTGGGAAAAAAAAGAAAAAAACCCTGTAGAAATCCAAATTATGCTGTCAAAATAGACCATTTTAAATATGAATCTTTTCAAATTTTGAAGTTCTGAGAAAAAAATCCTTGGAGAAGAAGAAATTAGGGGAAGGGTGGAAAATATTTCATCCTTCCTACCATTTTTCCAGTGTCTCCACAACTACTGATTAAAAGGCAAGACTGTGTCGAAGGCAACCAGACAGCTAATAAAAATATTTTAAACACAATATTTCCTTCATAAGTTATATAAAAAGATCCTACATCCAAAATCATTTGATGTGGATGCATTTAGGTTGGGTATGTTGTTTTTAAGTCACATTGTAAACTGGTTCACACTGGAACTGCTTTTCAGAGTTGGGTAAAGGTCTGAGGTTTACACTATTGCAGAAATGTAATAAAAAACAAAACAAAAAACACTTTTAGAGACCGAAGTCAATATATCATTACATTAAGAAACGTTTAAAGGGTCCAAATGTCATTAAATAATTATAAATATTCTTTTAAACTTAAATGATGATTCATGTTAGCAAACAACTTCAAATTTTACACATTTATAATTTAAAAAAAAAATAAAAAAAGAACATAGCCGAACACTATGTATACCATTTTGGTTCTAAATATATATTGCCATTCTCATATTTTGCATAAGTAATAACATTTTGTTTTTTTGTTTTTCAAGGTTTTGGTTGTTATTTTTGGTTTTTTGCTAATAGAAGGCAAAACGAACGTAAAAAGCAAAAAGGAAACCCCGGGGTTGGCTCACCTAACTTGATAACTCATTCTCTTTAAGTACCCAAAAACAAACCAAAAAAGCAATGAACATAGAGAAATTCCAACCGTTATCCGCAGCAAGGCTCGGACAGAGTTTTTTGGGACAGCTGTTTTCATCTGAATGGATCATAGCAAAATGGAAGCAACTTGCTCTTTGCTTTCCTTTTTATGTGCACCAATACAAACCAGGTGAATTGCACTACAGGTGTGGAGAGGGTCCCATATGATGTATGATTGCAACTGTATCTGGAGTTCATGGTTAGTTTTGTTTTTTTTATTAAAATAAAAGGGAATTAAGCCCTTGCCTTGCATCACCATGTTTCTCCTGATAGCCAGGGAGTCCGTTCTCTCCTTGTTGGCAAAAGTACTCACTAGTTATTACTCTAGGGGGAAAACAAAAGAAGGAAAAAATTCCAAAAAGAAAAAAAAAAAAAAGGAGCGGGTGATTTTTTTTGTGTGTGTGTAGAAAGTACATTTTAAATATAAAACAAGGTAAAATGGTTCCAAGGGGAAAAAAAAAAAAAAAAAGAAAATATGTGCTTTGATTCACATAATCTGAAACATGGGTTGTGGTATGTTGGTAACTCGTGTTATTTATGGCCATTATCATCCCATCTACACAGTTGCACATATTGGTAAAATCTGTTTTGTTTTGTTTTGTTTTGTTTTGTTTTTAATAAAACAAAAAACAGGCACTTCGTAGTTAGTCGACCGTTTGGTGGTTTGGTGTTTTTTGTTTGTATTTTTTTTTTGGCTTGCGGAGGTCAGGCCGGCTACAGAAGAAATCTCAGTATGGCCTCCAAACGGACTCATCCATCCTGCCACTAGAATTCAAGACGGTTGGGGAGCTGCTGTGGCTGCCATCCGCCTCCACCCCGTCACTCTGGGTGGGCAAGTTAGGGTTTAGCAGTGTGCTGCCGTTGGACGTGGTGGTGCACGGTGGGAGCATCCTGGAAGGGGAGCGGTCCCCTCCCGGCACCATGGGGAACTGGTAAGATCCTGACGAAGTGCCATAGTAGAGATATGGAGTGCTGCTGGTCTGGAAAGGTCCACTTTGGTTTTGGGAAGAGCCGGGGTAGGGTGGTGGTAGGTAGGTGTGGTAGTGAGTGGTTGCGGACATACCCAGTGACATGCCTGAGGTGACTGGCGGTGTATAGGTAAAGGTGGCTGGATAGTGCATTCGTGGGTTGGAGAAGCGGCTCTCAGTGAGGGATGAAATGCTTGTGAACTGCCTGGGATCTGAAAATGGGCCCAGCTCTGAAGCACCTAAAAAATTATAACAAAAGACGGGGGAAAACAATTCTGTAAATACCATTTTTTGTATCACGTGATGATAGAATTTTATTTTTCTAAGATAACCCACTTCTTTTGGCCCCCAAGAGAACAGCAGATCATATCAAGCAACACATTGCAAGAATCAGAGTCATACATCTGTCTTATAGAAGTGCTGGGCCAAACTCATCCCTGGTCTAACTCCACCGATGCCAATGGAGGGAGCAGCATTGCCAACCTGAAGTGTTCAAAGGTTATGAGTCAGGTTGGGGGGAAAAAAAATCTCAAAAATCAAGAGATTGCAAAAGAGATAAAAAAAGAAAGGGGAAAAAATTGCTAAAATCAAGAGATTAAAAAAAAAAAAAAAAAGCCAAAAAAAAAGAAAGGTGGACTTGGAGTTGATTTGCCTTCTGGTTTCAGAATTTTGAGGTTATATGTCTCTGGTTTTTTGCTCAAGCCTCTTGAGAAACTCAGGTCTGGTTGCACATGAAAGCTGAGATTCCCACCTCAGCACAGGCTGTCAGGAACTTGGATTTCCAGAAAAGCAGAAATCACTGTGCAACTTGTAATAAAGCTACAAGAGCTGGCAACACAAGTTAACTGCACCACTGACACCATGGGAGTTACACTGGGGGTGACTAAGACCCACTTATCACCTTAAATTAATTTATTTAGGTGAGAATCTGCTCAGTTGCTTCATTTGGCTAAAAAACAGTGTTTGCTTCACCGAAGGATGGACAAGGCAATTGAGCCGATAGCAAAGATGCAGATTTTACTCTTCAGAGAAGTTGATGGAAAATTACAAGCCCAGCACTCTTTTTGCCATTGAAAAAAAAAATTTGTTTTCATGTGTAGTCTCTGTAGTCTGGTTGAAAAAAAGAAAACGACCACACAGTTTATGACTACTGTGAACGTCTGGATGCTAACACTGTGAATTGGAGTCTAACGCAGAACAGGGATGGGTACACTCATTTTGCCTAATTTCTAATCCCACATCAAACACACAAAGCTTTGGAGCAGAACTGGAAAGCAAATGTTAGCTTGGTAATGTGCTTACGAGATTGTGGGATGGACAGGAGCAGAAGACAAAGATGGTGAAAGCTCGTACTGAGAGCCAGAAGGATGGAAAGCAAAGAGGGTGTGGGAAAAGAATGGGGGAAAGAGGGAAAGCCTAAGGAAGAAGTACAGAGCAGGAGGCAAATGCAATGGCCAGTATGCAGCAGACACATATATTTGTAGAGAGCTGAAAAGAGCAGGGTATAAATAAAGGGGGGAAATTATGAAATTAAATGGACCCTCCCTGCACTTGCAGCTGACACTCCTACAGCTTTATGGCCTCCGAGATCCAAGGGTTCACTCACCTCTTTGTCAGTCTGCTGAACCTTACTTAACTATAAGGAAAAAATGGCATCTTCTAGATGCCAACTGATGTGCTAAACACTGAAATGCTCTGTGTCTCTTCAGTTTAAGATGAAGCAAAGATTTTCCTTGCAGACAGGCTTCAGATCTGCCCTGCTGACATTGCTGTGTAAAAGAAAGGTCTCTCCAGCCCTTCTGTTCCTGGTCCACTCTGCTGTAAGCAGCAGACTCAACAGCCTCTGCTACCTTTTGTGGCACATTTGGGATTTAGACCACTATTCTAGCCTGTTCTCTCAGGTCAGAGAGCCCAAAGATATCTAAAAGCAGCAGTGGGGCAAAGCTCAGGCACAGTTTGAGCCCAGGCTGGAGGACCTGGCCAACAGCCAGCCAAGCCTCCAAATCAGCCTGAAACCTGGGGGTTATAATCCTCCATCTCTAATAATACTGAGCACAGAGCTTTAAGCGGGCAGTAAAAGCCCATTCTAAACTCTGATGACAATGTGATTACTATTATCTTTATCTGGGACTGAATCAGTGACCTATGGGTGAATGGGTCTGTCTCCACCATCAGCCCCTCCAACCACAGTGCCCTGGAATGTAATATAACTTGTACCTTTACAGCAAACACTCTACTACTTGATGCAACTTCTTTCATTCCCAACTGCAAACAATAGCCAGAGGCAATACCACCCAGATTCAAAGCTGTAATTTTGGAACACTATCCTTTATATTGTGAACAGGTCTGATACGTATCTGGAAATATAAGGTTAGAACATAATTTCCCCAGCTGCTCAAAATACTGAGTTTCAATCTGCTACTGCTTATTCTCTTTTCTCTCTCTCTCTTTTTTTTTTTTTAATTTATTGTTATTGCAACTCTCCCAGCATGAACAGAGTTGCTCTTAGTTTACCCTGATAGAAGCTAAACAAGACTTTTACAATCAAAAGTGGAATTGGTGTGAATCTAAGGGTGTAGAAGAACATTGGTATTTTTGGTTTCTTTGCAACCAATATTTTTATTCTTAATACAAAGGTCTCCACACAGTTTTACACATTAAAGGCAATCTCCTTTTCAGAGCTAGATCCAAATGTTATCTGCATGGGTGCTGCCAAGAGATTATGTCTCTGTGGAATGACTGAGAATGTGCACACCACACGTAGGCATTTCAAATGTGGGGTTGCAGACCTCCTTATGTACCCTAGTAAATCCACACTTGTTTGTTTTTACTGTTGCTTGTAAAGCACAATTGTATTTACCCAAAGGCCAAACAACCATAACCCTGTCTTATCTCACTCATGGCTGTGTCTGCACAGCTCCTGCACACTCACTTCTCCAACTCCCCTTTTGCCCAAGTGCCTTTTGCTGTCTCCATAACTCCCTGCACAGAGCTGCAATTTGTTCCCAGCTTTATTGTGTTTCCATTATGTAAAGATATTTTTAAAGATCAGAAAAAGTTTTCTGTTCTACAGTCTCATTTCTAAGGGAAACATACTAAAAAGTCAGCTCTAAACCTCAGCTTTTTGCCATCCTCATTGCTCTTAAGTCTTGCTGATACATTCTCACTCTCCTCCTCCTTCTTTTTCTGCATTACCTCCTTATGTTAAGGTAGATTTTGGTGCTAACTTGGAAAACACAGATGCCTATACATTTGCACATGTTAAACTCTGTGCTGGGCTGGAAAGAGAAATAGTTCTACCTAGTATGGCACCCATCTTTGTATATATAGCTGTGCACAAACCGTGATGTGGATCAGCAATATAGTAACATGACAGTGCAAGTATATAATTCATAATATAATAACTATAATATTATAATAATTTATATATTCCTCTCCCCAGAAGGATTAAATTTTTATGCTAATTTTTCCTTCGTCAGAGCAAGAAAATCATTTGCATCTGTGAATTCCCACTCTCATGATAGCTTGCACTAAATGGGTGAAGGATAGACCCTTTGCCCTATATTGTGGCCACCACATTTTAAAACAACACTTTTATTAAGCAAAGAGGATTTATTTTGTGCCACCAGAAAGAGAGACACATTGAAGAGCACAGAAAGTGATCTTCTCCTATACAGTCTCATCAGCTGACTGAGCCTAAGAATAACCAAAAAAATTAGAAAAAGGAGTATTTTTGAAACAAAACCATAATACTTTGCATCTGAATGAGTTCAGGTTAAACTTTTTTAAAATTTTCCAGGCTGATTCCTTCCTAACATAGCCTGGCACTCCAGTTTTCTGAGAGCTAAATGTTTAGAACAGAAAAGTGGTCATGTTAATATACCAATATATATGCTAACATCCCAGATTCAAGAATACTGCTCCAGTGTGTTTCACATTTAGAATAAGAATAATTAAAATTCCATGTGGTTTCACTTATTTTGATGCAGAAGCCTCATTAAAAACCCTAGACCTGGGCATTTGCCAGCAGCCAGCTCAAATAGTTTTGCATTCACGCTTAAAACCCAATTTTACCTGTTGCAGATTTGCAGCTCTACCATTCACAGCTGCATGTTTGCCGAGGTCATTTCTCTTCTGCAGTTTCATCCCACAGATGCCAGCTAGTTCAAATTAATGCTCAGGTCTCAATTAATAAGCTGCACTTGTGGTTTGCAGAAAATCAGGCAACAAATTTCTGTCAGGTTTACAGCACTTTGGCCAATCGCTCCCAATTATTAAAGATCATAATGTACTGTGGACAGATTAACTCCTTGTAGGTACAGTCAGCTGAAATATACTTTAAAGAGTTACAGGATATTTTTATAACTTAAAATTATTACAATTTGTTTTGTTATTTAATACTATAAGGTCAGTAACAAAAAAAGTCCCTTTGGATTACTGCATATGTTTCATAGGGAAATTTCTAGTCCATCAAGTCAATGCAGAATCTTTCAATGCATGAAACCAAAGTAATGCTGTATTCACTGAACAGTCTGTCTTGAGGAAATTCAGCAACATGTAGTTAAATTTATTTACCAGTAGCTAAATGATTCCCTTGTGTTTTGGGGAACTTCAGCGTTAAGACATTTGCTGAAGTTGAAACTAGGTTTTGTGGGGTTTTGTTCAACAGTTCAATTCAGGCTGAGACATTGTACTAATTGACCTATTAAAATAGTTTTTTTCTTCCTCAACATCTACGTCTCTGAATTATAAGTGCAGCCTGGATTACTTACAGCTGATAATATCGCCTTGGATGAAACACGCCACACACTCCACATGATGAGACGATTTCAGTCTCTTACAGCTTTGCCAAACTTTAAATGTTCTGGCTGAAATTGTCCATGCTGGGCGTCTGTCTCAGGCTAAATTTTGATTTATGCATTTATTTGTTTTTAAAATTTCAGCTGAAACTCTTCTGCTGGGAAAAATATATTGTTTTACCAATCTTAAACTCCGAGGAGCCTTCCTTTGAAAAGCTGTACCAGTTCCATGCTTTGAAGTAAGGACTTGAACTTTGGAATAGGAGTGGCCTTTGTGTGAGAGATGTTGCCATGAAAATCCAGCCAAATATGAACAAATCATAAGCACTCTGACTAAAAATGGGCAGAAGAGTCTGTGCCCCACAAAGACACTTGTCTAGAGACTGGAATGAAATCCAGGAGTCACAAATCCTAGCATTTTTTCTGCAAACATTGCTGAAACACAGGGACAGTGCCACCTGTCCCCATGCCAGCCTAATAAAGGATCAGTCCATCGATGGCTCCATTCTTTGGGATGGCAGATCCTGAGTGAAAGGAGACCATGTGGGTGTTCGTATAACATTGCAAAATAAAATTTGGGAAGGTGGGGTTATTTGGGGTTTGCTTATTTTTTAGAAATCTGAGAAACTATAAACATAACCAGAGGCAAACAAAGGGATATTATTAAGGTTACCATGTGAAGAGTGAGAAACTTTGGAAACAGCAGCATTCAAGTTACTTCTCCAAATGCACTATGACAAAGCATTCAACTACACAAGATGCTATTCCTTTCTCATTAACCTGCCCAAGCTGGCCACCTCTGGAGATGTATCCGAGTTGAGGAATAGAGAAGACCATTGTCTGTATATTCCCCAGATCCACTGCTCCAAGAAATCTGAAGGGGTGAAGTGAACAAGGCGAGAGAGACCCAATTATTTCCTGAGTTAACTGGATTTTATATGTTTCTGCCACATGGCTCCTACATGACTCAGTTGAAATGTCTCCAAATCCCATTTTCACTTCCCTCATTTTCAGTGTGCAGCAAAGATGTTGGCTTCTGATTTGCACGTGTGCTAAACATTCCCAGCTGCAGCTGAAGCCAACAGGATCAGAGGTCTGAACACAAGGACACAGACAGAACTGAAATTGTGCTGTAGGTGACACACAGAGGGTGCACTGAACAACATGAGACCTTAAGGTCAGTGTCATTTCTCTTTCAAAAGTGGGGGTGTTTTTCTTGGGAATATTTCACAGCAGTGAACTGTATACAAATGCTATGGCAGAAATATTAGAGCAAAGCCAAGCGAGAAATTAAGGATTCCTTCTTCAGAGCAGCACTTAATGCTCTGCAATAAGTAAGGCCTGAGGAAATGCAAAGAACAAGAAGCAAACAAAATATTGAAGAGCTGCTCATTAAGTTGGCACTGTCCATCCTGTGCACTGAATGAGACAGGAATCCCGTGGGAAAAGTATCATGTGATCCTGTAATTAAAATTTGTAATGTAATGCATAAGCAGAATGAAGCTGATTTAAAGTTGCACAGGCAATGTAAGTACTGAGATTTTCTAATTTTTGAGCTCCTAGTTTTGTCAGTCCGAAGGATTCTTTGCAGTGTGTTTTAATGGGGGAGTGATTATTTTCCATCTGGATCTCTTTGGGTTTTCCCCCAGCAACCTTCTGTATCAGGGGGTCAGTGTTACTTTGCTCTTCATTTTGTTAAATTCTTGTTCCCTGTGTCTGCTAGTAAGTGTTTACTGAATCACACAGAGCAACATCTTTCTGCTTTCTTCCAGACAAGCCCCTGTCTTTCCAAAGCTTCTGTACCACCTTCCTTCTGTATGTCACTGTAGAATGGAGCCTGGGACTGCTGTTCCCAGGGATCCCAAAACACCTCCTCCTGTATCTACTCCTTGCTGTAGCTGTTAGGTTCTGATCCCACAAACCTGCACTGGTGCTCAGCTTCGTGTTGGAGCTCAGGGACATTCCTCCCACACATCCAGCAGCGAGTGTCTACGTGCTGGGAGGGCGAGGGCCGTGCAGCACCACAGAAATAATGCACAGGGCTTCTCCCTCTCCGGTTTACTTTCCGGATGAGCATGTGTCATCTGGATGTTTGGAACCATTTATCGTAGGAAATGATATGTTTTTAAATGCTCTTTTCCCTCCCTTTAGTTCAGGAGAAACAAAAAGTAAAAAACATTTGACATTATTTTTTTTCTCAATCTTCCCTCCCCCCCTCCCCAGTCACCCCAAAAAGGTCTCCTGGCAAACAATAGCTGCAGAAAAGGTGTGAACTGCTGCCCCCCTTTTCTTCACCTCAACAAGGTGTTAACTTCAAGGCCTAGTTGGGACCATTTAAACTGCAACATTATTAATCACAGCAGTCTCACAAAAGTCAGAGGGAGGAAGGAACGCTTTAACCCTTTCAGAGCCTCACACACAGCAGGCATGACCCTAATTCCAGTGCATCCCTTCTCATAGGCCCTGAGTACCCCAGTTCACACAGTTAGCTGCACTCTGGTGCCTCCTGGTATTTAGGTAACAGGTCTTTGGCACCTAAAATACCACGGATTAATTTGCAGATAGATGTTTTCACTGGATTTATGGTGCTGCACCTAAGCCCTTTGCTGGGAGAAACACCCCATAAATAACATAGTTATTAGTGACCATTAAAGTACCACTCGTGCAAATAAAGGAGAGCGTTTCTCAAACAGAGATGTTATATTGCTTAACACCAAAATTGGAGTTTCTGCATTTCTTCAGCCTGGGCTCTGTCATTACCTGTCCTGCTCCCTCAATAGCACTTTTCTGCTGGATAAAGCTGCTTTCCTGAGGTTTTGCTGGGTGACATTATCCACTGAAACACAGGTGGCTGCTCTCTGCACCCTCAGGGATAGCTCATCTAAAATTTAGGGAACATCATCAGGTAGTAAAATGTAACAACCAACCCCTCCTAGATGGACTCTAGGGTGCAGAAATGAAGCTGTAGAAGCTTCAGCCATCACCATCTCATTTACAGACGTTTCCTCACTTATACAGGATTTATAAACCTTCCTAATCAGAACCACAGGAGGGGGACAAATGGTCACGTTACAGAAATAGATCCTGGGTTGGTGGTTATGACCCACCACCCGTGGATGCCTGGTGACCTGGTGTGATGGGGAGACTCTGAACTTCTCAGCCTTTGCTATCTCATCTCAGTGACTCCAGTCTGGAGCTGTCATGGGTGATCTGGGTGGAAAGGAACTGGCAGTGTATCAAAAGCCCCCTGCTTGTTTAAAATCTCAGGCCATCTAGGCGCTACACTGGAACCAAACAGTAAATAAAGTTTCCTGGAAATAAGTCCAGGAGTTCTGCAACACCGCATGGCACAAACACGCACACAAGAGCGCAGCGCTCTCCGCTCGCTTTTCCCCAACTTTTACTGCCTGAATTTCAGCCGTCACTGCTCTTCGCCAGCCGAAAGGCATCAGCAGGAACACTTGAGGCTTTTCTTGGAGAGCAACCTCAGAGTGTTGTATACAGCATGGGGGTGAAACCACAGGGCTGCGGAGCAGGCATGGCGATGGAGAGCAGCGGGACAGGAATCCCGAGTAAATCCAGTGAATGGGAAGATAATATACATCATGGCTCACAGGCTACTTTGTTCCTTCTTTTTCTTTTTTTTTTTTCTTCTTTTCAGAAAAATGTGCCTTAACTGTCCAGTATAAATATTTGTTTCCAATGTTGTCATGAATTGTACTTTTCCACTGCATGCTACTAACTCAGAAATACCATCTGATCCTCAAGCAGACACAAAGGAACTATGTTTTGCAGGGACAGGGAAGGGGGGGAAGCCCTTGGCATTGCTCTGTTATTTCACCCTTTAAACCCCTCCTTTTCCCACCCCATCCAAATTTTCCTTTCGCAACTCATTCAACTAATGGACAGCTCTCCCGAGGACAGAGGATTCCTTGCTGGTTCTTGATTAAGAGTTTTTAAGAAGCCGTGAAGGAAGATATTCTTTGAAACTGGATCTACTGTAGGATGGGAGCCAGCACACAGGACACCGTGTCTTTCAGAGAGGGCCACACACAGTGCCACTCCAGTCATATGACTTCTCTGTCACATCCTGAAGCCATTTCCAGCTCGTGTGCGAGTTTGTACTCCCATTTAGAAAAGGATGGGATATATTGGGAACACACATATGGAAACACTTTCAGGGAATCAGTTTCCATGAAATCCATAATAAGCCAAGTGGCTTCAGATGTGGCAGTGTGCCTCAGATTAGACCAAAAAAAAAAAAAAAAAAAAAAAAAAAAAAAAAAAAAAAAAAAAATTCTTCCCTTTCAGTCCTTATTTAAGTTTCAAGGGGGAGAAAAAAGGAAAAAAAAATTAAAACCAACTAATGACTTATGGCTACCAAAACAGGGAGTCACAAAATAATAGAAGAGCACTCCTCCTCCCCCAAATAAGGACACTGCTATCAGCATTCCTGCAGCTCCCAGAAAGCTCTCCTGGCATCTGCCAAGCTCACATGGGGTCGTCAGAGGCACGGCCCTGCCTGTGCCAGCCTGCATGTGTTGGGCAGGTGCCCACTGTCTGGGAACCCGTGCGAGCAATTTTTTCCTTCCCTTACAAATTTTCCTTCCTTTCCTTTCCTTCCTGCCTTTCCAAAAGCTGCAACTCGGTGATAAACTGTCCATTAAGTTAACCTCCTGGAAAATGCCGGATTCAGGAGGGGATATGCCCTGGATGGGCTTGGCTGTACCCAAGCCATACTAAAAGCAGGGTTTATTGTGGGAGAGTGTATTTAGTTTGCCAGGCAGCAGGTTGATATCATCTTCCTGCCATGCTTGGATCCAAAGCTCAAGAGCAACTGCCAGGTGCCCTCACTGATGGGTACCAGATAGCAGGACCAATCCCAAACAGCACAGAAAAGGGCTTGAGACCACGTCATTGCCAGGCAGGAGGGAAGCACCCAGCTCATCCGAGCTACTGTGGTGCTGGAATAATCTTTGCACAACTGAGGAAGTGGGAAGAAACACAGATCAAGTGGCAGGAGTTCAAGTGGGAACAGGAGAGATGCTACGTGCATCTCTGCAACAGATACCCGCCTTTTTATCACGAGAAAATAACCAGGAATTTGGCTTCTAACTGGGGCTGTATCCTACAAACCCTACTTTTCCTGACAAACAAATGACTCCACAAATAGTCCCTCTGTTTCCAATAGGGTTATTTGCGGTAGGAGGGACCACCCAACATGAGAGGATCAGGCCCTCCGCTCCCTCGCTCTGCCGCTCACTTCAAACTTCCACAGCCAAATGTGAACACAAAAAAAATACCTACAAACTGCAAAGGCTTTTTCCTCACTGCTGCTGGAAAAGCCCTGGACTAGAACGGCTGTGGAAAGGTCTCGTGTGCTATTAATATGATGCTCTTCCTGGCTTCCGCCACTGAAATGGGGATTTGCCATTTGTTTCTCAGGCTGGTTCTTTCCACTCAAGCCCCGGCACAGTAACTAACTGAAAACTTCTGCATCAAGGAGAAGGTCTCTTTTAAAAAGTTTGGCTTGGCTTTGCTTTCAAAGACTTGTCTGTATATTTTAGAATATGTAGAACTTGCCTTTGATTTAAACCTCGCTCTTAACAATAGACAAGAGACGATTTCTCTACTGAGCAATTTAAACAAAAACAAACATATTTTGGTTACTCGGCCTTGTTCTCAAAACGCTGTTTTCTTTTTTTCCCAGAGAAAAATCAAACCCTACAAATCGTTATATTTCTGGCCAAAAAAACTTAAATTCACAAATGCAGATAATCCATTTCTTTTTGCCCTGAACAATATCATACATAGAGAAAGAAGAGCACCTCCCCAGCCCCCAGACATCCATAAAACATGAAACCCCCTCATCTACACAATTAAAACCATACTTTTCTCCTCCAAAATAACTTCTCCCTTCAAAGGACATTTTCAGCCTCGGTCCCTGTCCACAATCAGGGCCAGGATGTTGATTTCTAATCCTCCCCAGCACGAAGAAGTCCCGTGTGCCCAGAGGGTGAACGGCCACACCTCGTTCCGCAGTGGCGGCAGGCGGCTGCTGGTGTTCACAGCCGGGGCTGCACAGGAGCAGCCACTCCGAGGGGATGAGGGCACATAACCCACAGGACTTCTGGCTACTGGAGAAAGAGGAGGGGAGACACCAGGGAGGCATTTCCATCTTAGGTTAAGGATTTTAGCAGCAGGCGCAATAACGCTGTTGGAGTGAAAACAGTGGAAAATAACTCACCCAGTGACGGCCAGAGTATTTTCCCTTACAGTGAGAATGCATTTCCCCCAAGTAACACAAACAGTAGTAACATTGGGCCCTGTGATAAAATGGTCAAACACATCAGCATGACTCAAGACTCGCTGGCCAAGGAAATTTCAGGAGGCTCAGGGTGGGATGGAGCCCTGTGGGGAGAGCCATGGGTAAGCACCAAGCCGAATCCTGCTCCCACGTGATGGGGCAGAGTGAGAACAGCTCAGGGATGTCACAACCCTTGGCACAGCAGGAGTGGAGCTGTAGCTCTCCAGCCATGGAGCAGGACTTGTCACCATCACCATGAGCTTCAGGAGGATGGAGGAAAACCTTGCATGCAACTGCTGGGCTGTTTTCACGTGAGCTGTTGCTTTCATAGCTAAGGGTCAAAATACCGAGCTGTGTAAAGATCTGCAGACGTTTCAATCCATGAATTTAGGTGCTCAGTGTCTGTTTAGATACCAAGCTGCCACAAAATTCAGCAGAACACATCTAAACATAGCTGTAAAGCAGGACTAGAGGCACTATATCCCTTCTTATATTCACTTTAACAACATATAATTTTCAATCTCATTTAATAAAAGCTGTGTAAATCCCTCTGTATATTTTTTTCATTCCTTTCAGACCTAACGTGAGCTTCCTACTAAATTAAGGTGAACTACTATAAGCAAAGTTTCAATCCATTATAACATGGTTCTACACAGCATCCCCATTCATCAGCTGAACTGAAGCTTAAACCAGCCCAACTCTGAACACCTCTAAATAAATGCAGTTTCTCCATAGTATAAAGTCTGAATATGGGTTTTATCCTCCCAGGAAGATGGTGATGAGAAAAAGAAACAGACTTGAGTCTGTAACAGCTTGCATCATAGACATGCTGGAGGCTGCTAGATGTACAGCTCCTTAGGCTGTACCACTAGCAGCTCTTTAGACCATCAGTAGAGATTTATCTCAGATATGGTATTTTGGATTTTAAGTTCAGATCATCAATAGTGATTAGGAACAGAAATAGAAAGCCCACTTAACCGTTAAAGCTGTTACAAGGGAAACTGTGATACAATGCTTTCTGGCTTTTGCTATTGATTTATTTTGTGAATTTGGGCAAATAATTTGATTTTTCCTGTGAAAATTTTACTCACTATACAATGTATACTTCAATACTTCATATCAGCCAAGTGACAAGTGTTAGTAGTACAGTTTAGAGGATACTATGAAATGCTTTGCTGGAAAACGTTGTAAAGTTACAAAGATTAAAGGTAAAACCCAACAGACATTTTTTATATTTTTCTTCATTTATCTTCAATGTGAAGACACAGAAAATATGGAAGTCAGAGCAAAGAGAACTTGAAATAAACTTTCATATGCAATCCCGATTTCTGAGATAAAAAAGATGCATACAAAGTCAGCCTGAATTAGCACCTTCAGTTGCCTTCATCTGCTTGAGAAAGCAGCAGCAGAATTTCTTTAAACCAAACCTCCAGCACATCCACAGCACAGGCCAGTGAGAGCAGGAGCTGGCCCGGCTGAGCACCAGGCGCCGGCTTCAGCCCCACTGTGGCTGGAATGGCTTCCTCCACGGGCAAATAGCCTGTCCAAAAAACAGCTCCAAACCAGTCTGGCCCACCTACATGGGCCAGGCCAAACGAGGAACTGGTTGGGTTTGGACTACCCTTAAACCCAGCTTCCTATCTAATTTTGGAATCTAATACAGTGGCTCCCGATTCAGCTCCGGTGATGCTTAGATCCTCCCTGCGCTCCTCTTCACCCATAAAAAAGAAAATAACATGGGTTGGCTTTTAACAGGAATCAAAATGAAAACAAAAACAAACAAAAAATCCCTTTGGAGGGAGATATTTGAGAGAGGAAGAGGGAAGAAAGGGGGAAGAGAGGTGCCTTTTTCCCATTGCCAGGATTCCTCTGTGGCTCCTCTGGCCATGCCAGCATCCACATCACAGTTCCTGGGGACTTTCTCTGAGCAGCTCCTGCAAGATGCCTCTTCCAATGAGCCATTTCATCTTGGTCTTATGTTGCAGAGATTTCAGGTCAGCAGCCCTCCTGGTGTTTTTGAGGCACTTGTTTCCCTTCCTATTTGGCCAGCCAGTTACCTTTGCAGAAGGTCTATTTTTCAGTGGTCAGTCCCTAGACCGGATCCCAGGCCTTGCAATTTGCCCCCTTGAGAGTATCCAAATGTTTATGATCTTTTTCACAGAGGTCTATATACTTTCAAGGCAAACCCTATCCAGCTCTAGTCTTTTAACTACACTCAGATTAGCCATTTCAACTGTAATTAATTTTTTTGGCTGGGCTCCTTCTTTGGGACATAGTTTTATTTTTGTTTTCAGTGGCAGTAACACACATAACTAGTTGGCTCCACTCAACATGAATTATCTGCAGATGTTTCAACCTATTTCTCCACAGAGGAGCACAGATCATATGATCTCACAAGGTCTCTGTCAGTCCTATAAGACTGTGACACTATAGACCTATAGGAAATATAATTGATCCAGCAGCTCCTCTGGGGTAATTCCCACCTACCTAAGGGTAAGCAGATTCACAGAGCTGTGTCAACAGCTATTAAATACAGTAATCCAGATAGAAACCTTCAGCAATAGATAGATAGATAGATAGATAGATAGATAGATAGATTCTAATTTTGAACTCCAGGGGAACTGAGTGACCACTTTTGGCCAAGCTGAGAAGGTGATGGGTCCTGGATGGTCCCTTGGCCTAACCTGACTGGGACCATTTGTTTCTTATTACAAGCTGTGACAAGCATCTTTGTCCTTTCTTTCCTGCTTGTTTTAAAGCTGGAAGGAGGTAAAGAGCCACAGAGCTACCTCAGTACCCTCCTTACAATTTAATTTTTGCACTCCCTTGTGACCCTTGCTCGCTACTGGATCTAGTAAGGCTGCAGGCACTGCCACCACCTCGCTGGTTCCCTTCATGTTACAATTCCCTCTTGTACTCCATTGCACATCTTGTAACCAGCTGTACTGTACCTAAGAGTGCAAATTCATAGGGGACACGCTGATTTCCCTTTTTTCCTCCTCCTCTTCACTGTATAGTCCTTAGCACAAGGGGGATGAGACTTCCAGACACCATCGCAATACAAACACTCTCAGCAGGCAGCGGTGATTCCAGCAGAGGTCCATTAGCTATTCCCAAATACAACTATTACTTTGATCACTGAACTGCACTGCTTGCAGGAGCCAAACCTGGATCCTCCAGCTAAAGCCAAAACCTCAACTGATGCCTTGACAAGAGGACTGATCTCTAGTTTGTGGAAATTTTTCAATCCCACGTTCTGCTTTCAACACATAACATCATTTCAGGGCAAAATTAAATATGGCAAGCCATGTTTTCACAGACATCTATCCAATAAAAATGATGTGCCTCAAAAATTTGGTCCTGTACCTGTGCTTCAAACTGGTTTTCCAAGCAAGCCCATTGTGCTGCCTAATTAATAAACTTAACCAAGGTGGACATACCTTTAGCTGCTGGCTTTATAATGTTCTCCCAATGCTAAACAGTAGCTGTTTAATAGGAAAGGGCATTAATAAGCAGAGATACCTATGGATCAGAGTGATAGCCCAGTTAAACATTAAAAATAATGAGTGAAAACCACACATGTGGCATCACTAGAGCTTGTATAGTGGCTTTTCATCTCAGCTAAATGAAAGAGGCTTTGTGGGTATTGCTCCTAGCCGAAGCATACCACCTTTCACTGCTCACTGCCAGAGATTTGTGATGTTAAGAGATGGAAAGATTGCCATGAGATGCTCTACCCCCCCATTTTGCTTTCAGAATTGATCCTTGGTATAAATCCTTCAGGCTGTTTTCTCTGCTGGTGCTCCCCTTTCTCAGCATGGTTGCTCCTCTTTGTCACACAAGCCCAAGAAGGATTCTTCCAGCTGCTTATCCCAGCACTCCCAAATTACAAAATAACATTTCATAGCTAACACACATGGCTACCACAGGATGAAAGATCAAATGGATGATTAGAGAGACCCTTGGGAACAACAACTGGGAAGTTTGGAGATGACATGGCCCAGACTGGGCTGAGCACACAGCACATTGACTCCTCTCCTCCTCCAAATGCACCTTTAAACCAACACAAAATCTCTACATTAAGTGTATGATACCTCTTTTGATAGAACTAAACTTATTCATACAATAAGAATATTGCCTGGTCCAAATAATCCTAAGAGATTAACATAGTTTCAACTGTCTCTTTGAAAATTTGCCTGTGGAATAATTAGGATTGTGGAGAACATAGCTCTGGCTGGGTGACTGCTCCCCAACCAGGCCACAGCCTCAGCTCTGAGCTTTCTTTTTGACAATGGAAATGCAGACTAAACCTGGCAGGAAAAGTCCCTGTAACTATAGTTGTGTTTCTTAAAATGGAAGATTAAACAGTGCAGCAAAACTAAGGGAGAACATGCATCCCACTGTTTGATTCCTTTATCTCTATCTAGGGTTGTGCGTGAGAAATTAATTTTCTTAGGACTTTGCAACTGGGCAAATACAAAGGCATAAAAACTCCTAAAGGAATTGCAGAAGCTTACCAAGTCAGTGAAAAATGCTTTCCCAATGTGTTTTTTCAGATGAGTTGGAAAAGTAAAGTGCCACTAGTAATTCATACAAAAATAGCACCTTTTCAGTGGATACAGTAGGAGTTTAGCTGATCAGGAAAGAGAACTTCCATGATTTGACAGATTATAGTGAACCTACAACAAACTGAATTGACCAAAATATTTTTTCACAGTCCCCCTTCAGATTGCTTGCAAATCAAACCAGTTCTGTCCCACACCAGCCAGTTGCCTGTGGATTCTGCCACCTCCCTGAGACCCACCACAACTACCCCCTGTCCTACCCACCTCTCTGTACCTGTCACCAACACAGGAACCCACAAGAACCTCAGAAATCAAAATCAGTGCTATGTTCTGGCAGACAAAATTATAGCAAAGTTGTAACAACTTCAAATGAATGAAAACTAAAGTTAGACAAATTCAGACTGGTAATAAGACCCAAATTTCAAAGAGAGGTTAATTAGCATCTGTAACCAAAGGCTGTGGTGGGTTTTGCTTCCCTGGAAATTTTTTAATGTAGACCAACTGAGTGTTTGGGCTTGTTTTTTTTCTCAGAGGTTTCCCTCAAGTTCAAATGAGAGCTAATTCGGGGAAATCGTACACCTGGGTCCAAAGTCGATGTTCACATGGGCTTCACTGGACAATAATCAATGAATTTATACCTTACATGTCTAAAGATATATTTTTTGTCAAATTATTCTTCCCTGTGCCTCATAGATGAAGTTTCACCATTGCTAAAAATCCTCACACTCCACAAAACCTCCTTGGACACAGCAACACCAGCAAGTACCCCGTGGGTACAGGGTTGGGCTCTCCCTGAGGCACCACCCACCACCCGCACACGGCTCCTGCGGTCATGGGGAAACTGTCCCGAGCTCAGGAAGGCATCTCCTGCTTTTGCTCTGTTCCCTCACTCTCTTTTGAGTCAGTCTGAAAGCAAATATTAAAGAGATTTCTAGATTAGTGTCCCCAAATACACTCCCTTTATGCATATGAAATAGTTCCTTCTCCCTTAATAACATCCCTTAACATCCTTCATGAGCCACGTGAAGGTGCGCTCCCTCATTTTATCTCATCCATCTTCCTGCTTACATTGTTTGCTTTTGTACAACCACAGAAAACCTGACCCACTTGCATGGCTATTGCCTTCCATTTTGGTCACCAGTATCAGCCCAGTATCAGCCCAGTATCACCAGTATCAAAACTCTTTGGAATCTGACAGCCAAGCTGGCAGGACACCAGTTTTTTTTCTGCTAAAACATCCATCAAGAGGGAAGGAGATTTGGTCATGTGTAAAATGGGGCCAACAACCATTACTAAACCACTTCAAAAAGGTGTTTTTGAAGCTCTGATGGGATCCAACACTCCCTTGCTGACCAAATTCAGTGTGGTCAAACTCTGCATGGCCAGAAATGGGAGGAAATTCCACTGAAAATGAAGGCAGCTCCAGCTATTTCTACCAGAAGCAGATTTTACCTCTTGAATTGTATTTCTTAGTGTAATATTTGCAGAATTTAAACCATTCATCTCCTGCAGGGCATATGATACTCCTTTATCTTACCTTCTACCAAACACAGCCACAGTGTGAGAAGGACCAAATTCTCCTGCATTTTATGGAATCATTTAATAAATTCATATTGGCCAATTAATCAAACCCAATTCAATGTAACAAAGACAAGGCCACAAAGACTTAAGGGCAACATCACAGAATCACAGAATGGTTTGGGTTGGAAAGGGTCTTTTAAAGGTCATCTAGTCCAACCCTCCTGCCATGGGCATCTTCAACTAGGTCAGGCTGTTCAGAGCTCCATTCAACTTAGCCTTGAATATTTCCAGACATGGTTTATTCACCACCTCTCTGGGCAGCCTGTGCCAGTATTTTGCCCTCCTCATAGTGATGATCTCTTCATGTCTGATCTAAATGAACTCTTTCAGTTTAAAGCCGTTCTCTCCTTGCACTCTCACTCCATGCTCTTGTCAGAAATCTCTCCCCAGTTTCCTTGTGGGCCTGTGAGAGGAGGGGGGTAAATAAGTGGACCTGACCACCCTGTATGTACCAGAGAGCTTCACACATGGAGATCCATTTCCTGTCCACATCAGCACACATGTGATCCTGCCTCAGCTGCCATCACTGGCTCCATCCTAGGTAGAAAATTAACAGCAATTCCAGAAAGGGAAGGGAGAAATCATCAAACGCCTTTGCAGAAGGATGAAACAAAGAGCTCTATCCCACAGCCTTCCTGTTAGAGGCTTATTGACTTTATTGGGAACACACATCTAGGTAGTGGCTCAGGATCTATCCTTTTGGAAGTCTGGAATTGAGGACCCGGTTGCCCCACTAACAATTAGCATTCTGTTTACAAAACCCAGCAGAGTCAGTAAGAATAATCATCACAAAACATGCTCAGACTGTGATTCCGGTTTAAGTTAATATAATTTTAATGAGTTCTTCAGAAAAAGCCTGGCACTTATGGAAAATTTCCTTAATTAATATCAGACCCTAAATTAGTAATAAAAAAAAGCCCTGAATATCATTTGGTCTCAAGCTGGAACTAAAGTATGTTTTGGCATCATTACTAACTGTTAGCAGCAAGTTCTGGAAACAGATGCAAATCTTGATATGTGTCCTAAATATAAAACACATTGCAAAAAAAGCTCAGATAAAAATATATCTATACATCCACATATATTTGAGTGTGCTATTTCCTGCCTGTATCAGCAACAAATTTATTCAATTTCAAAACATTCCACTTGCTTCTTTTCAGTACTTTTTCAAATCCCTTATTTCAGGAATAAAACTCCTTCCCTCTGCCTTCATTTTTCCTGTTTATTTCCTCTCCCAACAGCCATTTTAAGTAAATGAAAAGGGCTTAAAGACACGCATTGTAACATCTAAACACCTGAGAATCAGCCCACTTCTTTTACCACCTAAATATGGGCATAGGTGCCTAATTTGAGGCCACCCACGCTAGAAAAATTTGAGGTAGGGATCATGCAATGCATCTTCTGGACAATTACTCCAATGAGAGATTCAGCCCAGTGGAGAGGCTGCTACTGAAAGCCCACAGACGAGTGCCAAGGTGCTGAGATTCCCAGGTGGCACCAAGTGGGCAGGAGACTAAAAATGGAAAGCTTGCGGTAAACAAAATAAATAGAACCTCTGAAAAATAATGAAAAAAAAAAGAAGAAAAAAAAGAAGGCGAGTTAGAAGTTTAGGGAAGGCAGCAAAATGAGTGGGTTGTTTCTGAAGACCTGAGCTCCCCCAAGTTCTTTACTTTGCCTTGACTCAGTTTCACCTTGCAGGGAGTGCATTGAACATTAGCAAGGAGAAACTGAGACAGAGACAACTTTGAGTCTTCTGGCTTCCATTTAATTTANAAAAAGGGGAGAAGAAAAAGAAGACAGAGTGAAAATTGTTACAGTCACCAAGAAAAACATCCCAGCATAGCGAGCACACCAGAAACCGAGCTGGCTTCTTGGGTTTGCCAAGAGCCTGAGACAATATTGCTGAAGCGTGAACTGCTCATTCATGGCAGGGGCTGCTCACACCAGGGCCATGCTGGCAATAGCCACGGCATTAACTGTTTCTCTGCTTCCCACAGCACATAAAGAAGAAAAGAATTGTATTTTGGAGACAGCACTAGTACCTTCCCTTATAAAAGGTCCCATCCTGAAATGTGCTTATTGCCCACAACATTTAATCAAGTTAGCAGGAATTAAGGGATGAAAGCATAGCTACTTCCATGGCTACAGTTTCTACTCAGCTGCTGTAAAGTCTTCTGAGCTCCTTAGGAGAAGACAAACAACCTTTATTTCTAAAAGTTGTTTCAAAGACCAAATTCCCCCAAAAAGGAAAAATCCTAGTTACAAAAATCATGTGAGTACATGACACTAGTAAAATCCAAGGTAATTCACACACAGGGTAACAAACCCTGTCATGACAACCAGTACAGGACCTCAAGAAAAAAAAAGCCCATCAGAGTCAGCTTCTTTGTCATTGACATACAAATACTAAATCCAGAGGTCCAGCTGGAGCTGCTTCCACTCCATGTGGTTTTTTATTATATGATTTTTAGACTAACAAGAATGAAAATTAAATTGTGAAAAAACAAGTATTGTTCCTGATTAGGGCATGGCTGGCATTGCCTTTATATGTGCCAGCTGTCAGTAAGCTGGAAGAACAGGAAGGTTTCTTAAATTTTGATTTGAGATGAGGGTCCAGGATGGCCCAAAACATTGAGGTGATTTATCTACAGAGTGAGACGAATTAATGGGAAAGTTTGGCTATACACGAACTAGCAAACAGGGTCAGGGCACATTCTCTGGCTCTAAATCCAGTCAGGATGGTCTGGCCACAGATGCAATGTTAAATCCTGACTCCATAATGGGGTGGCTGACTCTGAGCTGCCCACAGGAGCAGGTTCAGGACTCTGCTCATTTCCAAACCACAGCTGGGACCTGTTTGCGACCATGCTGGCCAACCCCACTCAAAATCTGCCTTGATGAGATCTTAACAGTACTGCTATTTAACAGTCCAGCCCTACCACTGTGTAATTTATTGGTGAAGATACCACTTTCTGGTCATTTTAGTTCAGAGGGATGGGTCTGTGGACTGCTTTTGTTTACGGCCTGATCCCAGCATCTCCCTCATCTATCTCAGCATGCCTCTACTCAATGACACAGTAAATTTAAGACAGCAAAGTCCACCCTGCACCCTGTGGAGACTCCAGCTAGTGGGACAGCAATGTTTGGGCATGGTGGCACATCCTCAACTGACAAACACCTAGGAAGGGTCCAGCCCAGGCCTGGAAAAGGGAGGTTTGGTAATTTGTGCTGCTATTTAGATTCAGTTTTAATTTTCTCTTTTGCCATATGGAAACTGTCAAACACGGACAGGATCTTCCACAGTCAGCACTGAATGTGTTTGTGGTACACCTGCAGGACAGATCCTCCAGCACCTGAAGATCTTCACGCTGCAAGTGTCTATCAACAGTGAAGCAAAAAGCAAGGGACTTGTGTTTAGGCAGAAGGGTGAGTTGGAGAACTGTAGGGGGAGAAAAAGTCTCCTCACCTTCCCCTTGTCAGGATTCTCAAAAAAATTAAAATCATGCTCAAACCCTGCAACAGCGGAGGTCGAGGTCAGGGTGAGGTAGGGTTAAACCAGGACTAGAGTGTAATTAGGCTGTGATATGGATATGTTTATGGGACAGTTAAACTGTCTCTTAAATCACCTCAGCAAAGGCAGCCTATCAGATCATACATGCCTGTACTTGAACTACTCACCTAGGCTCACTTCAGAGACAAACAGGCTCTTCCCAGGCACTGCCAGGGACCAGAACAGATCACCTGCAGACTGCTCAAGGCCTGAAAATGCCAGTTTGTGCCCACTGACTCAAAAGGGAGTTGAGGGTGAGTGTCTCAGGAACGGATGTCTGCCCTGGGGACATCTATACCCACCCCTCCTTCACCTGCTTGGGAGCTCTTTTGACTGCAGGAACAACCCAACCTGTACTCCCTGCTCTGAACTTCCATGTGGGGAGGACTTGCTGGATCAGCCCCAAAGTGTTATGTAAAATGGCTGTGATGTGTATATTTATATGAATCATATACATTAATTACATAATAGTCACCCATGCTCCCCATCCCACATGCACTTTGGTTATGCATAGGACACAAAGACTGAGTGCATTCACTATGAATCATGCAATAAGACTACATCCCTCAGGCAAACTCTCTCTAAAATGACCCTTTTCTTATATTCCCATGGCTTCCACTACAATATTATTTAATTAAGAATATTAATCTGCTGGACCACCAACTTTCACTCTCTTCTGGGGAAGTCTGAACAGATAGACATTTTAATAAAATATGGGGAATCCTGCTCTTTTTATGATCAGAACATTAAGGTAAGGCAATTTCATGGCCTCATGAACTTGTTTCTTTATTTGTTCTTGACATGAATGTGAAACTTCAGGACCAGAAAGATCATTGATTCAAAAGTTGCATGAGTGATGCCAGATAATCTTTTTTTTTTTTGCTTTACTTTTCAGCTCATGCAGTTGAGTGCTGCCCAGATACCTGGGATATATCATTCATTAGTTGTAGAGCATTGCAACTGACCCCCATTTGGAGAAGAGGAACACTTACAGTTTGGCAGCCATGGGGACATAAGCGCACGTGCCTGCAGCATGCATGCAAACCTGCCAGTACTGCAAAGAAATCGTCTGAGATACTGACACAACCAGTTCAGCTGCATTGCAGCAGCTGCCTGAGGGACTCCTTGGGGTTGCATCCTGCTGCCCTTTTCTCCTCTCCCATGGGAGAAGGAACAGCATGCACTGCTATGGCAGTGCCCCACCACATCCTGTCCTGCAGCCCCAAGCCTCTTCTGGTGCTTAACCTACTCTGGGGTTTAAACACAGGCAACTTCATCACCTCCATCAAAAAATCATGGAATCATTAAGGTTGGAAAAGACCATCAGGTCCAACCCAGCAGCACTACATTCAACATTAAACAGTGTCCCTAAGGGCCACATCCATGTGCCTTTTGAACAATTCCAGAGATGGTGACTCCACCACTGCCTTGGGCAGCCTGTTCCAATGCCTGACCACCATTTCAATGAAGAATTTTTTTCCTAGTATCCAACCTAAACTTCCTCTGGTGCAGCTTGAGGCCATTTCCTCTCATCCTGTCACTTGTTACTTGGGAGCAGAGCCCGATCCCCACCTGTCTGCACCCTCCTGTCAGGGAGTTGTGCAGAGCCAGAAGGTTCCCTCTAAATTTCATTTTCTCCAGGCTGAGCCCCTTTCCCAGCTCCCTCAGCTGCTCCTCCTCAGAATTGTGCTCCAGACCCTTCTCCAGCTCTGTTCCCTTTTCTAGACATGCTCCAGCCCCTCAATGCCTTTCTTGTTATGAGGGTCCCAAAACTGAGCACAGGATTCAAGGTGTGGTGTCACCAGTGCCCAGCACAAGGGGACAGTCATTGTTCTGGTTCTGCTGCCACACTACTGTTGATACAAGCCAGATGCCTTTGGCCTTCTTGGCCACCTGGGCATACTGCTGGCTCATGTATCCATCCCAAGATGGGGAAGAACACCACCACTTTGGCCATAGAATGAGTGTGGCTTTGGTCAAAGGAAGATGATTAAAAGTAGCTCTTGAGGGCTGCCACTGACAATAAAACCAGGAGCCCCTCCTGCTTTATTGGATGGAATATTTTCAACATCTGGGTGAGAACCACTCTGCAGTTGTCCAGGTAAAGCCATGGAGCCTTGTGGAAAGGTTGAGTGATGTGAAATTACAGCAGATAGGAAGTTCTGTGCCTGTAGGTGAGACAGCCAATGCCTAAGGGGGAGGTTTTACTCATTTTTCCTCCTGCATGATGTAAAGCAACAGGCAGTAAATATGGCATTCATTAAAATGACCTTGTATACTTTTAACGGCCTCGATAATCAGATTTCTGCCACTGTATCAGAAAGCGACTTTTTTATTCAAGGCCCTATAAAACTCTAATTTCTCCCTCATGCTTTAGAGATGCCTGGAGTTTTCTAAGGATTTTAGTGTTTCTTTGCAGGAATTTTCTACCCTCTTCAAAGTTCTGTTCTCTTCCTAAATATGCATCAAGTAACTGAGTGGAGATTTACATTTCTTTGAGTGTGAGGTATAAACTGCTTGCTGTACGGGGCAACTTAAAACTTGCATTTCTCTCTTCAGATATGGGAGGGGTTGGATGCTGCCCTCTCTCCCTGTGGCACTGCCAGTGAAACCCTTGAGAAGCAGTGTCAGGTTTGCAGCTGAGGTTGCAATGTGCCTCCTTGCATCCTGAGCATCTGAGTGGGTCCTTCAGCCAGGAATGCCTCTCTCTAAATCTGAGCAGAGCATTTCTATTCTGAATTTCTATTTCTGTCAGCAAACACTGCACACAACCTCTGGCACTTGTGGAAGATCGAAGTCCCATTTTTCACTCTTGAATCTAACTGGAAGCAAGATCCCCATGCTGGGAAAAGGTCAGGGCATGGCAGAGGCATGGCTCGAGCCCTGGAAAGATGAAGGACAAGAAGCGCGAAGGCAGCTGGCCATAGAGCACGGCAGGAAAGTTCAGTCCACGGCCACACAACGTACACAGCCATGTCTTTTAGTCTCTGCCTGTGCCCACATGCCAGGCACTCACGTCTGAATACACACAGACAAGCAAGGGCTGCAGGGCAAGCATGCGGCGTGCAGCTGCCAGGTCCCAGCCGAGCCTCTCCTGCAGGTATTGCCGCGGGCATGATTGCAAAAATAACCCATTCGACAACACAGACCATCAGGAGGCTCTGACTCAAAGGGAACCTGTTTGGGGCCAAACAAAGCATTTCCTCAGCATCAAGCCGATCGAGTTTTTTGACCCAAGTCAGGGCATTGCATGGAGAGCCCGCAGGAACCTGCTCCAAAACCCTCCAGCCCTCGGCCCACATGGAGATCTTTGGCATCTCTGTGAAGACAGAGTGCACTAGGGCTGCAGAGGGGTTTGCAGCTGTTTGTTTGAGAAACAAAGCTTCCCTCCTCCAAGATGAAAGAAGTCAAGGAGTCTATGCTAATCAAATCCTCCACGCCTGCTGGCTGCAGTTCAGCTTGTCAGGGATGCAGCTCAGTGGAGTGATCAACATTTCCAGTGCTATGAGCTTGGTGGAAGGGGAAAACACAACAGCAAGAAATTCACCTGGCTGGGAATCAAACAGGTGTATGGCAGCAGCATCCAAGATTATAATAATATCTTGCAAACATGCAAAAAATAGATGTAATAAGACTGATTCTTTGGTTCTCATTAATGAATCATAAAGGCTCTCTTTACATTACACATGCTTTTTTGGCATACGCTGCTAATATTTCTACACTTGCAAGGTTGGAGTTTTAAGACTGAGCCTCCCTCCCCTAAGGTTCCTCGTTTTTGGCAAGAGGTACAAGGTGACTGTGTGCCATGACAGGCTCTCTCTTACTTTGGGGCAATCAGATTACTTTACACAGATGGTTTTATCACTGAGACCATTAGAGGTGAATTGCGCAATATATAAATGTGCATTTGTTTGGTAAAAAAAAAAAAAGTCTTAGTTTCTCACTACTGTCTTGTCTATGTTCCTAAGTGTATTTCCTCTCTCCTGCATCATTCCAAAGCACAATTTGTTCAATCTTTACTTTAAATGACTCAGCTTGTTTCTGATAGGCCTCTTAAGTACATATTAACTAAGGAAACAGTCTTTCTTAAACTACTGGATTGAAATGCAGGAGAATGAACCTCAGCTTTAACTACTGAATAAATAAAGGCATCTATCTTTCAGGATGCCTAACAACATACACACCACAAAGGTAAAGTACCAAAAAATAGAGCATAACATTTACTTTAAAATACAGAATCACAGAATGGTTTGGGTTGGAAGGGACCTTTAGACCATCTTGTTCCAACCCCCCCGCCATGTGCAGGGACACCTTCTACTAGACCAAGTTGATCCAGGCCCCATCCAGCCTGGCCTTGAACACTTCTAGGGATGGGGCAGCAACAGCTTTTCTGGGCAACCTGTGCCAGTACCTAATCACATGCAAGTAAACATTCTTTTGAAGGGGAAATTAAAAAAGAGGAAATTTGTTCAAAGAATCAGGTTCACAATTTAAAAATAATCTGATCTGAAATGGACCTAATGTCATTTGAGAGAGACATGCTCAGAGCAACATAGCAGCTCTTCCACACTGAAAAAAAAATAAAAGGGATTTTGAATCCTGCCTGCCATGCAGGAACCCTGGTACCACTGCTGAGGTTTGCTCTCCTTGCAAAGGTTTGTCTGAGGCCACTGAGGCAGCTGCTGCCAGTCCTGCTTCTCTCTGCATAATTGTTTTAGGCAAAACAGAGTCTTTACCTGAGAGGCGTCTGGGCACATCGGTAATGGCTGGAAGCCCCGTGCCTCGAGTGGAGGACAGGGGAGTTGTGGAGTGAATGGACGGTGAAGTCATCTGGCTCAAGTAGGATGGGTAAGACTGGTCATAGGACCATGGCGGGGATGACTGCGCCTGCCTGGGGTCTGGGGGGAAAATAAAAACAAACAACAAAAGAAAAAAAAAAAAAAAAGAGAAAATTTTTTTAAAAGGAAGAAAAAATTTAGGGTATCAACAGCCTAACTGAAAGAAATGGGGTTACTGAACATACACATATTGGTACCATGAGGAGAAAGAATGTAATGAAATACAACTTGCCCCTCAACACTCAGCCCTTGCAAGTCTTGGTCTGTGCTTTTCCCTCCCCAGAACAATTTCTGTGGGAAATGAACAGACCAGAGAGCAGAGTTTTAAAAGATCTAGAAGCTGTGATGCAAATTCCTGGTGTCTCTCTTCCAACATGTTATACCAAGAGGTGCCCATCCTCAAGGAATCAGAAAGAGAAGGATGAGCCTCAGGTCTGATCTTAGGAAGTGGACTTCATGGAATCATGGAATCATTACATTTGGAAAAGACATCTAATACCTCTGAGTCCAGCACTGCCAGGTCCACTGCTAAACCAAGTCCCCAGGTGTCACAGCTACAAGTTTTCTAAACACTTCCAGGGATGGTGACTCCACTACTTCCCTGGGCAGCCTGTTCCAAAGCCTGAGCAACCTTTCAGTGAAGAAAATTTTCATAAGATCCAATCTAAATCTCCCCTGGCACAACCTAAGGCTGTTTCCTTCAGAGGTGGGTAGACTCTACAGTCAGCACTTGGCACGCCTGTCAAGCTGTTATCCAGTTCAAACATCGCACAATAGTGTTTTCAGTGCTGAAAATACTAGCCAAGGAGAAAAAATGTTATTAATCTTATCAGCATCCGTCAAAAAAATGTCACATTTGGTTGCTGGCCCAATTACTTACAGTACCCTCAATTACAAAATATGAAAACAAATGGTTTGGGATAACTATCGGAAGCTAATGATACCTTCCAAAGTATTTGCAACAGTTCACTATGGAGGAAATGGTTTTTAGGATAAACACAGTTCAATTTTTTGCTGAAGCACTGGTAGAAGGAGACCTAGTTTTAATCACTGATGTTTGGGTTTATAAACCATTTGCTCTCAGTTAATATCTGGTGATGAAGATACCACTGAATATCTCATTAATTATGATTTTTATTTCCTTGTATTGACAAAAAAAAAAAGCATTTTCAACCCCCAAGCTTGTTTGGGGCACTGCACGATAAACAGTTAACTATCTCCGAACCAGCTCACAGAAATTGTAGCACATGCTTTCAAATCCTGCCCAGTATTTTCAGGGAAGCACATCAAGTCTATTCAATTTGGAGAACCTGCTCTATCAGAACACTGTGTTAAAGCCCTGCTTTGCAGACAGCAATGTGATAGCCACATGGCATAAGCAAAGGCTTTTTTTTCAGGAAATTCAACTTTTTTTTTTCTTTTTTTAACTCCTTTCCCTGCTCTTCCACACAGAAAAATTGTGTAGTTTCAGCTACTTCTTGTTTATTATTTCTCTTCAGACATGATTTGTTTGAAGAAATGTCTGGAAAGCAGATACTTCCTTGAAGCAAAATAACTATATAGATATATATAAAAAACTCAACCTTCCAATTTAATTTTAAGAGGATTTTCCTGGAGTTTTTCATTTATATTAGAGCTGAGTAATATAAATGGTTAACGTAAACTTCTCAGAAATCCGAAGGACACTTGATCATTAAATGTAATGAACTTCTTTGTTTTAACAATTTCAAGGCCAGGGTTGTATAGATTGGCACAGGTTCAAATCTGACTGGTCATTGTTACATCTGATATTGACATATTTCTCTGCCTCATTCCACTACGATAATTCACCATACAGTCAATGGTAAATGATCTTCAAGTGGGAACAGAAAGCCTAGGCTTGCTGGAAAAACAGTCTTAAAATTAATGGCATGTTAGGAACAAAATCTCAAATCCAAGATCCTTCAAACTCCAAGACCTTTTCAATCTCTGCCTCTGAATCGAAAACAGGGCTCCTAAAGTTTTGGGTTTAGGTCAGCTCCAATGCTAGGAGGAAACAACATATCAGGTGAAGGCTGCGAAAAATGTCTTAGTAGAGGATGTTTTTACATAATTTTGGTCTAAGACGGTAGAAAGCTCAGAAAAAGAGGTGCCTTTCTGGAGGCTCATGCCACTCTTGGTAGTGTAATCCTCATGGCACAAGAACTGCTTGAGCATCTCTGGCACTCTCAGCACTTTGAACAACCATGCTAGACTTGGTTTTACATTTAACACCCTTAATCCAACAACTGTGAATGTGTGGACACAAGAATGATGAATAGCAAAAAGTGGTCTTTCAAAGACTCACGTAGTATTTCAACACAGCATCTCATACTGCACTGTCAGAAGAAGAATATGGGGCTGGGTGGACCATCACTTGACTGCAAAACATATCATATATTCTTTCAATATCTACCTCAAATACATCAGTCTTCCCAGGGAATAGGAAATAATGAAGAGGAAAATCTTTAACCAAATTGATCATTAGATGATTCATCAGAGCTCAGTGACTGAGGAGAAGGTCACTGTACCTCAGGCCAGAGGGTTACTGCTATCCCTCCACACCAAGGCATGGCTGAGGTCATGGTCAAGGCAGGGTGGAAAATATTGCCCTGGGGCTGTCTGGCTCAAGGTATGTTTGACCCGTTAGGAAACAGGAAACTGAAAATACAAGTTTCACCAGATCCAAGAGCAGATGCCCTAAAGCCAACCCTTGCTGCCTGATGGCAGTCAATGTTTGCATGGACGTGAGAGAAGAGAGTGGTGAAACACCGTGGCCTTGCCAAGTCAAAGGTGACCTATGAGCCCACAGGGTAAACGTCACTGCTCAGCAGCATTGCCTAATTCTCAGTGAAAAATGCCATGAGGCAGAGCCCAAAGCTTCCCCAGATAGTCCCTGAAGGTGGACATGCAGCTCATTGTGGCACCTTTTTTTTCACATGGAGATGGTCCTTGCAATGGTGGTAGAGCAGCGACTTTGGCCACTGAGGCCCACCAGACCATTTATTCTGGTCCCACACACCATCAAAACTCCTGGGGGAAGGAGGGGCACCACAGGGATGTGCCAACTGCCACAACAGCGCTTCCAGGGCGGATCTGCACAGATGATTCTGAGGCAAACATGAGGCCCTAAAAAGGGTCACCTCCTCCTTGTTCTGGTCCAGAAGGGGTGGGATGAGTATTTAACACATACTATTGGGGAAGAAGCTATGAGGTGATTTGTGAGAGGTTTTCCTCAGCCTCCTACACCACAGACCAGCTTCCCTACTGACTCTGGCTGGTGGGCTCCCACATGTCTGCAGGATTCCTGCAAGCCAGGGGCTTTGCACCATCACCCAAAGCACCACATGCTCTGTAGGCACAGCACATCTTCCCATCACAAAAAGCCCAGAACAGATGAGAAACCTTAAAGCTCTGAGGCAGAGTGCATGTGGATTCCTCCCTAAAGGAATCCCTCCAAAACAAGGGAAAATACTTAATATAAAAATAAAATGAACTTCCCAGGAGAAAGCCACCCGCATTCCCATATGGCAGCAATGAGGAAGGGCTAACAGAGCATTCAACAACAGTGAAGGAGTCAGAGGGCCACTCTGAGCTGGCATTTACACTCGAAAACTTTGGAGTGATTACTAAGAGCAGTCCTCCTTTTGTAAACATTTCTGTTATGCCTGCGTGGGTGTGAGGGGAAGTGCGGCTCTCAGCGTATTCCTTCACAGCAGGGCATGCTGTGGGTATGCTGAGACAGCCTGGGCACAGTTCAGCTGAAACAAATCAGTGGGGCGAGGCCTCATCTGATGCACAAACAGCTCCATCCTGTTTGCACTTCCAGGTGAACCTCCACAAAGCAGGAAATATTTAGTATTGCATATTATTTTGTGTCTAGGCTTTGCTGTCACATTTATAGTCATGGGACATAAGCAGGGTTCTTGACCTTTGTTGTCTCTGATTAACTGCATTAAATGGACAGTGGGTGTTGATGCTTAATGGACAGAGTCTTTAAAACTTAGTCCAAGAATAGATGCATCACACAAAACTAAAATTATAAAGGAAAGAATGAAAAAGCCAAGCTAGTGACCCATTCTCCCACCAGTGACATTGGCTTTCCAGTATCACAACTTCTCTTCCAACAGAAATCACCATAGAATCATACAACAGTTTGGGTTGGGAGGAACCTTAAAGATCATCTAGCTCCATCCAACCCCCCTGACATCCTGAGGGACACCTTCCCTGTTCTGAAGTGTCAACGGAGAGAAGAAAAAGACCTGCAAATATCCCTCAAGAACAATTTTTTCCACTTCTTTGGCATTGCATTGTGAAGCTCACTGGTTTTCTATAGGAAAACACCAATTCCTCCTTTTTCCAAGCTGAGTTACATGACTAGAGCATGACAACAGGCTGGAAGCTCCTTGGTGTACTGTCTATAACACCCAGACATAATATGTATCACACTCTCATTTAAACCCAGACATCAGCTCTAGCTCTGGCTGCTGCTGGTTGGATTAGTGCTACTGCCAATAGTAAAAAACAAGCTGTCTGGAGCTATCTTTGGTAAACACTTAGAGCAAATATCCTCACTTCTGATCTTAACAAAGCCAAGATGACTTTCTGCATGAGTAACCCAACTATTGTTGTAACACCAACCCCCTCAGAAAAACAACAACAGCAAAACACAACCTTCTTCTCTTCTCTAACTCTTTCTTAGGCATCTTTAAAAGCCCAGGGCTTCATCTGAATTGCTCAGTTCAATCAACAAAGTCAAATCCAGTGGAGTTACACCCCAATGTACAGAAAAGTAATTGAGACCAGATTTTGGCCTGAAGAACCTCTAAATCCATTTCTCCTCCCACCTCTCCAAGAGTCACATTATTGAAATAAACAAACAAACAAACAAAAAAAAACCCTCAATGAATCATGTCAGTGGGCAGCTAAATTTTAAAGGGGGTTAGAGGGAAATAAAAGAATAATAGGAGGGATGTAAACTTTATGAAATGGAGGTCCACAGTGGCAACTTGCCAGTCAACCAGAGGATGCAATCAATTTGCATTAAATACAGCAGATTCAGTTTGCACTGTCCCTGAAATCAGTCACCATCTGCCAGTGTGAAGATATATCCCCTCACTACCTTCCTGTTAAGCTGGCTCTGAAGACTTTAAATCTGCTTAAAAAGTGATGAGAAATGGAAGTATAAAGTGCTGAAGTGCATGGGGAAATGGAAGAGGAAAAGGGAAAAAAATGAAGGTTTCACAGGACTTGCCTTTGAGGACTGTTATTTCAGTGATGAAAGTCACAGGTTGCCTATAGATCAGCCAGTGCCACAGTGGTGATGGAGCATGAAACCTCACTTAACTCCCACTTTGCTGTCCCCGCAGCCCAGCCGATGGGGTCTCACACCAACCACATTCCTGCCATTATACCCGTGGCTTTTCCAGGCCTACAGAAGCCAATCCTCACCAGTTGCATATTAAAAAAAAACAAGTTTGCCTTGCCTCATACTGGAACACTGATGCAACAGCTCAGTGTCTGAACGGGAATGTAATCGGATACGTGAACAAGTTGCACGAGCCCGTAAGGGAAAGGGGAAAAAAATAAAAAAAAGCAAATATACCAGTGCCCAAATGTGAATGGACAGGATTCCTGATTTATGGGCAGCAAGCAGGGTTCAAATTGGATCTGCACTGCCTCAGCAAAGGCAGCTGCTTATTGGACCATTTGTTTTTTAATCACCCTTCAATGTAGCTTTTGCTGAATCCTAGTTAAAATGCCATGTTGAATAAGGGCAACTCTGTGCCTTGTCCTGCCACAGCCCAATCCTGTGGTAGGTTAAGGACTGTGCTGTGATTTGTACAACCTGTACTCTGATACTCCAGGAAAATAAACACAACCTAGACAGAGAAAAGAAATATAAAAATGAACCATAAGGAGTTGAGTTCTTTCAGACTCAGGTGTGGGTGAGCCAGGCTTTAAATAATATGTCTGTTTAATCATGTAATAGCTATGCAAGGCCTCGGAAGAAAGCAAAATGTTTATGTGCTTACTAGCAATAATACAGATTTTGTGTAGGAAATCAATATTTACTGTTCTAGTTATTAGAAATTTATTATTTTCCCTAAATAATGAGTAGGTAAAGAGATAATGAAACCATGGTATTCCTAAAGGAATTGGTTAATTCCAATAAAGGTAATAAAAAAATCCTCATTTTCAGACAGAAGGGTCTATTCCCCCTTAAACATATACCCAAGGCAGTGCTTATGTTAAGAAGCCAGTGACATTCTGAGTATTCCAGAACAATAAGGAAACTGGTGTTGAAGGACAGGCCAAGCACCTCACTCCCCACCTCTCCACCGAGCAGGGGAATGTTCAACAATTTCCCACACAACACCTGATCAAAGGGTGCCTCGTCCATGCCAGTACCTTTATCTCTCCTTGACATGGTTTATGTAGCAAAGAGTACCCATTCAACCCACAAGAAGGATCCCAGAATAGAGACTGTCTGCAAAAAAACATCTCAGCACTTCAGTGGAACATCAGAGCATGTTGAGCTGTACAGATTACAAGCAAGGTCCCAAAGAGCATTCAAAAGCCTGGTGGAAAGCCAGTGCAATTCCCAGAGCTTGCACCCATGTAACATGCTCACACCAACCTAATTAAATGGGATGGCCACCAGAGAGCAAATGGAGAGCTGGGTGTTGGACTTTACTAAACTGAGGAGGAAAAAAGGGTGGGAAACAACATCAGAAATACTGTATCAGACCACATATTCACAACAGAGTCCTCACCATTTTGGGGGAAATGAAGAAATTTGGAATTATAATGTAACCCATAACCTTGAATTTACCTAACAGTAAAAGCACATAATCCACGAGAGATGGGAAATACAGCCTGCATCCCTCAGCTCAGCTTACTTCCCTCTGCCCTAGCACACCACATCTTCACTCTCTCGATGAAAACTCAGCTGGTGGTTTGAACTGCTGACTTAAATTTGTAGAGAAGGCAGGGAATGCCACACAGCTTTGTTTCCAGTCAGGCTTATTGAAAGCTCATCTGAAGTTTTCATCTCCCAGATCTGTAAATGCTGCTGCTGCCTCATAACAAGGCAGAGAAGTAGTCTATTAATCAAAGCCAGCAGAACATTTTCTACAGGAGGCATTTATGTGAAGGAGAGCAGCATATGAGGTTACACTTAGGAAGAAAATTACAAGGGGATCTCAGTTCTTGTGCTTCAGGGCATAAGCTGATCACCAGATGGGGTCAGGAAGAATTTCACCCTATTTCGTTCCTAGATATAGTGTTGCACAATAGGTAAACTATGGAGGCACAAGGAAGAAGGAAAAAAACCTGCCTATAGCCTGGATTTCCCCCCTGCTTTCTTGGGAACTATGTCCACAAACACTGCCAGACAGAAGACTTGGCTAAAGAAAGTATTTTGTTTTAGTTCGGCAGTTCTTACCCAGAAAATGATACGCACAAGAGCCCTGACTTCACATGTCCAATGAACAAAACACAAAGTCTAGCCAAAAAATCTGCTCTGAGAAGCTGGGGGGCAGCAGGTACCATGTAAAGGGTACAATCAACATATTTAATATATTATAATCATTTTACACTAGTAAAGGTAGTCTTCTAAATCTGGGAGAACTTTGCCACAGCTCATGGGAATAATTTTTTTGTTGCAATTCCTTGAGCACTTTGGGTTCAAATTAACTAATTTACTTCTCTTTCTTACTCCAAATTAATAAACCGGTTGAATTTTAAAAAAGAAGGAAAAGAAAGAAGAAGAAGAAAGCCACAACACTTTGTTAAAACCGCTGAGTTTCAGCTGGTATCATGTCAAAACCACTTGAAACATGAAACTAGAAATCTTCCTAGGTTGACTCAAAGACTATGTCTATACTAGGAGTGCTTTAGCAGGAGAGGAATACTGGTGTATAGTGCTGGCAAAGGACTCTACTGTGGATGCAACTGTAGCAGCAGAAGTGAGTATTAAATCGGTCTAGGGAATTGAGCCAAGAGCTTTGTTGACAGACTTGCATCTAGGTGAAGTTCTCCAACAGTTCTAGCAATTTGTCAGGGGTAACACCTCTTTACATCCTGGATAGACACAAACATATCAGCAGAAATTTATAATCTAGAAATGCCCAAAATTAGATAGTAATTGTTGAAACTCTTAAAAAATTAACCAGCTCTGACTTTAGAAAAAACAACACTGGTTTATTTTGTAGGTTTCACAGTTTTGCTGCAAACTTCTGGCATAGCTGCAGCTAAACATCTTATTTCAGCCTTCTAATCTGTGACACATGGTGGGTACTTTATGATTTCTCTCAGCACAATGAAATCTGTCTCTCAGCATGCAATCATAAATGTTGCATACAACCCTCACGAGCAACCTTTGGAGATTTCTCCATAACCCAATTCATTTATTGTAACCGTGGTCAGCACTGGTGGTGGAAGGAAACCACCATGTAAGAAGATTGTATTATTATTCTGATTAAAAGACCATTAAGTGCTGGCTGCTTCCCTTAACACGAGTGCAAAATAACAAGGCTGAATAAAAATGTTCATTCTATTGTACACTAAAGGTACTATTGCAACACGGAGAAGGCAGAGCAACGTGGCAGTTAGAATTTCACCAGATCCCTACTCAAATGACCTGGTTTGACTATTTTAGATTTATGGCAAAAAGATTTTTAAAAAATTAAAAAAAATAAAATACATTTTCAGCTTCAAGCACTATAGAAAAATCCACTTCCCACCTAGCTTTGCTTGGAGAACATCCCACAATCTGTAACAGCCTCTTTGACTGCAGCTGAGACACAAATACCCATAAGCAATTGCTACCAATGCCTGTGCAAGTCAAACCTATGGTTCTGTCTCTTACCTGTAATCTGACTCTGTCCTTGTGGATTAAAAGGACTTGGTGCAGAGTTCAGAGAGGGCCGTGGGCTCTGGGTCGGGACCCCTACTCTCATACTGGGATGAGGAATGCGCCCTAAATCACTGAGGCGTTCAGAGAACAAACTAGGTTTAGAGTCATCAAGCTTCTGTCTGTGCCCTGGAAACAGCAAATCATAAAATAAAAGCGTTAATAACAAGATTTAGTAATTTAACACACCCCCAAAAAAACCCCAAAATGGTCTCTAAGGACCTGTTATTAGATTTAATGGATTTACAGGTATCTCAGCTACCCTCAATAACAGTGAAACATTGTGAGGGGGTCGTGTTTTGGACATGGTTGTGCTAGTGAAAGCCTTATCGAGCACAGCTGTGCCCATACACGTGCAACATATTACAATTTGGATCAAAATAAGCACTTATCAGGACACCCACACAAGGACTTTTTTGTCTTTTTTTCTTTTCTTTTGCTGCTTTAGCTACCCAAGGCAGTTAAAGAGGCAAACTTTCCCTTCCAAAAGTAAGCCTCATATGTACATACAACTTATAAACCAGGACAATTACTCCATGCCTGGTTTATATGTTTTGGATTTTTGCTAAGAAAATGCAAGCTTTTCTTCTCCCCTTATTTTTTTTTTCTTTAACTCTGTTGTAGTTAGTCATTAGCTTTCATTCCTCTTGGAGATTTTCCACAAAGTAATTAGTCCCTGTCAGTTGAGAAGAGCAGTATCCAAGGAAAACCTCCAAGGCTGCTGGCCAGGACTGGGCCCTACACACCCTTGCATGGTCAGCCTTCCTCAGTGGTCCTACTGCACTCATCTAAAACAGGCCAGCTGCCCCTGGATATATTTGGAGCACTCATTTAGGGGTGTTTCACTGTCAAAAAATGAAGGGGGAAAAAAAGCACTGGGATGTTCCCAGGAGTCCTGCTCATGTTGTCATTGAGATGTTTCAAGAGCAAGGGCTTTGCTTCTCTAATGGTTGTAGTTTTTCTCTTAGGTTTAATTTCTTTCCAAAGGATGCTCCTTGTGCAATGGTGCCTTTGAATGTGAGGTGCAGAAGGTGTTATTTCTATCATTCAGCACACAGAGAAACAGGCATGCATAGAGATTAAGGACAGGACTAATTTTACTTAACTTCAGCCATTCATAAATCAGGCATCTAGTCTAAACTCTCCTAATGTAGACTTCCTCTTTGGTTAATGGAAAGAAATAGCTACTTCCAGAGGGCAATTCATCTCACTTGTCTCTGACACTCTCCTTAAAATGGCATGATTCACCTCCTGAATTTGCTTTCTCTTCCTTCTCTGATCAGAGAGGGAGCACACATGACTGGTTTAATTAGACACCCTCATCATTAGTCAACATTAAATGGAATGAAGCTTACCCTAAGTTACAGATCAAGGTCATGCAAAAAGCCTCTGGCAGAGCTGAAAGGGGGGCCCAGAGCCCTTGATTTCAACCCAGAATCACATCTGCCTGCATCCCTATAAGCAGTGCTGGGGCACTGGCACAAGCAACAGCTGGGGGGATATTTTAATGCTTTTAACAATAGGAAGGGTCCCTGGTAGTGTTTGGGCTTGAACCCTTCCAAATAATCACCACTGGCTTGATATAATCTGTGCTGTCCCTCAGCAGTATGAATACAGCCATTTGTCTGAAGTCTGTAAGAGATCTGCTCTGCAGACATGGGAAGATTGTCCCATCATTCTTTGGGCCATAGAACCAATTCCAATACTGTTTGAATTATTTTAGAACCAGAAATGAGGCCAGTGAATCTTGAGATGGAACTATCAGGCTACCACTGTTAAAGAAAAATGCTTTTTAATAGTAATTCTCACCAGAGTACTGAGTACATGGATTCACACCGTGTAACTGGTACCACAGTGCCAACATGACACATAGGCAATGCAATATCCAAACTAAATAAATCCCAACTGGATTCAGAGAAATCATAACTCTAGATAGAGAAGGATTCAGGTTGGGAGATGAGGGGAAACTTGATGGGATTTAACTTTGGAGAAACTTCTCTAGCAATTTTAAAAAAATAATTAGTTGACCCATAATTTGGTACTTTGAAGTCTGGGCTTTCTCCCCCATAATGACTCAGTCTAAAAAGACAGGGTAGGCGGGAGCCTTCTCCTTAGGGAGAACATGCTGCTCCATGTTAGAGCTGCCATGGGTGCCTACTCCTCTCTTCAGAAAGTACCAATCCCTTTAAATAGGGAATGATTTTTGGTGCATTTTAAAAAACTCCATAAGAGAAGCTTAATTAACAGGGTCACATCCAAACTCTAGTCTTTGGCATTATATTCACAATACATTTAAACTAAGATTTGTACAAGGTGGCTGCTGCTAAATCTGATGAAATTACCTTTACCTACCCATGCACTAAGTATTCTCTTGGGATTTCTCCCTCTTCTTTTTCTCCTGAATTTTTATGTATTTGCTTTTCCCTTTGCCAGTCACATTTTCCACTCTATTTTTTAAAGAAATCTCCTTCGCCTCCCTTTTTCTCTTCTGCTCATTCCTGATCATGCTTTCGCAAATTGAGCAACCTGGGACAGTGGAAGGTGTCCCTGCCCATGGCAGGAGTTTGGAATGAGAGGATCTTTAAGACCACTTTCAACCTAAACCACTCTGGGATTCTGTGAAATTCAAGATGTCTCAAAATAAGGCAAATGTGATCAGCCCATCTCTGGTCTCACACACCAGAGTTGATTTTAGCTGGGAATGAATTCAATTCCAAAGTGAGGGCTTTTTAGAATTTCTGTAGAAAAAACCCTGTGCTACATTCATGTAGTGACCTTTTAAGTAAAGAACCACTAACAAACTGGTGCATAATCTATTTCAACTGTCCTCAGGTAATTCAATGAATAACTTATTACACAGGTCACCACCACTCCTGCACTAACCTGTGCCAGATAACCCTCAGCCTTGTTTTCGTCATATTCTGTTTGTCATGCATAGCTTTGTTAGAAGAGAGTTTATACTTGATTATGTGTATTATAGCAAAGTTCTGGATAGCAGAGCACTTTAGGATAGGCAGGGGAAAAAAGGGGGAAAAATAGAGGAAAAAAAGAAGGGGCATACAGGAAGAAGAAAAAAGATTTCTACATCTGGTTGAATTGAAAGGATCTATAGATCTGTGGGTTTGGGTGTTGCCACTTCCCCCCCCACCCGCTCTGCACCCCCCCCAA
>WEIU01003605.1:526969-566379 GCA_013389925.1 Aegithalos caudatus | reverse complement strand
AAAAAAAAAAAAAAGTAGGGAAGAGAGAGCTCTGTGCACATCTGGAAGACCCCAGGCATCAATGGAACTGCAAGTCCCCAGAAACCAGCAAGGGGCCAAAGGCAGACTTGCCTTCCCCTTCTGGACATTTAAAATTTAGGGTTGTAACATGGAGTCATGTTGTGACAAAGGGATCCACAGAAGGAGCCACAGTCCCTGAGTGAAATATCCCAGGGAGACAAGATGACATTGCAGCTTTGCACGTTATGTGTTCCTCTGCTTTGATAAAGGCTGAGACGTGCTCACACTGAAAGTAAGCAGGAAACTCAACAAAACCTTTGTATTCAGGAGGTGCTCACAAAGGCTTGTGGGCAACTTAAATAAATGTCCTGCCTTGATTTCTGTGCAGGAAAAAAAAAATCCTGTTAAGTATGGAGGAGCCATAAGGTATGGGCTGAAAACACTCTAAAAAGACCTTCTGAGTAGCACATAAGCAGCAGCAATGAAATATGTGATACATGTTTAAAACTCATTCCACAAGCTGCTTTTCATCTCTCATTGATGTATGTGTCCGCTGACAGAGAAATTCCTGATCCCAGGGGAGTGTGCTAAGAAAAGCTGTATTCCTCAGTCTCAGTACTGAGGCGTAATTTTATTTCAGGAAAAAAGATTAGGGTAGCAAGTGTGGATAGCTGAGGGAGAATCCATGATCTGCTGCAGCAGTGAGTACATTAAAAAGCAATATAAAAGCTATGTGAAGAGTAGAATAGAACAGTGTTACAGCCACCCCAATGCCTGCAACATTGCATTTAGTGCCTGTTGCTCTGTTGCAAAGAGGAAATTGTAGAATGGATTGGGCTTGGAGGGAAAAAAAATGCTTGTGGACATAAGCACTGGATGTGAAATGTCAAAAATAAATGAGAGCTGACCCCTGAGTCTCTGACTAAGGATAGGACCCTAGTGGCCACTGGAAAAGATCAGGTCACAGGTGAGGAGGTGGGAAAGAGATGAGAAAAGCTAAGAGTTCATAGTAAAGAGCTAAACAAGCTGTTCTGATTTGTTTGCTGGCATAGTACAAAACATGCTGGATACCAGAAATCCAGTGTTTGCTTCAAAATAACAAGAAATATTCTGATCTTTCACCATTACTCAGCTGGTTCAAGTCAAACACCAACCTGAGTATAAGTTTTTGGAGAGAGAAACATTGTCGTTAATCCTCTCCAGTGCCAGTTTTGACCATTTTACATGAATCAAACCAGAAATCAGATCTGAGAGTGCTACAAGGTCAGTGAAAACTGCAGCCAGTCAGTCAGTGCCTGAGCTGCTGTCTCTGCTCGCCAGCCCAGCACGGCCTCAGAACACGTTCATGTGGCCCATGGAAGCTGAGGTTCAATTATCACATCCCAGGCATGGCAGAAGATGTGAGAAGTCTTCATCTCCAGCTTAATCATTTCAGTTTAAACTAAGCAAAGGACTGTCTCCCAGATCAAAGCAAGGCAATCTCGAGTCTGCTGGATGTGGTAACTGGAAAGGGACGTGAGCTGGTCTCTCATCACTGAACTTCCACCCCTCTGCTGGAGAAGGCAAGATGTAAATCGGCCTGTGGAAGAGGCTGACTTGCAGAATGCAAATGTGGTGTTGATGCTTGAAGATTTTTACCTCCTCGGGGAGGAGGGGTGTGCGTTTTTATCTTTCAGCTTGTGGGTGTGGAACTGAAAACTAATCAGATTATGCTACACGTGGCCTTGCCAGATGCTGACACTCAGGGACTCCCTTTCTTTGTACTGTATACACCACCCACCAGCTTTTTTGTGTGGTTTCTTTTTTTTTTTCCTGGTACCCAGAAGATCTGGTTACCAGATTTTCAGCAGATGCTTTTATCACTCTCCACTGGGTTAGCTATTTTCAGTCATCACCCAGTTCTATCTTTTTCTGGTTTTGCCTTAACAAGGAGAAGTATCGTGGGAGCCAGGTGTCTCCATAAAAGAGCCAAGGGATGTCAGAAAGGTAATAGCAGTAAGAGCCTGGGCTGTCACCTGCTGGAGACACATTTGCTGGTACATCCCAAGCAGAATGGAGGGTGATGACCCATTGTGAAATGCCACTATGGCTTCTGTTTGCTCTGTGTCACGAAAGCGCTCAGCATCAGATAGTGAATTTTGGAGTCATTCCATGGAGTGACTACAGCTGGAAAAGGCAGACAATTCTTTGAACTCAAGAGCTAGTAACCAAGGATTTCTACAGCTCTTTTCTACCCACTGGAAAAGGGACTTTTCTTCAGGTTAAGGTGTGTCAGAAAGACACTGACACCTGGCTCATGACCTGTGATTTTGTAGTCTGTGCACCTCTGTCTCTTGACTCCAAGAGAAACACAACAGAGACCAAGAACTCAAGTTTTGATTATTCCCACTGTTCTCCAAAGGTGAAGTGCTTTAAAAGGTTAAAGAGTGGGCACATTTTTTCCTACTAACCCTATACATCTTTGAGACAAGCCCTCTGTTTCTTTCTCTTTTAACACTGGAATAGCAGCAGCATTCCAGTTTACACTGTAGTGTGTACTCTTCTGCATACACATTGTAGAAGAAAACTTCACACCACAAAAAAGACAAGCTACCCGTCCTCTGAATTTCATCACAAATTATCCTTACATTCTCTTTGGAGGCCTACCTGCATTTCATCCTGTTTGGTCCTGTGGATCAGAGGTAACTGGAAGGTACTGATATGGGCTTGACTGAATTCAGTTACAGGCTGATAAAGCTGAAGTCAAGGGACCCATATTTATGCCACAATCAAGGCGTTGAGACCTGAGCCTAAGGCTTCCTAACAGCTGTTGTGCAGGGACTGAATAATGCTGAGCATCCAGCATAAAGAAAAAGTATTCACTGTTCTGTTACAAATTTCAGACAATATTTACTGCAGCAAGATGTCACTCTAAAGCAGTGTCAATCTATGCACTGGAGGTAAAAATAAAAGAGCCATAAACCAGAAGCCCAGAAGTTTCACATTAGCTCATTGCAAGGAAAAAAACTCTGAAGAAAGTCATGAGGGTCCCTCTTGTGTCCCTTGTCTTGTGACAGATTGTCATCCAGGGCTGGTTCCTCCCCATCCAATCCTACTGAATGCACCCAATCCAAAGTTCATGGAAAAAAACCCAAAACACAAGAGCCAAACAATTTTTGCCCAGGAAAGGAGAAAGCTTGGAACCCTTCCAGTCTCTTAGGTAAAGACACAATTATGAGAAGAAAAATATAATCCACCCAAGAGACATAATTACATAATTAGGCCATAGGCTGTGCATAGGAAAGGTTCTTATAGTTCATAGAACAAGGAGCTACATAGGTGCAGTAACTGTAGTTAATTCACTCAATGAAGAAAAAAAAAGTTTGTTTTTTAAATAGCTGAGGGCACCGGTTTGCATTAGACTGGGAGCTTTTTCTCCTGACTGTACACAGAGCCCTGTTCGTGCCAACAGGAGTCACTCAGGCGCAGGCAGAAAACAAGCCCCTGTCTCTTTTTGTTCTTAAAAAAGGCATATTTTTACCCAATGTAGCTAAGGCCTGTACCTGAAACTACTGCAGAGAAAAGGAAATAAATAAAGGCAGACGAATGCACACTGTGGAGGGGCTCAGTTCCTGTGAAACAGATCTAATGTGTATCCTTTTGCCAAAATCCTAAGGAGCCCCTCCTCCCTGAGCCCTGCTCTGCAGACTACTGGTATGGGTCCAAAAGGGCCAGATCCAGCTCCTGGGGGAACCAGTGGCATTACCATCTTCCCAGAGCTGTGGCTCCTACCCTGGGTGAGCAGAGGAGAGGGAGGTTGGAACCACAGTGCTGAGGCCAAGCCTGTGGAGCACTTGTGTTGTTGATGGTCATCTCCCCACTGATTTACTGGGAGCAAAGGAAACATCCTCTCGGCTCATCCCGTGGGCAGCCCACCCAGCACAGGACAAAAAGAGTAGGTTGGAGGGAGGAAGGGGCAGGAAGGGTGAGAAGAAATGACCCATGGGGGTGTAACCTGTGTCCCCTGTGTACCCATGGGAATGACTCTAAAGCTTTTGAGGGTACAAAGTACTTTCTAAAATTCAGCTGGGGGCTGTGAAGAGCACGGAGCCAGCTGAAAGGTAGACAGAGAGGCTGGGAGTTTTCAGCAAACTGCAACAGCTGCAAATGAGCCTCCTGCTCACAGAATTTCTCTATACAGAGAGGTGAAAAATTTCTCTTTGGAGCAGGGCTCCAGGCTGCTCATTGGGCAGCCAAGGGACTGATGGGGTCAGGTGGCAGAGGCTGAGCTGGTCAGGTACTGCAAAGGGAAAGGTGTATTAAAGCAGCAAAACTGGAAGATTTAAAATATGAAACCAAAATTATGCATGAGAAAAAGGACAGACTGAGCAGGAAAAGGCTCTGCTTTTGCACCAGTTCCCTCCTACCCTCCTCCAACTCATCCCAGAGCTGCAGGACTCGTGCAGCCTTCTGCTCTGACTCTGTACTCCAGGTGAATGAGCCAGGTCTCCCCTTGCTGCAGTGGTGGGGTCATTTCTTTCTCTTTTCATTCTGAAAAACTTTTTAATTCTGATTAGGATTTTGAAGCTTGTTCTGCAAATTTTAGCAACACGCTGTAGGATCATCAGCCAGTTCAAGGAAGGAGCAGGTGGGACCCCCTTGTGCCACGATGCTCTGCCTTCACCTTTATCCATCCTTGATGAACATAAAGGAATCTGTATTCACGTGTGCCAGGAAACCAGCTAAACATTGCTGGCATGGCAGACATTAAAGACAACTCACATAAACAGAGACTGTCACGCAAGTCTCAGTCCCTGCCTTAGCTCCCTTTGCATGCTGGTATCTGTTACACTCTCCCCCTCCTCCTCCCCCTTTTTTTCATCAGAAGCAGAGATGAGGGAGAGCAAGGGAGGTCCCAAAAAGCTCAAGAGCTCCTCATTCTGATTTATCATCCTCATGAATGCAGCAAAAAGCTTTGAGGAGTAAAGTTCACCTCTCCCCCCCCACCCCCCCAATAAGGTATCCATCTATCCTGCAAATATCTCACCTATTTCTGCTGCTCGTTTGCTGCAGCACCAGGCAGTAAAGATCATAGTGAAGAAGGGGTAAAGGGGGAGGGGGGAGAGAAAAAAAACTCCTTGAACTGGCTTCCCTCCAGCTGGCAGGAGGGGAAGGTTTTCTTAACGCTTGTGAAACCTGATTACTTTAAAAGAATGAGAAGGGTGGGGGGCATGATGTAAACACAGCCATTAAACCAGACTTAGGGCGCTCAGTTTAAATCTAGCATAGAGCTCTCGGATGCTGCACTGCTCTCTAGACATCAATAGGTGCATTTTCATTTCTGGTTTTGTTTTACACCCCCAAAACCAGGAGCGCACGGCACGCTGAACGCTGCGGTTACAGCAGGGAATTCAGGCATGGAAGACACAACAGTTAAGCAATAATGGATGGATGTGTGTGTGTTTGCTATCTTTCAACAGATTGTTTTGCTGTGTTAGAAAACTACTGTGTTTATATCCATGCAGCAGGTTTTAAGCAGACTGTTTAAACTTGCATAAAGCAGGATATTTCTAAAATAACCTTGCTAATACAACTCAGATGGCTAAAGAAACCTGAAAACCTGGTTAAAAAATAATAAATAAAAAAAAAAAGATGCCATTTCAATCTACATTGGTGGGTAACATGATCTAAACTCTGAAAGAAAACAGTCTTTACAAGTTCAACTTGAAGGATTATCTTGTGTATCAGCACCCTCTGTGGCAGAGTAGCATTTATCCACGTATCCACCCATGTTAATGCTGTTGCATAATTTACTACAGCCGTGATAGACAGATAATTGCTTTATCCACCCAAGTGTAATAAACGGAGTCTGCTATGTTAATCCTTGTGTTCTTATTGTCGGCAAATGCCAAGTAAGGGAGAGACGTACACTGAAAACTGTCCTCTCCTTCCAAAACTACTGGAGTTTACTCACCCTCAGACCTGCTAAAGTGTTCTTACTGCATTCCACTCCCCTGCTTGCAGCGCCAAGTATTTTGAGTAGTATCAAGTTATTGTTATATAAAGGGCACCTACACTCAGGCTATATGGAGGCAGAAGCCAGGATGTAGCAGCCTTTAGAGAAAAAAAAAAAAAAAAACAACAAAAAAACACCCAACCAACTACGCTCAAACATCTTTTTCCTACTCAGTAAGTAAAACAGGCCAAGTATTTTCTGTTCCTGGGCATAGCACAGAAAGTAATTACCTGTCCTTCTAAAACTGGACATCTATTCAGTTTGTGTGGAGTCTGTCTGACTGTTGAAAAATGTCATTTAGCTGCTGGCCCATCAGTGTTTTCCACAAAAATCTATAAAGATTTTTTATTTTGAATGTCAAAAACAGGCGTATCCTTTAAAAGGTTTACAGATTCCTGGCGGCTCCATGAGCTTAAGTTTGTGGCATCAAATTTGTAATGACAGTTTGATGGATGCCTCCCTTTCTTCCTCCTGAAAGGTATAAGGAATTGGTGGTTTCCCAATAAAAATTACACTTAACACTATTCTTTGCTCGTATTTTTACTTGCAAATGCATAAAATGTCTGGTGCTGCTGGCAATGAGTGGGTTTATGGGGCAACTTTCATGCTACACAAGGCATTGAACTTTTTGTGTACTCAGAGCTCTTGCACAAGCACCTACATGATGTGTGCAAGTTCTGAGGAAGGACAGCCTTAAGCAGCACATAAACACTGCAGCCAGGCTTAAGAGGAGAAACGTTGGCCTGAAGATGTTGCCAACAATCCTGCAGGTGACTTGCAGTTTTTAACCCTTGTTATGCTCCACCTTTCCCCGCCAATGCCAGCAAGGGCATTTCTGGCTCAGGTAGAGGCTGAAATGGATTAACTTCTGCTTTCAGGTCTTCAGCAGAAAGAAAAAGAGCAGGTTCAGTTTAGTTATTAAGAAGAAATTCTTTACTGTGGGGGTGGTGAGATACTAGAAAAGGTTGCCCAGAGAATCTGTGGCTGGCCCAACTCTGGAAGTGTTCAAAACCAGGTTGGATGTGGCTTGGAGCAACCTTGTCTAGTGGAATGTGCCCCTGTCCTGGCATGAGCTGTTGCAATGAGAGTTTTTAAGGTTTTTAAGTTCCTTTTGAACCAGAACCATTCTGTGATTCTATGATAAAAAAGATAAAACACAACCATAGAGGATGAATGGATGGGGGTTTGGTGTGACAAAGCTGCCCACTGACTATCACTACTGATATTGAAATAGGAGGCATTTTATGCATCTTCAGCCAATTAATAGCTGATACTTCCTTTAGTAACTTGGATTATGCAATACAAAGCAAAATTATAAAATCTTTAGATGACTTCCAGTAAGGTAGAGTCTGCAGACTCTACCTTTTCAGACTTGGAAAAATAGGTCAAAATTCAGAACAAACTTAGCAAGGAAGAGAAATTGTGCTTGACATGTCATTAGCAAGATGACATGCAGTAAAAGTTAAGTGCTTTGTGTTACACTTTGGAGAAAGAAAGCAAATGCACCACAATGACAAACCTATTAACCAGCAGCACTGCAGAGATGATCTGGGGGTGTTGCAAGTTGAGTAGGAGTCAATACTGGAATTCTGGGTTGGTTTTTTTGGTTTTTTTTTTTTGTTTTTTTGTTGGTTTTTTTTTATGAAGTAAATGCATTTCTGGGAAAGATTAATGGTCATGTTGCATACAAGACATAGAAGGTATCTATTACAGGCTGCTCAGAAGTGGTGAGACATCAGCTGGACTGCTTTATCCACTGTGGGACACCACCCTCTGAGAAAGATGCAGACATATGAGAGAGAATCCAGAGAAGAGCAACAGGAGCGATAACAGATTCAGAAAGCATGAGCAACATGGAAAAGTTGAAGGAAATACATTTGTTTAGTCTAGAAAAGAGACGAGCAGGAAAGGACATGATAAGAGTAAAATGTTTTCTACAGAAAATGGTAATCGATTGATCTCTGTGTCAGCTGAGAACAGCACAAGAAAAAGCTGCCTTCAGCTGAGGTAGAGGAGATTTAAGAGATTAATGTACAGTATTAGCAAACTCCTTTTTAAGTATAAAGGAAAAAAAAAAAAAAAACAAAACCAAAAAAACACAAACTCCAGACTTGGTAAGTAAGTGGAAGGCTCAGTACTGGAGGATTTAAAAATTTGGACAGATGTCAGTGATGATCTAAGTATATCTAATACTTCCTCTGAGGAAAAATGGACTAGGTTGCCTGAGGATTCTTTTAGCCTTGCTCTTCTGGGGCTGAGTGATTGTCTGTGCTTGGTGAAGTCACGTACACAATACTTTGTCCATGCAGTCAGCAGCCCCTGCTAACTGAGCTGCAAAGAGCTCAGGACCTCGAGCTGTCGTGAAAGGGCACAGCAAAATGCAGGCAATGTCTGCTCAGCTATTCCTGACTACAGAGAACCCATGGGGGTTTGGAAATGCTGGTCTTAAACCCTCTGTTCCAGGGTTTCTTACAGCTCTAACTTCAGAATAATTATAATTTCTTTTCCTCACAAGTGGACATTAAAATATTGACTTCACTATTAATTTAGAGAGCAGAACTCTGAGTGGCCACTGGTTTTTGAGGAATACACAACAAAGTAAAACTAGAATTTCACACCCAGTCCTCGAGAGTATTCCCTGCAACCCCCAGTGAAGGTCCAGATCCTAATCTATGATTGGTTTGGGTTGTTGCTTTCTTATCTGTGTGTCTGCTGGTTAATCAAAGAGAGATGGTCCCACAAAGAGTAGCTCTGGTCATTCTTTCATTAAAAGTGTGAAGAACAAGACACCGAAATGACAAATTTCTTGGGGAAAAAACCCAAACAATAAACGCAGAAGCAAAGATTTTGGACAAGCTGCATCTTCTATGAGAGTGTAGAGAACTCTTCAATGCAGTGGACTATAAAATCCTGGGATTTTCTAACAAGACAGCCTCATTATTTACATAATTTCTCCCTGAAAGTGCTTAATTCATAATAAGTTCTAATGGTTTTTGTTGTTGTTGTTGTTGTTTTGGGGTTTTTTTGGTATTTTTTTGTGGAAAAGAACCTTCCTTCTGCTGTGAGCTACACAAACCCAAATCCCATCCTTGCCACAGAAACTCCATCCCCGCATACATCCAACACCAACCCCCTGAGCTCTAAGGATGGCTGCCTCTACTCCAGACCAGCTGTTTATTAGCATCATGCCCAAAAATCATGAGATGCACGTTGCTGGCCAAAGTTAAGCCTGTCCTTATGGGCTCTGCAGGTCCCAGTTCAGTGCCTCAGCCAGGTGTTCAACCTGCTCAGGGGTGATGCCTCCTACGAAAGCCCCGGGGGGGACTGAGGGGAGTGACACAACCGCATTTGGCCGTGAGGAATGTGGGATGTTTGTGAAGGGCTCTGGCAGGGGGCTGACCCTTCTGCCGACAGTTGTTAAAGTTTGTTTAGTGACGGGGAGCCTCCCATGAACTTAAAAACAATAGGAAAACAGAGTCCTGGAGAATAAATCTCGCCCCCTGCCCCGGTTGCCGGCTCGTTTGGCTACCAGAAGGTAACAAATCCCCAGGAATGCGGGCGGCGGGGGGATGCGCCTGTCAGGCGGAGCTGGAGGGTGGCCAACACAAGCAGCGGGTGATGCCATTCACAGAGCGGAGAACGGAGCGGATGAGCACCGGGAAAAGCCTGGGAAAGGCTGCGGCTACTGCAGGAAAGCTGTGCCCTCCGACAGCTCCGGCTGCTCCGGCAGGGAGTTCCGCAGGAGCTCATCCCACAGAAACCCCAAATACCTCTTATACTGCTTCCAGTCAAATCAGAATGAGTAGAAAGAGGGGGTCTCCTCAAAGCATGGCAGAAATCAGTCCAAGAAGGACCTGAGTTTTATTTATGAATTCACGGGTCTCCCTTGCCAACACAGCAGGAGAACTCAGAGGGTATTAACTTTTGGTCACCAGACAGGACACAGCATATGAGACAAGGAAACCACTGACTTGTCACCAGGCTCCTGACCTGCACAAAAAAAACCTGGATTTTTTAAAGTAGATTCAAGTTTACTTTTACCCTGCTCCAACTGCTTCATTTTTTCACTGATAAACAGAATTCTGCTTAGGCATGACTGAAAGGGAACTTGAGACAAGCACCTGGAGTGACAGGACATGGGGAAATGGCTTTAAACTGAAACAGAGTTAAATTCTATTTTAGGGATAAATTCTTTCCTGTGAGGGTGGTAAGGCCCTGGCCCTGAGAAGCTATGGCTGCCCCATCCCTGGAAATGTCCAAGGCCACATTGGACAGGACTTGGAGCAACCAAGTCTGGTGGAAGGTGTCCCTGCCCATGGCAGGGGGTTGGAATGAGATGATCTTTTAGGTCCCTTCCAACTCAAACTGTTCTGTGATTCTATGACACTGTGGGTGCAATGCTCTGGAAAAAAGGAAAATCCAAGAAACAGAAGCTGTAAATGCCTAGTTATAAAAAAACACAAGTTGTCCAAATGGGCAGCTGTGTAGCTGATGGCTTTCAAAGATGTACACAAGTGCATACATACAGCTGTGTGTATATATATATATATATATATATATGCATGCTTCCAGCTTGGAAAGGTTTTAGAACATATTGGATCATCACTGGCAGGTGTTTTGAATAATTCTATTTTATTAATATTTTGGTGCGTCATTAAGTTTGGACACCCACTACAGAGCACCAGTGGAAACCATCTCTGCAATGCAAGAGTGGCAAGGATATTTTATTCTGCTCTACTAAAGCAGGCAGAAATAACATTGAAGTACTTAAATTCTGGAAATACTCATTATCCCTGTGCTATTAATACCACCTCAATAGCTCGTTCTATTTAAAGCAAGTTTCTTTCTTTGGGTTTTATTGTGTGGGTGGCAAATCCTCATTTAATTCAGAGGATAAAAATGTATGACCCTACAATTGGAAAAATGGGATTGTCTGGGGCCCAAGCCATCTGCCAGAGCCATGAACAGAGGCTTTGCCACCATCTCCAGTGGGAGACAGCCTGGCCTAAAGACTTTTCAGCTCGTACAGATTCAAATTTTAGTATTTGCTTGATTTTAATGTAATATGATTCATTTTAAGGAATAATACAGCTGCTTACACTGTAATGGTTACAGTTCTGTCTCTGCAGGACCAAAACTTGATCCCTCAGTTATGGAATTTAGGTACGAGCTCTCTAGTCTACCTTTTAGCCCCACTGTTTGCTTTTTTTACACAAAGAAAATAAGGCACACTCCAGCTATTGGCTCCATGGATTAGAGGACAACGCTTACATAGGAGAGTTTCCTTCTTCTGTAAGTACAACCCAGATTTAATTCCATCAAAGAATGACGGAAAATAGAACGCAAAGTGCTCTTCCCTTTTGTCCAAGAAAAGTAAAATGAGCAACCCTGGTGATGTTGAAGAAATTGGATACCTTCTAGTGGTGCCTTGCCTTGTTTTTTTTAATAAGCAAAACTCATCTGTCTTAACCAATTTAAATGAAGTAAAAAGGCAACAACAGAAAAGAGGGATGGAAAACTTTTTCCAGCTTCAACACAAACTCTGAGGAAGTCAAAGCTTAAAAAAAGAAAGTGATTTTTTCACTAAAAGTCTGCAGAGAGTTCAGCACTACAAAAAATAAAGAAATCTGGGTTTTAACTCTTTTCCAGGTAGGATGGATCATTCCTTGTCCTTCCACTCCAGCTTCCCACGAGGTCCATGGGCTTATTCTCCTTTTGGCAGCACAAGGGAGTTTGGCTGTCAGTGTCCCCATCCTTGACCAGTTTTGAAATCAAAATAAGTTATTCCTTCCTTGACAAAAGATTTCATGTGTTAACAATCCCCTTTCATCAAAGGACCAACATTAGACTAGGAATGAACCCAGTTTCTAATGCCTGATGGATTTAGATGGCCAAACTACTGTCAAGGGTATCTGCTATCAAGCTTAACCCCCAGCAAGAGGCAGAATTTCTGACATGGTACTGGTTTAAAATTACATGTCTTGTGATATACACTCCTCCATGATACTGATATTTCATGGCATCATCTGGACAGGACATCCATCCCTACCCTCACTCTCTCACCAGGTGTGAGGGTAATTTGCTTCTAGCAAATAACTCGGATTTGAGACTGAAAAGTGTTTTTCCTGTTTTGCTTTTCAGTGATAAAGTTTCTTGATATGCATCTGAGAATGGTTGGTATTTACTGCTTGCTAGCATTTTGATTATGTTTTTTGCTTTCTTGTTGATTGGGGTATAAATCCTCACTAAAATAAACAGATGCACACTGTTGCTGGTGAATTTAAAGTGAAGGTCACGGCTCGTTCGCTTGACAGTTAAGACAAGTGAATTGCTACCAAACTCTGAGATTTTCACACCTTGTCATTTACAGAATCACAGAATCAACTCAGTTGGAAAAGACTTTTGAGATCATCGAGTCCAAACTATGACCCAGCACCACCTTGTCAACTAGACCATGACACTCAGTGCCACATCCAGTCTTTCCTTGAACACCTCGAGTGACAGTGATTCCATCACCTCCCTGGGCAGCCCATTCCAAAGCCCAATCACCCACTCTGTGAAGAACTTCTTCCTGATGTCCAGCCTAAACCTCCCCGGCACAGCTTAAGAATTTGTCCTCTTGTCCTGTCTCTGGTTGCCTGGGAGAAAAGACTGACCCCCAGCTGGCTGCACCCTCCTGTCATGGGGTTGTANAAACTCTGAGATTTTCACACCTTGTCATTTACAGAATCACAGAATCAACTCAGTTGGAAAAGACTTTTGAGATCATCGAGTCCAAACTATGACCCAGCACCACCTTGTCAACTAGACCATGACACTCAGTGCCACATCCAGTCTTTCCTTGAACACCTCGAGTGACAGTGATTCCATCACCTCCCTGGGCAGCCCATTCCAAAGCCCAATCACCCACTCTGTGAAGAACTTCTTCCTGATGTCCAGCCTAAACCTCCCCGGCACAGCTTAAGAATTTGTCCTCTTGTCCTGTCTCTGGTTGCCTGGGAGAAAAGACTGACCCCCAGCTGGCTGCACCCTCCTGTCATGGGGTTGTAGAGAGCAGTGAGATCCCCCCTGAGCCTCCTTTTCTCCAGGCTGAGCCCTTTCAGCTCCCTTGCCCTCCTAAGACTAGTGCCTCCAAGGTGCACTGTAATTAAAACCTGCCCTTTGCATTTCCCTTCGTGTGTGCATTAAGTAAGTGGCCTCATTTTAAGCCAGGAAACATCCTTTCCATTGGTTGTGGTCTCTGAAAGTCCCGCTGCCTATCCCAAATTTAAGCATAACTCATTCTGATGGCGTTTCTCAGTTATGCAGGTTTGCTGTGTACACACGACGGTACATTCCTTCCATGGCTCTAATTTTGTTCCGAGGCAGCCCCAATTCTTGCTGCTTCAGTAAACTGAAGGCAAGAGGAGATGTGTGTGTATGCAAACAAACATACCAGCACACTCACACGTGTTAAAAATGACATTTTTGTGTCTGCTCACAAGGAAAAAGAAGGATTAATTATGCACAAACATAACAACTTTCTCCAGTTCTGCCTAAAGATGTGAAAGAGAAGTGGCCCTGTACTCACGTCTCTTCTGAGAATTCTGCCATATGGTTTTAACAGAGGTTTATTTCCTGCAGCAAGAGAGGGCTGCAGATTCTCAATCCAACCAAAATAATTATGCAGACAATTTCACTCCATTACTTGCAGTGGAACCCAAGCTGTGTGGTCCTCACATGCTTGCTGACACCTTTAAAGAGACATTAAACCATTTTTACATAAAATTCCCTTAATGGGTGGGATGTAGGATGAATTTCCTGGAAGATTAGCACCTGTCGTGTTGCATAAGGCGTGCATCTGACTGCTGCATGAATTCCTTTGGTTGGTAGACAGCAAAAATGTGATTGAAGCCTCCAGAATACAGCAAAGAATCAACCATATCTCTACAGAGGGAAATTTCTCCCCTTGCTGAGGTTTCCTACATAACTTTTTTACCTCCCACATTTGACCCTGAAACAGTACAGGACATAAGTACAATTGGGTGCCCCACATCAAGTGCAAGGAAATGGAAATACGGCTTTAAATTTCAGTGTTGGGTTGTGCTACAAACACAACGCAGAGAATTTTCTGATAATGTTTTTTTCAGAGCCACCCTGGGCTGCAGATCTTTTCCCTCAACTAGTGAGATCGCAGTATAAAACTTCCAATCTTTCAATCAATGGTGGGTAAAGAATCCAGAGAAAATGAAACTGCTTTGACTCGAAACAATAAAATGTGTATTAAAACATCACCTATCCAACTCTAAATGTAAACCATAGGAATACTGTAAAAAAAAGGGATGTTAACCAAGACACACAGTGATTAAAGAACATTTTAAAGGGAGAATAGAGACCACCCTTAAAGCATGGAAATATTCCTTTTGGACTAAAATGCAATCTGTTGTTTTTTGGTTTGGGGTGTTTTTGGTTTTTTTTTTTTTTTTTTTGGGCAACTGTGCCTGATTTTAGTTACAGTAGCTCGTTTATGGAATTAGCAAACATACTACATTTCAGACAAGCAAATCCAATTAAATCAGAAGAAAGCACACACATACTTTTAGTGTGCCAATCCGTCTATGGTGTCAGAAAGACAGGATTCCAGGCAGCAAGGGGGGTGAGGGAAGGGGAAGAAGTTTTTCACTGGATTGCAGGATTTTTCATAGTGTAAAATGCCGATTGCTTCAGATCAAAAAAGTAAATGCAAGAAATAAGCAACCAGGGAAATGAGAACAGAGCAGAAATCAGGTAAATACCAGCAGCAAACCACAGGGCATGACTGAATGGTGCAGGGGGTTGTTTTCTTGATGGTTTGCAAATCTTGCTACTGCTGGAGGCCACTGCACGAGCACCTTCCTGCGCCGGGCACGGGAGCTCTGTAACGGTTAATGGCACACGCTGCGTGTGTGTGGCCTGAGCAGCGAGGAAACCCAGCAGGAAACATGGTTCTAATCTTTTTCTAGTGGCAATTTCAACATTATGCTACAGATAAATTATGGTAATGTAAATAGTAAAATCCATTTCTCAGTTCTTCGGCTCGGCGCCTGCAACCACCTCAGGTTTCTGCAGGAGGGACGGGCAGAGAACGCTCTGTTGTGGGGCAGAGGTTTTGTCTCAGCTCTTGACAGTGCCATATGTAGGGCAGTCTCCTCTCTGCTTTCCCTGCCATGTTTTATCCCTTTGTGTTGTAAGCTCTGGGGAATTTTTTTCCTATTTCAAGTCTGGGGAACACAGTACTGAAAAATTCCTTCCTAGCCATGGAGTCACAGAATCACAGGATGGTTTGAGTTGGAAGGGAACTTAAAAATCAGCCACTTCCAACTCCTCTGCCATGGGCAGAGACACCTTCCACTAGATCAGGTTGCTGCAGCCTCATTCAGCCTGATCTTGGACACTTCCAGGATGGGGCAGCCACAGCATCTCTGGGCCACCTGTGTCAGTGCCTCACTACTCCCTGAGTAAAGAATTTCTTTGTAATATGCAATCGACATCTCCTCTCTTTCAGTTAAAAACTGTTCTCCCTTGTCCTGTCACTATGTGCTTGTGTAAAATAGTCCCTCTCCCTCTTTTTTACAACCCCCCTTTAAAGTGATAGGTTGCAGTGAAGTCTCCCTGGAGCCTTCTCTTCTTCAGGATGAACAACTCATCCTGTCCTCACAGCAGAGGTGCTCTGTTGCTCTGAGCACCCTCAACATGTCCATGCCCTTCTAACGGTGTGTACCCCAGAGCTGGATGCAGTATTCCAGAGTAGAGTAGAGAAGAAGAACAGAGTAGAGAAGAATAATCCTCACCCTCATCTGCTCCCCCTTCCTCCCCAGGACACAGTTGGATTTCTGGGCTGTGAGTGCACACTCTTGGCTCATGCCCAGCTGTTTGTCCGCCAGAGTCACACACCTTACTACAAAGCTATTGCACCTCTGATAAAATTACAGAAGTGTACTGACCATTATCAAACTGCCCTGACTAATACAACTAATACAAATAAGGTTGGTTTGTTAAGCTTACAGACTTTCTAGGCTCCACATCTGAGCAAAATGCTCTGACTGAGCCTCTCAACACTGTGAAGAACCACTGAAGACGTCAGCAACGGCATTGTCTTTCTGTGACACACTAAAAAAAGCTACAAACATATTTTGATCCAAGTTGGATTTAACAATGCTCTCTCTCCCCCAAATCCCCTGTTTTCAAAACAAAACTGAAATTTCAGGCCAACGTTTCCTGTGGTGATCATTGTGGTTAAACACTATTTGTCAGTTTTTCATGCTTGATAAGGTGTCTCGGCTCCGTAGCGGAAGAATTGCTGTCAACTGAGCTGTGGCAACTGGAGACAGAGTTTTCACCCAGCAGGAATGGCCAGATCCAGTTCTCCTCTGAGCTGATGGCAAAACTCCCACTTTAAGAGAAGCAAGATTTAGGCTGATACAGCCATTCCAGTTGGCCTTTGGTTTTGTGGGGAGAAGGGCAGCAGCTTGTGTTATTGGCCAAAACAGGAGGAAAATGTTTGAAAGGATAAGAGTGCCGGGGTTTGGCGAGCTGCACCTACCCTTCACACTACTCACCACAAATGCCTAAAGTGGATGTTGGGGGAATTACCCATCGTGGTTTTGAGGTTTTAAGGAAGGACAAAAAAAAAAAAAAAAAAAAAAAAAAAAGGGAAAAGTGTACTTGAGAAGGGTACTGATTCGCTTTATAAATTGATTTAACTTTCTGACAGGTTAATTGAAAGTTCAAAGATGCAACCTGGTTTATAAAGATGCAACTCCACTCCAAAATTATTTAGCCAAAAAAGATCCCTTCTAGCAACAATCGTTCTATGATTCTATGACATATCACCTTGTTCCTTGACACCATTTCAGCTCTCCAAAAGCATTACTCATTAATTTTGGAGTATTATGAGTTAATGCATTTCGTGCACTTTCAGTCTTAGAGAATTAAGACCAAACCTGCACAGAAACCTGTTTAATAGGCAAGACCATGACTATCTAAAGAAATTCAATCTTAGTTTGGCAAAAAACCAAACACTCATGATTTAAAAACCACCAGCAAGAGTTGTTGTCCTCACCAATGAATCACACAGGTAATTTGGGGATTTTGCATGGAAACCAGGAACTCATCAATCAGATCAAAATGTGCTAATCACGTGAAGAAGCAGTAAACACTCCTCCATGTAAGGTTGTACTGGGTGGCATTCACCGCCTGACATGAACATGCTGGTGAAAGTAAAATGAGATCTCTGACCACAAATAATAACAGCCTCAGCTTTTGCCATGCCCTGGAGGCAAAACTCTGGGAAATGCCAGTGTTCCCTCCATCTTTTGTGTAATGGCACAGTCCGTTGGTTCCTTATCTTGATGGGGATTTCCACTCATCCTGGTTCTTTAAGATGGAACCTCCGAAGCGTTTTTCCCACACTTGAACACACTGGATGCCTGTTTACCTGAGGTATTATGTGCAGGTTTGGACTTTCTTGTCCATGTCAGATCATAAGGAAAGCATGTTAAAGACATAGAATCATAGAATTGTTTGGGTTGGAAGGGACCTTAAAGACCATCTTGTTCCACCCTCCTGCCGTGGACAAGGACACCTTCCACTATCCCAGGCTGCTCCAAGCCCCATCCAACCTGGCCTTGGACACTTCCAGGGATGAGGCAGCCACAGCTTCTCTGGGCAGCCTGTGCCAGGGCCTCACCACCCTCACTGGGAAGAATTTCTTCCTACATCACAGAATCACAGAATCACAGAATGATCTGAGCTGGAAGGGACCCACAAGGATCACCGAGTCCAACACCATCTGCCAAGGAATGTTGTCCAAACACTCCTGGAACTCTGTCGTGAACTACATGACTTGTAGCACTTCAAAATTACTGGTTTATTCTTCTGGAAATCCAAAACCATCTCAAGCAGGGAAAAGTCTTTATCTGCCCTGTAGTGAGGCCTACCAAAAATTATCAGCACTGAAAAAAAAAATTTAATTGAACATTTCATCAACTAATCTTGAAATGATGGGCTTGTTAGTTATCAGTCTCTTTCCATCAGCAAGCACTCCTCAGAATTTATTGGTAGGTTCTAGAGCACTTCAGGTTCTGCTCTGTCCCATGTCTCAGAAATGGCTGAACTTAAATCAATGTGATCAAAATGATCATTCAAAACATACTGGATCCTTGCCTTTTAATGGATCAGCTAAGAAGGAAACAATTTATCAGCTAGCAGCACTAATAAATAATATTCATATATTCCTTTTCCTGCCTTTTCTACATTTGATTCCTTACAAACCTAACCCATTTTAGTTCTTCCTCTATTTTATTTTCTGGTGTCTTCCTGCAGAAAACAAATCAAGAGAGACCAGCAACATTGCTTTTTTAATTTGCTATTTTCTTTCCTTCTCCTTTCCATTTACTAACCCTTCATTGCCCTACCCATAGGACCACTAGACATTTAAGTCTACTTTCTCCAAATTTACAATTTTAATAATTTTCTCTGCTTCTCCGTGAAATGTAAGTCTTTTGAGATGGGGATGTGGAGACATCAGTTACTGCTTGGCTGTACCAGGGACTCTTTATGGTTGCATCCTAGCCAATATATGTGGAGCAGCAGGAGAGAATTCCCCATTTCCATGTTTTTCTCTTGTGAGCTTTTCTACACAATTTGAGTGAACAGGGGGACGTTTTGGACAGCAACACAGAGAGCAACACACCTGGCATCCCAAATTACTCCCATGTGTTCACTCCTGCTAATGAGCGATGAGGTTGGCAAATATGAGGGGCTCCATTTCAGAAATATTTATACAGGCAGCATAGAGAAGTGACAGAAAATGAAGCTATTAATTACAAAGGACAACAAAAAAGGTTGCTGCAATACTGTGAGCCACACCAAAATGGGATTTCACCGTGACTGCACTGGTACCTTGCATTTAGAAATTCATTGAGCCAAACTTTTCCCAAAAAGCTTGATGATTTATTACTGTCTGTAATGTAGAAATTAGGTGGCCAAATACTGGCAAAAAGAAAAAAAAAAAAGAAAGAAAAAAAAAAGGTTTTCTCATTAATGTCAGGCTGCAGAATTCCAGATTAAAATCGCCTGGAGGCTTTCTGCCCTCTAATAGATCTCAATTATTTTTCCCCCATAAGGGAGAAATGACCAACAAGGTCCTGAAGCATCAGGTTTATGGCCAGTACACTGTCAACTTTTCCAAGAACAGCCTCTGTTTTCAGAGATTTCTGACACTGTTGTAGAGCTCAGTCAGACTAAAATTTTTCTTTGCCTAACAAACTCTATAAATTTTTAAATAACGCTTTAAAAAATAAATCTTGCTTAGGCACTCAGCTAATGGGAACTGACTTTTTTGGAGCTCACTTTCCATTCCCAAAGCAGAAGCCGATCTCAGCAGGATGTTTAATGGAAACCTGGTCAGTGTCCACTCCACAGCCCCTGCTATCCATCACACAGCTTGGACATTCCGTCAGCCTGGAGGGGTAACGGAGTCCAGCACAGCCAGGGCTGTGTTCATGTGGCCTCTCCAGGCTGCAGCTGTGCCAGCTGCCAGGGTTATCACACGCTGCCTCTCACTCACTCATCTTCCACCACAGCTACTGCTGACTTGGAGCAGGACAAGACTGCTAAGCCAGCTTGTTTTGACTGATGCTGATTAGAGGGGCACTGGGGAGTGGTGTGATGCTGATGAGAAGAGCACTGGGGAGTGTTGTCCTCCACAGACAGCATGGCCCTGGCTGGAAGTGAACATCTAGGCAGCCCTCATGTCCCCCAACCCCTGGGAGTCCTCCTGCTCGAGGGTGTGCAAGGCAAAGCCATGTGCCTTCCCCCAGCACAGCTTTATTGTCAGTCTACAGGGCTCACAAATTTTCCAATTTCCCTGGAGACCTGAAGTGGGGACGCTGAGGCACTTATGGCAGATGCCTCCACTATGACCCCCTCTGCCTTTCCTGTTGTATTGGCATTAGGTTCCCATGTCAGCTTCTTCCACTGGGCATGGCCTTGAGAAATCCTGAATGCAAAATCCACCTGAGCTCAGGAAGGAGTTGGCCTACCTTCTTGTCCTTTTTTCTCCCTTACAAACATCTCAACTTCATCCACAGGAAAAAATTGGAAGCTTTCCCATAGACATGCATCTTTATAAACAACCATGGACCACTCATATTTACATATAATAAGAACCAAATGTCATTCAGGACACCAAAAATCACTACAGGGACAGACTCCACTTGCTAGACAACCACAGATTAGACAAAATACCCTGAGGATTGAGAGTTAAAGAACTGGAAATCCTGATTGTTCAAAGGGGCTGCACAAAGTGCAGAAAGCCATGGTAGAGGGCCTGGAACTAGATGATCTTTAAGGATACTTCCAACCCAAACAACCCCATCAGTGGAAATTCTAAGTAGAAAATCCAAACTCACTACTTTCTCAAATCCCTTGTCTAAGGAGAGTCATAACCTGTTAAGGAATAGCAGCTTGAAGGTATCTTCCTATAAATCCAGAAGTACAAGTTTAGATAACTTGCTCTAAATTGAAACACCTAAATGAGTTCTTATTCACACCAAAAATCAGGAGCCAGGTCCACAGTCTACCCTCACACACAGAGCTCAAGGTCCTGCTCATTGCCTATGTCCTGGAGAAGTGTTGCAACTTCACTCTCCTCAGCAAGCAAAAGAGGCCACAGGGGATTTTAAAAAAAAATGTCTTAAATCAGCCGTTGGTTGCTCTATACTCAATATTATATACCATGGGAATTATGGAGTTGAAGGTAACCAAATGCAAGCTATTTTTCAGTATCCAGACTATCTAAACAGTAAAGGCTGGTAAAATTTAGGGTCTAAAGTACCTGCCAAAGTCTCTCTAAAGAAGTCTGTCCCCAGCCAGGCTGAGAAATAAAATAATTTCTGTTTCAAATAAGACACTCAAGACACCTTTCCTGTGAGGAACAGTGTTGTGGACTGCAGAGAGAACAAACAAACTAGGTTTATGCAAACAACAAACCCAGGTATTAAGAGGATTCAACAGGTAATTTTTAAAAGAGAATGTTAATATATGTCTAAAAATTAGCTTGGCAATTGCCAGTACAGAACCATACAGATATACAGCCACTTCCCAGGGTGGGAGGGGTTACCAAGTCCTGATCCTGGACGGTGAAGATCTGCATATGTACTCCCTGCCTTGGTGAATGCACAGTGATTCTACTTATCTTAAGCCTCTTTTATTGAGGGGTTAGCTAAATCAAATCAACTTACATTTATGGGGGGCCAAGAACACCTTCCAGGCAGCTGCTGTAGCTCAGCTGACACGGAAACAGAGACATTCCCTGTAATTCAATCGTGCAACTAATCCCTGAAATTTTCTTGGTATGGACTCAACTGGAAGCTGAAATTAAGTGCAATTTCAGGTCTACCTTCTTGCAGAGTGAAGTGTGGCACAGGTCTAGTGTTAACACTTCATGGTAGGGCAAATTCCATGCATACATACCAAAGCTATAATGATTCTGTAAGTTAAATATAACATAAACAGCTTTGTTTGTGTTGAAATATTTAACATCTATCTACAGGCTTGGGAGTTTGAATAAAAGAAGCACAATACTGTAAAGGAATGAAAGGATGATAATTATGGAATGGACAACAAAAACTGGTGATAGAATGTTTCATAAGCATGCTGTACTATTATGTATATATATGTATATGTAGTAAAATAACATAAGAAAAGGAGATGCAAAAAACTGAATAGAACCCCAATAAGAAAAATTTAAATGTTAAAAGTCTGTGTCATTGAGTAAGTGAGACTGTGGTTGGAAGTACAGCAAGAGGCATTTATACAAATCTTCAACATTTCAACTCTCTTTGCAACATAAAAACCAGGAAAAAAATGGTACTTTCATGAAAAAGCCAAATTCAAACAGCAGAGAGTTCTCCTCCCCATCAGGCAGGGTATTCATTATTTCACATGTGCTGTGTCTAAAAAGATATAAAAATATCCCAGCGTCAGTGCATCCTTTTAATTCTGCATATACTCATCTTGTTGTTCCATCAAGCACTGGATCAAAGCTTTTCTTTATGTGCAGGTGTGAAAGGTGTGTACAAATGAAGGAATATCTCCCTGGCTATTCAGTCTGTAGGTGTACATGAAAGAACCCAATTATGACAATCCAGGTGATTCATTTTCACTCTCAACTAGGATTCCTGGGCCACAGAACTGCTTCTTCCCATTTTGAATGTCCAAGACTCACAATGACTTCTACAGGGTGGAAGTGATCTCTTCAAATTTATGATTTTTTTTTCATTTCAGGTGGGGAAATCGCCTTCCCCTGCAGTGTGAGGTTTGCAAGGTTCATGCCCTCCCAGCTCCATATGGCAAAGACTTCAGGCACATATTCTGGCCAGTAGTCTCAAGGCTGGGGTTAAATAAGCAGTTTGTTCCTCTCTTACATAAGCACCGAAAGACAATACTACATTCGAACTCATAAAAATATTTTAATTGGTGATGATTTCCAGACAACTATGTCAAAATTAACTCAGAGTTGATGCCCACTTGCTTAAATTTCATTCATCTGGGTTCAAATTATTTGCTTAAAAGAAGAAACATTTCCTTTTATACACACTTTGGTTTCAACCTCCAAAACCATTGCTAGAAATTAGTCCCAACCACCCAGTCAGCTGCCTCAGAAACCAAGCTCAAATCCATCACTTTAATGACATCAATAACAAATACACAACTTTAAACCCTATTGTGAGCAGTGGCATACCAAGAAGCATGTGTAGCTGTCATCTCGTTAGTCACTAGAAAAACACCAACGAAACCAAAAGAGCCTAACCATGACAAATTATTCAAGAGTTTAACCTGAGACATTAATGAGTGCTAAATAGCTTGTTTTCATGCTTGCTTAAGGAGATTTGTTTAAAATCCCACCAACCTCCCCTGAATGTCGCTTGGCGAAGCCGTTCATTCTTGTCAAGCTGGTTTTCCTATTCCAGCTAAAACAGCAGGTTGCAAATGTTTGGTTAAGGATGGCTGCCTTCCCCACCCCTCATGACACGCGCGCGCCGGGGCCACCACACGGGCTGTGGAGCTTCCTCCTCTCAGCTGCACAAAAGGGGCTGATTCACTTCCCCAAAGTCACAAAACATTCGGTTGGTAAAAGCCTGTGCACCTGAGTGCAGTCATTCTACAGTCGGTGGTATGAGACAAATGCAAAAAGAATATCTACCCATCCAGGAGTTTCAGCTTGTCTGGTTTTCACCTCTCTGGGCTGGAAACTTCCTAAGGAAGCACTACATGAGACTGGTACTTGCCTTTCTCTGAAAGCAGCACCAGGTATTTAACTTTGATTAAGGGCTGGTTTAATGACAGATTTGCTCCTACAAGCCACCTTTACCTCCAGCACTCCCTCCAAGGAGTTAAAGGAATTAGGATCTGGAGCCTAAGAAAACTACATTGTTCTGACACAGAAATACTGAGCTGCAGTGTATGGTGAGAACTCACAGCTAACAAAAGAGGAAAAACAAAACCCATTTCTTCCCATCTATGAAATTAAAAATATATATGTAAAGATGTTTCCATTTATGAAAGGAAAGTGAAGCTTTCTGACTCATATTGTGATGTACCTTGAATGAGAATGTGCCTTAAAAACAACTTGTGCAAACAAACACCTTGAACTTCACCATATTCTCATATTCATGTCATTTCTGGAGTAGGGTAGTGTCATTATTCATATTTCACACAGAACTGAAGCCAAGAGAAAGAGGTACCCGGTTTCCTCTGATATCAGCCAGTTTGGAAGGATTTTCAAATGCACTAACGTCACAAAGATGTCAGAGACAACAGATGACAGACCTAAAGGACTGACATCCTAATGTGTCAGCCACTGAGCCACCCTCCTACATCCCTGCCTTACTCATGTGGCCATGGAGAGCTGGTCTTCCAAATTTCCTGACATCAGATTAAAGGACAGAAAATTGGCAAAGGTTAGGATTGTTTTGTTCTTTTTAAAAAGAAACATTTATTCTAACAAAGAGCCTTTATACTGATGGTCCAAATATGCTAACATTGCTTTTTGCTACATACAGCCTAAATTGTCATTCCAACAAGATCTGAGCTGGCTTCCAAAACAGGAGCAGTCTCAGATGCACTCCAAAACAGTGTATTGTACTCCAATGTAAAACTGTTCTTCAGTCCATATGGGAGATTTCAAACATTTGCTGAGTCTGGCTTTACATTTAATGGAATTTATGTTGGAGGAACAATTTTATTTTGACCAGTGTGACTTTTATGCCTTTTTTTTTTTTTTTAATTTTGAATTTTGGGCCAAATTTCACTTTCCTCTTTGAAGAGATGACCAAATAGACACAATTGTTGCAGGTTACACATGAGCCCTAAAATCTAATCTCTCCCCAAACTTGTGTCTTCCCATAACTATAAGTTGTTCTGCATACTGAACATCAAATAAATGAGGGATTTGGGGATTTTTTTAACAACTTGTAAAGTTTGAAAATTTTCAGCATGGATTCTGGAACTGAAGATTGGAACAAGCTGAACTAATTTAAAAATGTAAATGTAAAAAAGATATGACCCATAAGTGACAAATGAAAGGGGGAGCATGAGCGGCTTTCAGAGCTCACTGCCCTCCACCACCGAGTGCTTGCACAGCCCAGCTACTCCGGGGTCAGCATTTTTCTGGCAGCATCAGACAATAAAAAACACATAAACTTGTGGTGCAGGGTAAAGCTACTGTGTCTGACATAACACTAATGCAGGGGCCCAGGGAGGTGACTGAACCCTGGCTCCCAGCTGCATCAATCCCTGTTTTAATCACCCTCCTGACAACACTTCTCTTTCAGCTCTCAAGCTGCTTGGCTCCCAAGGATGGGAACACCATGAGAGTAAAAGACATAGGGAAAAGCTTAAATGAAGTTGCAGTAGTGAGGGAAATAAAACTGTGAAAATGCCTTTTGCCCAGCACTCAAATCTGTCTCCAAAGAAAATTTGTTTTAACTTAATAAAAACCCAGGCAGCAGAACACTCATCCCTGAGTCCCATTCCAGTGAATGGTTAAAGAGTCAACAGGGAAAACAGTCCCTGCAGCCTCATTTCAGGGGGCAGATTCAAATAAGAGTGTGTGTTTCACAGAGAAGGAGGGAAAGATTCCTCTGCAGGAGCACATCTCGGGTACTACTTGCAACATTGCCAAAGTGTTCTGAAGAGCTTTCAAACCTGTTAAAACTTTGATTGCTGGTTTTAAATGGACCCAACACCTTGGGTCAAGCATTGGAACAGGATGCCCAGGAAAGTGGTGAGATCACTGTTCCTGGAAGTGTTTGTAAAACATACGGCACTTGAGGATATAATTTGGGGGTGGGCCTGGCAGTGCTGGGTTAACCATTGGACTTTATGATCTCAGAGGTCTTTTCCAATTTTAATGGTTCTGTGATTCTTCAGCAGCTCTGTGCCATGTAAAAGAGGAGAAGGTAACAACAACTAAGTTTTTTTTGCTGGCTGACATGAGAGTACCTGAACCTCCCCAGAAGGTGCCCCTGGGTCACCTTCACCCAGTCCGTTTTTGCAGAATGACAGATCATTTGTCACAGGTTTTACAGGGCTTCACAGCATTGCCAGGAGGTTCTTAGGAGACTGAAGAGCCTTTTCCCACCCTTCCACAGTCAGTGAGTCCAGCTGCAGCTCAGCAATGAGACTGGGCCTAGATTGTGCCCACCATGAGGCTTGGATGGTTCCTGGCACAGGCTGTGGCTGCCTCTCCCCTGAGCTGAAGGGGACTCAGGCAGGGTGCAAAGCCAACCCAGGGAGCTTTCAGGGTACAGTTTGGGGAGGTTTTATCAATGCTTATTTCCTGTGGTTGTGGTTCCTAAACACTTGAGAGTGTTTTGCCTTAAAATACTCCTTACCAGCAGCAGCACTGTCCTCACTGGCACTGAGGTGCAGGAGGCTTGGCAGGGAGGAGGCTCCACACCTCAGACATGTTGAAAAGTCCCAAAATACAGCCCAAACCTCTCTGGGCTCACACCCCATGTGTGTGTGCGTGTGTTACAGCCTGTAGTGACTGTGCAGACCGTGCCAATTCAGTTGGAGAGTAAGCACCCCAAATTACCCCTCTGGAGAGGCTGGGGGTGGGGAAGCAGAGCCCTGCCAAGTGCTGGTGCCCGGGGCCACGCTGACTTCTAACCCACAACGCCTCCAGAGGCCCTGCCGGCTGCTGTGGCCCCAGTTTCATCTTCTACAAAGGCTGTTGCCTCCTCCAGCACATCCCCAGTGCACAGGCAGGAGTCACGTCCTGCTCTCCAAGGCTGCTGGAGATGGCATCTCACTCGTCCCCTGCCTGTCACCAACCTGACCTGTTGACTCCAGAGCTGCCCACAAGGAGCCCCTGCCAGCTGCCAACTTAATTTCCTACGCAAGATTTCCACTGAAGCTTGTGGGCTATTTTTCAATTCAAATTAATAACACATTAGATTGGATATTTTAGAGTTGGAGCTGGTAGAACAGCCTATCATTCCTGTTACCCAACACTTCCCATTACAAAACCCAACTTTCAGTTGCTCCCAACTTTACTGAACTTTGACTGTTTGCATTCCATTTTCTCTTGCGTGAATATGGAACACACTTCTTCAATTTCAACCAAAATGCTCTGACATTCCTGGAAATGAGTTTGCTCAGGGAAAACCTAGCACCTCGAAAAACATTTTTGGCAATCTTTTCTTGAAGGAGCTTTTTTTGTCACTCTGTTTTGGAGTGGAGTTTTGAAACTTGGCTCAGCAGATTGGCTCTTTTTTTCAGAACCTCCATGGAAATCCACTCAGATTTGGTAAAATTATGCAACTTTGAAAATTAAAATTTCATCAAATAAAAATTCCTTAGATTTTGTCAGTTGAAAGCTTTGTTTACAGCTTGGCAAAGGTAGCTGATGGCTGACCCATATTTATGCTTCGGCAACACGATTTTTTGTAGTAACTATAGTTAAGTAACTTAAAACAAGGTGTTCTTAGATCATATTCTCTGTGTCAAAAATAAGGGTAAGTGGATGCATGCCATCCCACAGGATGTTGCTGTCCTATGGATAGACTAGCACATGCTCCTACCTTGAAGGACTTTTTCTGTCTCTCACACACAACAGGCATGAATTAAAGCCACACTGATAACCTATTGGCATGTCCCAGTTCTGAGTGCTCAGATGTCAACTTTTCCTACTGTAAATTTTGTCTGCAGCATATGCATGAAGTAAGATGCAAAGCTAGAGATACCTGCTCTTTAATAAAAAAAAAATCTATTTGATTTATGTCAACAAGTAATTATTTATCTTATGTGTAAGTATCCCCTTTGTCACATACCTTAAATCTACTGGTTATTCCCTTTTAGACCGAGTCAGCAGAGAAAAACAGTTCTCATTTAATTTGCATGGCATGTATGCAGTTAGTGAGGTGTTTACTTTGCATCCCACATGGATGTAAACACAATTCCCAAAAAACTTCCTTAATCTTTGCGCTGGGTCTAAAGAACAGTTGCTGTTATCTGGATTTTGGAAGCACCAAGTCCTTCCTGCTCTCTCCTGTAATAAAGACTATCTCTACAAACCAACTGCTATCAGGTTTCTCTTTTGCTGCCATCTTTCAGGAATAACAAATACAAAGAAGAGTGAAACTAATAACACAGATCAGTAAGTCTGCAGAGATGCAAAGAGCAGACCCTGCCTAAATACTGAGCAGGAGTATCCTTGGTGTGCTGTAATCCTGCTGCACTGATTCCCAGGGAAGTTTATGGCTGTGTTCACACCACGGGCGATGAATATTGCTGTGTGAGCCTTCTTCAGGGCACTCACAGACATAGCCTGGGCTCCCTCTTGCACAGCAGAAGATAAAGGCTAATTAAACTGTCTGACTCTGCCGTGAAGCTGATGAGGATCACGTATAAAAGCCAGACTGCTGCTGAGCTGCAGAGGAGACAGCTTTTGGGAGAGGAGAGCACCATCAGCGTGGGGAAAGATGTTTTAAAGCAGGGCAGACACTTCTGCACTGGGTGCCTGAGAGTTTTAACCAAGCAGGAACAGAAGGTGAAAAGATAAAATTTATAAACCACACAGTGGTTGTTCATGTCTAACAAGAGGGGGTTCACCAACACCCGAAATTCTAATGCATTTCAGAGAGCGGCCCTTCAACGTGGCTGCTGAGAAAGCAGACACTAAAGCTCCCTTTAAAAAGGTTTAAATAACAATAAAAAGGAGTATGAAGTTCTTCAGAGCTGTGTGCTACTGCAGTTGCTGGTAAACCAGGCAGCACAGGTCAGGCACCTGCAGAGCATGCAGTGCCCAGTGGTCTGGGATGCTTCATGTCCCCTCTCCCTCACTCACCTCCATGGACACCTATGGAGGTTTAGGGAGGGATAAACCAGCTTCTAACTCACACGTACAACTCTTCCTGGACCACAGGAGGTGAGTCATTGAGACACAATATCAAACTTTTAGGCAGCTACATTTAAGGAGAGTCAATCCACCCAGCAACTCTGAAAATGTTACCCATATGTCCCTTTACAAAAAAGATTTTCATCTGGACTGCTTAGCTGATGAACTGAAACACTGAATTATTTACATTCACAGCTCTATTGCTGAGTCCTCTTCTGTAGTCAACACTTCTGTCTACAGAGGTGATGATTTTACTGCAGTGTTGGTTTTACAAACTATTATTCAAAGACAACATCAAAAAAGGCCAAAAGTGGGAAGGGGCCCATAGTGCAGACCATCAAAGCCAGAAGTGTCCAGTGTGACAGAAAAAATCTGTTCCACCAATCTAGAGTCTATGGTAAAATGAGACCCAAGGAATGAAACACTAAACTATTAAATTAAATTATTCTTGTTTTAATTGGTATCCTAGAAATGTGGAACCAACTCCATCAAACTTCACACGTCTACAGTGCTTTATAAATTCAGGAGATAACTGAATTAATTGAAGCACATTGTTTTATAAGAATCTGAATCTGGGTCCTTGATTACATATGTACACATGCACAAAACTCCTGAAAAGTATTCCATGTGTAATTCCCTCTGTACTGCTAACCTGTGGTTTGTATCACACAGAAACCCTGCATTGTATTTCCAGGTCTCTATTCCTTTCCAGCTTCCATACTGTTGAGAAATACAGGTCTGAATTTTCAAAACACCAAAAATGATTGTGAACACCATCACTTTTCAATGAGTAATCTCTGTCTTTCTGATCCATTTTAATGCAATCATTTAAAATTTGGCTTCTTTGCAAATCCAATCTGGGATTTCACATATAGAAACAAAACCAGATCTGGGACTACAATGATGCCTGCATGTGCGTGCTTCTTTCCAAGAAAAAGCTGCACCAATGTGAAACTGCTGAAACTGAAAAATAATTGTCTACTTGTCTCATGACATCTGAAGTGATACTTTGGAATAAAATTAGTTAGATCCCTGTGTCTAGCAAATTAAAATAAAAGTGCAAGAGCTTGACTCCTCTATTTCTTCCCCGGAACACTTCTGTGGTGCTTCAGAGGTGATGATTTTCCTGTTAAGCTCTAAGAGCAATGAAACAAAACACCACCAAGTGCCTCTGACTGCACTGACACTGGAAGATCATGTCTACTGCTGCAGGAATGCAAGAATGAAAAAGTGCATGAGGATTTAAGGAAGCAGACAACTAATTGGCATTACTCACATGGATTACAGACAGGCAGGAAGCAGATTCTGCACTTGTAAGCACCCTGATTAATACCTCCTTTGGCACCCTGAATTTAAATGAGCAGGGCTACTAAAGAAGCAGGGCATTATGAAGTGGGAGTAAAGTTCACAAATGCAGTGGGAGAGTTTGAAGAGGGATGGAAGCATTAAACATTTATGCTGGCAATAATCAGGTGAAAGGGTTTGTCTTCCCACGCTGTGGGAAAGATTACATCTCAGAACCACAGGAGAATGGGCAGCAAGTTAATTTTGGATAAGGGAGGAACAATTCATATGTTCTGTCGTGAAGAAAAAAACATTGGGATTGTGGACTACTTCCCAGTGTTAGGAAAATCTTCAAATGTGTTCCCCAATATTCTTCACCTTTAGGTGATACCTGAAAAGTGAATTGTCCCCTTTGTAATGTTTCTTATGTAGCTGCAACTGCAGTGTGAGAACCTTACTCTGCCTACAGCTAAATAACAAGAGTTTTAATCTCAGCAGTTCACACAACCCAAGCTGAGTGGGGCCTGAGCTGTACCTGACTACTGAAATCCTGCAGGAGGTGATAATGATGCCTTAGTAGATAGCATCATTTCTTTCTAAGGCATGTATACACTGCACTCATTATGGCAGCTGTAGACACACTTCAAAGTCAGCTTTAAACAATTCCTTACGCTGTCAGAAAAGCAGTAGGGACTCCACTGCTCAACACCAGACAATGCCCCCACCCAAGAAGGTGAATGAACACTGGGTTAATCCAACACTGAGCTCCTGCTCCCTGTGACTGCACCCTGGGCTACCTGCCTTAAAGCTAACTCGGGCTTTCTGAGCTACACAGAAGGCTTAGTACACTTTGGGACTGTAATATCTGCTAATCTCATCTGATTCCAGCCATCTCCAAACCAGGGTGTCTAGTCTAGGCTAGTCATCAAGCCTCCATTTAGTATCAATGGAAAGAGATGAGAGTCCAAAGGGCACTTCATTGCTCTCTAAGAGAAGTATTAACATATGAATCACCCTCTGCAAGGGCCTGTGTCTCTTGGTTCACTTCAGAGGAAACCTACCCTACATGTCTGATTTTTGGAGAGCTGGAAGCCACCCTCAACATACAGTGAGCCACAAATGTGCTGAGTAAGCTGGTCTATTATAGATGAGATTTATAACAGGGGATCTGAGCATATACAGGCACTAAGGAACCCAGTTCTCCATCTAAGTAAGGATTCTGGTGTCCCAAATGTACTGCAGCATGAGATCATTACTCAATTTCTTCCCCTGAAGTTTCAATTAAGTATGATATTCATCCTCATTTCCTCTTCTGCATTCCTTGTCTGGTTAAATCAGCATCTGTGTTTCATGTCTGGGATGACCATGTTTCAGTGGAGAATCAAGTTTATATGGAGAATAAAAATAAATTTTATAAAAACTTTAAACAAATTAGTAATAGACAGTAAGCACGTGCTACTTAAGTACTTCACTCACACTGTTCTGATGCAGTGTCTCCCAAATATATTCACCCTGTTCCTTATTTCCCAAACCACTTTGGAAAGTGAAAGGAGATGTATAAGAGGTGCTACACTGAAGAGTGAGAAAAAAATGATGACATTAGTGGCTACAAAATGCATTTTGAAAGTGACAATGTCCAACAGTTCTCTTGAGAGAAAACTATGGAACAAAATGGTCTGTGGAAAGTTTCTCTAATGCCTTCTTTAATACCATCTTCCTCCACAGTACCAACATGGAGTAGAGTCACAAATTTATGAAAAGTCACTGTTCCTGGAGGTATTCAAGGAAAGGCTGGATGTGGGACTTAGTGCCATGGTCTGGCTGACATGGACCTGGCTGCTTATAGGCTGGACTTGATGATCTCAGAAGTCTTTCCCAACCTAATTGACTCTGTGACTGTGAAATGGTCACCCCTTTTCCTCTCCTCCTAGTCATGCCCTGTGGAGATACAGAATGAACTCACTTCCACTGTTACTTCATTTGTTTGGTTATAACCCCTTTTCCCCATCTGTATATTAAATGGAGATTATGAGCTATTCAGGACAAAACTCTCTTATCATATAACTAAGCAACACAGCTACACAGAGGGGCCATGATTTTATTTGTAGCTTGGAGGGACACTTTGAATACAAACAGCATTAGCTGCAATATGAAAAAATCATTGTGATGGCCAAGTTACATGCCAAATGTACTAGGAATAGATTTGCTTGGAAGCAAGTGTTCCCTCTACAATGGGATGGAAACAATCTGTTCTCTTGACAAATACAATCCAAGACTGCATTGCTGTTGGTGAGGACATCTTATGCTCAGACTTGTGCATTTGTTTTACATGATGTTGTCACCATAATAGTGAATACATGGTCACTCTGTCACCTCTCTGGGCAGCAGTGTCCTCCTATGAAGAGAGACAATGCTGTCCCATAGATTGCTGGGATTTCAGAACTCAGCAGTTCTGAGTTCTTACAGTGCATGAATTCAAGCCATGAGTGAACTAAGCAGGTTTTGCTTTTGACTCGCTCTATGCACTACACCAGCAAAAGAAAAGTCACAATCATCAAAAATTATTTTGTCTTTTTCTCAGACAATGAGATTTTATGCACGAACCCCTCTCTAGCCACAGTGGAAGAAATAAGAACCAGCTGGTCCTTGGGATGCAGCTACCACCCCAACAGTCCCAGGTCCCCTTGTCATAGCAGCATGCATCATGGAATCATGGAATCATGGAATCATGGAATCATGGAATCATAGAATCATAGAATAGTTTGGGTTGGGAGGGGCCTTAAAAATCATCTGGTTCCAATGCCCCTGCCATGGGCAGAGAGACTTTCCCCTATCCCATGTCACTCCAAGCCCCATCCAAACTGGCCTTGAACACTTCTAGGGATGGGGCAGCTGCAGCTTCTCTGGGAAACCTGTGTCTGTGCCACACTATTGGTTGAGGTAACTGTAAAGAGCTCTGCTCTGTGGGTTGCACACTCATCTCAAAAGTAAACCTAAACCACTGGCATATGCAATGTCTGTCACCTTTGGTGGGAAACACTTGAATCATCACATCAGCCTCTAACAACCTCCGGGAACGCTCAGGACCTTCAGTCCCCAACTAGATCAGTTCTGTGAAATTACGCATTTGCAAAAAATAAACCAGCAGCAAGGGATGGTGAGTGAAACTCTGTCTTGCCTTTTATACTGCAGTATGGACCTGGTGTTGTACCACTGGAAACAGAAACACTGCAACTCCTTACTGGGGACTGGTGACAAGGGAGTCAGGTCCCAGCCCCTAAGAGGACTGTGCTCATGCTCAAATACACTAATGATGGTCACAGAAAAGAACCTAAACCTCTCCAAACCATGGCCCTGCTGAACATTTCTCTGGCTGTACAATCATATTTTGCCTCATTTCTTACAAAGGAGCATTAGAGTGCATACATTAAGCTCTACAGAGTCATTTACAGCAACTTTTGAACCCCGGACCGCCCACTCTGCCTTCCTCTGCTCCCACAGCCACTGGGATAAATCCGGACCTACACAGCCAGCCTCAGCAGAGATCTGTCACTCTGAAAGACACCAGAGAGAGCCACAGATTTTCTAACTTCGGTTTGGACGAAACCCCAAGGCTCGCTCATCACATCTCGGGGTATTTAGCATTGACTTTAATTAAAAGCCTCCCCGTGCCAAACCACATGCAGATGCAAACTGACGCCTTCAGCGTCTGCAAACGCATCGCCCGAAAAAGCTGCGCTGCTCCCTTCAGTCTGAGGTAGATGCATGAAGTAGGGACCTGCCTGTAAAACTTCCTCTTGTTCTGCAAAGTCTCTCTCCCTCTCTCTCTCTCTGCACTGCCCCAATTTACCACAGTGCAAAAAAAAACTCCACAGTCAAACAAATATAGTCTTGGGAAGGAAGGGGAGCTGCTAGAGTGGTTTTTGAAGGCAGGCCAGAGACTATTCGAGAGGGGGGACACACAGAATGTTTTAACTGCTGTGATAATTCTGCATAAAGAGATGTTAAGGCTCTAGCTCCTTGCTGTAGCATGCCATGTGTCCCTGAATAAAATTACTGCCATGCAGGCTGTTAGCAGAGGAATGCGTAAACAGACAATGTATCCTTGCATCAGTTCCACAAAATGTTGCACAACACAAATGCCTCTCGATGTGTCATTTCCTGCTTGGCCACCAGCCCAGCTCCTGACAGGCAGTCAACAAAAAAAAAGAAAAAAAAATGAAAAAAAAGAAAAAAGAAAAAAAAAAAATAGAAGCCAAATACCACCTGAAAGGCTCCTTTTATGAGCAGATTGAATATGTTCCATTATCTGGCACTTTTGAACTTCAGNAAAAGGCAAACTGAAAGATTTAAAGCTTTTCTACTCCAAAGCACATTCCACCCGCCTCAGACTTATCCCTCCACCCTCTCCGCCTTTGAAAGAAAAGAGGGAGAACTTCCTAAAAACTGTTATGGTTTTAAGTCAAGGAATCTCAAAAATCTCAATCACTTATCTGAGTTTTATAAGCCGGGTCGGCCAAACAGTTAATGTGGGGGCTGAGCAGAACCCCTGGCTGGCTCCCGCTGCCTTCCGCAGCGTGCACAGACAAAAAGGCGATGTGATGTTTGCTCATACCTTTCATCACGTGTGCACCTTGCAAGCTTCGGCAGCAGAGAAGAGAGCTCGGGAGCTGAATGAAGCAGAGCAGTTTTCTCCCCTGAAACTCAAAGCTCAAAGCTCAGAGCTGCTTTTCCATTCACGCTGATAAAGAAAGTTGGGGTCTGTGACTTTGGAGCCTACCTTTGATTAGAGACAAACTAAAATCTTTTGACGTAAGGCAAATTATAAAAATATATAGACTTCTCCTCTCTCCTTCCTCATGATTCCCCCATGACTGGGTTTGTCCCAAAAGCAGCCAGAAAGGAGGATGTGCCTCCCACTCTAAAGGCACCATTATGGAAGGCCAAATCATTATTTCTGTACTTGTAATGAGGTAAGGCAGGGCATTAGAGGGGGGCTTAGGTAAATGTCTGGGTGGTTTCTTTGCTCTCTCTTTTTTTAAATTTTTTTTTCCCTCCTTTGACTTCCTTTACAGTAATCTCTGGCTTTCTGTCGGTCAGTTATGACCTCATGAAAACTTCTCCGGAAAACTTCTTTCAGCCCTCCCAGCTGGAAGGCAGCTCTGCTGGCTAAGATGTGCGTATGGCAGAGGTTTTATCCTGGATATGAGGAGAGAAAAATATCTGCAAGATTTCCTAATGATTCCCAAAGATCTTATACAACCCCGCCTCTAGACTGCATCACTCAGAGTGCAAAGCACTGTCTCAAATCAGCACAGAAACTCTGCAACACAGTAGATGTCCCTGGACAGTAATCTAGATAGATTAGAAGATGTTAGGTAAAATTAAATAAATATTTTCTGAGAAAAAAAATCATCAGAAGGCCTTTTCTCATATAGAAACGGGCAAGTTTTTCTAACAGAGCAGCCTGACATCACTGTCTCTATTAAAATATTTTCAAATAATAACAGAGAGGCAAGGCAGCAAGCTTCTACAAGCAGACGTTTAATACGACTAAATGGCACTTACATTTAAGAACCCGACTTTCTGAAGTGCTGAGCATCCAAAACACCAACTGGAGTCCCTGCATGCCACGACTGTTCAGCACTCCTGAAGTCAGGCTCTAAATGTCTGTGATGTCTGCCATGGCTTTGCTGCTGCTCCTGCTGCTGCTGGGAACCTCGCAGCTTTCGTTTGCTCGAGTCAACTTGCCAACAGAAGGTCAGAGTGCCTTGCCTATAAACAAGCCTTACAAATTCACGATCTAAAGCATGATGTCATGTCTTAAAATGATAAGCTGGCAACAAAGTAAATGACATTTTGTAAAGATGTGCATAATTTTATGTTTACACTCCTTAGAATGAAGGTTCTAATAAGTCATCGGTTGTGTTCCTTTAAAGGGAAGTTTTATAACTGAGATGAATCACAACTGCAAAAGATCAAAGTTAAAAAACATCAATGATGCCATGGGGTACTTTTTAATCTTGTAATGAATGATGATCATGTGCTCTTATGAAGTTGCTCCAACTGCCAACGCCAGATGTGTATATTAAGAAAAAAGTTGTTTGTGATGTGACAGCTCTGGTTGAGCTGCCAGAGAGAGGAAAACTAGGATAACATGCTTGAAATGTTGAAGTGAAATACAGATCCTAGCAGAGAGGGGCACTATTTGCCGATACTTAATTTTTTAGGACAAACACATTTACTATCAGAGCTGCGCCTTGAATTCCTTATTGTCTCCAAACACCTAATATTCCTTTTGCAACATAAATGCCAGATAGATTCCTTGAACGATTACTACCAAACTAATGTATCTACACAAGTGCAGGGTGTCTAAGAAGGAAGCTTAGTGAAAACTTCAATGAAACTCCCAGAGCTCACTGGAGCTACTCTTTCCCTACAAATGCAAGTTTAATAATGAGTCATTCCAGAGATGTAACAGAATGACTTGAAAGTATAAGATTGCAGTATTCCACCAAAACATTAATGAACAGTCAAGCCCATGCTTTCTTAAAAAAAAAAAAAAAAAAAAAAAAAGGGGGGGAAAAAAAAAAAAAAAAAAAAAAAAAAAAAAAGAAAAAAAACACCATATTTTTTAAAAAAAAAAAAAAAAAAAAAAAAAAAAAAAAAAAGGAGGGGAAAAAAGAAAGAAAATAAAAAGACGAAGAAGGACAAAATAACTCCATGTAGGCCATAAGAACTCAGTTACTGAGCACTTCTAGGCTCAGCTATTCAAAGATACCAGCAGATGGGTGTCACATACAGAGGTCTTTTAGGTCTGAAGTAAAAAATTCCAGCAGAACTAGGTGATCTTGTTAAGTTCTATAAACACAGATTAACTTTGAATCCACTGATCACCAAAACATCTCCATGCCAGCAGGGTCCCTTTCTGTGCTGCACAGGGCAATCCATACTACTCCCACACCTCACTTTCAAACCTCTTTGCTCTTTCACTACGGTTGTGTCTACTGCCAGGAGATTTCCTCTTTTGCAGATGCATCAATACATGGAAGCAGCCTCCACATGGGAATGGCTAAATGATATAGACTTATTCCCTGCTTTTTTACTCCATGAATGTAGCTTCCCCAGTATCCTCCAAGTAAGTTACATGGAGCACCAGGTTCAAGTTAAAATTAAAAATGGGAACTGACTCACAGAGAGAGGACAGAACAAAATGCCCCTGCTGTAACATCAGGACACCTCAGCTGTGAGCAGGTAGCACACCAAGTTTGTGCCTAATGAAATGTATCCAGATCTATTTGCTTCTTCTTAGTTCTTCAAGGTGAAACTCTACAGCCTGAACACTTCTTAAAAGGGAACATTTCAGTTCCCACCTTGGTGTAAGAGGAGGTGAGTCTGCAGCGTGTATTGGCACGAGAAACACTTAACTGCATGAATTTTGTCTACATCTTTCTACTTCTGTCTTTGTGGTATTTTAAACTAAACACCATGAAAGCTCCTTGAAGGTCGCATTTGTATGTGCAGATCAAAGGCAGAATAATTATTTGAGATGCTTCCATTATAGAGATTCTTTTAATGTGGTTATTCATCAAATAATTCTTAATCTCTAAGTGTAATTTAAATAACGCTATACCTGGCTAATCCAATCAATTTAGAGTCATTTTTAGTTAGATTAAGGACAAACTCCAGAACTAGCTCATCAGTGATACCCATATGATGTGAGACTGGTTACCAGCTAAATATGCTAGACAGAGAGACAGCCAGATAAATCCTAATGGATTAACCAGACTTGACTGTATCTAAAAATAAGTGCTACCCATAAAACTGCTAGAACATGACAAAACACAATTGTCATAAAAGTACAGCCATTGCAAAATAGATAAATCATGGCAAATAGATTCTTAGTGAGCTTGCCTGGCTATGAGATAAATGTGCTGGGTGAAAATCTGCTGGACTATGTTTTAAAAAATATTTTCTGTGCACAAATAAGAAACAAAGACTATGCTGTTGATATATTGTTTTTTTTAATCTTTCTTTGGCCCCTCGGGGTCTACGATGAGTCCATAGCTGAAAACCAACTTCAGGTCTGATGAGATTAACCAGGTGCATTAATTATCTGATGGCAAAAGAATTTAAGGGCAAACAAAAAGGCACTATATGATATGTTTCCACGCTTTTCTAGGACTGATCCTGAAAGATCAGTCTCCTCTTTTGTTCTAAACATCTTCAGTTAGAAACTTATAGGAGTTCAGGGAGTTCAGCATGTTGCAGGATTGTATCTACCGTGTCTAAATCAGATTATATATAAATACAGTGGGTTTAGTTCTCATTTACACTGGCAGATAATGTATCAAGACCTTGATGTGAATGAGAATCAGGTTTGGGATTGCCCAAATTCAGCCAAGCACTTAAGTGAGTGTTTAATGCAAGTATGTGTGTGGTCCAATAGACTCCAAATTAAGCATGCGCTCACATATTTTGCTGAGCAAAAACCAATGTTTGACAAAGATACACATATTTCATTTACAGGTCTCGATTAAACAAAATTAAGTAGGCATAAGAGAAAAAAGAAGAATATAATACTCACTTCTTGGCTCCCTTGGCCCATCCACTGTAACCTTTATAGCTCTGTGGTATGTAGCGACTTGGGGGGGATTTGTCAGGACAGTTATTGTCAAAGTAAAGCTCTTCCCTACAAAGAGAAAAAACAACAAGGAATGAGTGATTACAACATGAAAACAGTCACATGCATGTTCAGTAAAGAATCAGTTTAAAATTATTCCCTGTCGTTACCACAATCGTGAAAATTAAAAACATAACTGACCATAGGAGTTTTCCTCCCCTTCAGTTTTACTCTATGTCAAGAATACGTCCATGTGTTGACAATCTAAATGTTTCTTATTTAATAATGGGTCATCATACAATGACAGAACAAAAGTGATTCACTGCTGAGGACAAGCCAAATTCTTTGCTGCATTGAAAGTGGTGTAAATCCAAAGCAAGTCAGATAATTTAAAAATTTACTCCAGTTTCGCAGCTGTGTGACAGAGAGCAGAATGTGACCACATGTTATTTACTTCACACAGTTTTATCATTTCATTTGTTTGACTTTCCTACAATAAGATGAGGAAAGAATATATTTTTCTCCTGGGAGATGTTTTAACAGGGAGTCAGTGTCTCTGTCCTTCATATGCCAGGGCTAATATGATGATATCATTCTTATGGAACACGCCTTTTTTCCCTACACATATTCCATCTATGAAATAGCAAGAAAGCCCCCAACTTTCCCGTGAGGGTGAGAAATGTCTGTGTGCACGTACTTTGCTATCGTCAGTCTGCATTGTTGGGGTTTTTGGTTTTTGTTTTTTTTTTTTTTTACTTTTCAAAGCTCGAATTCAGGCAGAGATTGCACAAGACCATCCACAGCCTTCAGCTGAATGAAAACGTTAAAAAGAAATAAATAAAGAGAGCTGCCTGCATCTGAGCACACATTCTCACAGGCGCTGGCCCCCGTTTGGGAGACTCACTGACAGTTGTAATCTGTTAGATATGCAACGGTTACTCATGTCAGATAGTCAAAACTGAAAACTGTTTCAAGACAGGAAAAGGTGGGCGTACAACAGTGACTCAATAAAACAGTCAGCAATCTTTGGCCTTCATGCTCATTTAAGCTGCTACTTTACCAGACACTTAAAGCTTTTTTTT
>WEIU01003605.1:495567-512065 GCA_013389925.1 Aegithalos caudatus | reverse complement strand
TGCGGCTGCGGCTGCCGCCCCCGCTCCGCGCCCGCCGGGCGCCCACCCAGCCCCGGCTCCGCAGCCATCCCTCCATCCATCCCTCCGTGCCTCCTCCGCTCCGCGGCTTTCCCACGCTTCCCGCGGGGAGCGGCACCCCCGACCCACTGCCTCGCAGGGATCTGTGCCCTCCGCTTTTCTGTTTCCTCAACGTTTTTCTTTTTTCTATTTTTTTTTCCTTCCTTTTCTTTTCTCGGCCCGAGGCTAGAAGGGCTCTGGAAGTTTTCTATCCCGTTGAGAAAACGGGATCCATGTGAATAACTCTGCAAACCCCTCCTGAGTTCTCCCTGCTTCTCTCGACAACCACAGGGATCTGCTTTTCCCCAAAAGTGGCCACAGGCGTTTCCAAGGCACAATTACTCATCACCTATACGGATTAGTATATATGCAGAAGCTCTGGTTTGCTGTGGTTGTGATATAGAAAATACATTTTTTCATACTTATTTTGGCAAAATATTTATGTCCATAGATTCTTTTGGCTTCCTTCCCCCCTTCTTTAGCTGGCTCTAATACATTCCCAAAAAGCCATTCCAGAGGCGCTAGAAAGAAGGCAAAGGGTTGTTTTATATCCAAATGCTATATAAGTCTGACAATCATGATTTACTTCATTTCAAACAAGAAGATACATTTCCACTTTTAATTAGTCACACTAAAAATTTTACAGTCACCTCTCTTCCTACTAAAATAAAATAAAAAGTTAATTAGGATCAACTAAAATAAGTCATTGGACGCTACCAGTTTAAGGTCACTTAAAATAGTCCAGGGTTATTTATAATGTTGAAATAAAATTTTCCACTGAGTGCCCTAACAAAGTTTCAGGTATCTGGCACAGCTGATTTTCAGTCTCCGTGCAAAAATATCTTTTTGCTGAACATTTACACATTTAACAGGAACTTACTACAGTCTGGAACAGATCACCGCTCAGAGCTCTAGAATTTTATTTAAATGGTTATGGACAAATTAATAAAAGTACTAGTAATGTTTATGGACCTACATAAAAGCTGGATGGGATTTTTCAGAAGAAGTCATTCATGTTATGATATATATAATCTGGAACGTTGGCTTGGATTAGGCTGGAACGGAGAGCAACCCTGCTGCTCGGCTTTCCTCGGGTTTTATTTCAGAACTTCTCGGAATTTTAGCACTGGTTGCAAAATGGGTCATATTTTAAGATCTTAGAGAATTGTAGGAGGTTGGTGAAAAAATGTGCTTGCGCTGCAAGTTATGTCTTAACAAACACCTTCAGATCCACTTTACAATATCGAATTTTCAGTAGTATGGCTGTGCTTGCTGCAATTTAAATTGTCTTTTAGCTTTTTGACTTTTAGCTGTGTTATGAATACAGCCATAATTAGACTGCTTTTGGACAAAAAGGTAATGTTTTAAAGAGCACTGAGTTTGTTTACCATCACATTTCTAAAACATAGGCCCAGTACTCTCCTGTTGTAAGTACTGGGTGCTCAAGATGAAAAATAATTATCAGATATGAAAGATTCTAACTTGGATGATGTACCCTAAATAAATAGTTTCAATGCCAGTTTGCTGGGCTGGAATGTGTTGCAAATACAATGAATACAGAATTTATTTTTGAGCCTTTCTGTGTATGTAAATAGCCTTTGTGAAACGGGAATAAATGAATGGGTTCACTGAGTTTGTTATTGTATTTGGTATTTTTAGCCAGAGCGACTACAGCAATGTCAGCAATTATTACTATAGTGAAAGAATTGCCAGTATTCTTGTTTCCAACATCTACCTTCCCAAAGTATTTTATTCACTCATGCAAGTGTGCATCGAGCCAAAATATGTGAACTTAAGTAAACTTAATGCTAGAGCAGGTTTTGCCCGAACTTCCATTCATTTCAGTAGGGGCGAGATAAGCTCCAGTGTCTCTTGGCAGAGCTTTACTTTCGCTTTGGTTGGAAGTTGACTGTTTGCCCAGCTATTCTTTGCTTTTTCTTAAGTATGACAAATAGTAACTCTAGATTAGCACGTTATTCGGTCTGCTAAGTAGGCGTGTGGTAATGAGTTCTGTAACTGCAGCATTCTTACTCAGGCCATGGACTACTATGGTTTGTTTAACTGCTGTGTCCCTGCCCCACTGATTTACTGTCCAGATAAAAGAAGATTCCTTGTGTCCTGAAATTAGTTGAAAGCATTTAATATTTCAACATCATGCACTGCTTTTCAGCATATATAGTTCCTGATACAAACAAAAGCATAAGGATTTGATAGGCTAGAAAATGATAGCACAAAAAAAAAATGAACGAGAGTATTTTACTTTCACCCTCAGCATATTCAGTAGGAAGAGACAACTAAGAGCTGAAACTCTTGTGTTCTGTTTTGGGATCTGATGCTGAATGCTCAAACAAGACTTTTAGGAAGTTTTCCTCCAGTATAGAATGTGGTCCTAATTACTACAGGTATACATTTTGAGATAGAAAAATATGTTAAATTCTCAGAGGTCCAAAGATGAGCAGGGTTCGGCATCCAGTAATAGCAGGAGAAAAAAATTTGGAAATCTGGTAGGAAACCTGCCCTGTCCCTGCAGAAAAACTGTTGGCTTTTCCACGGCATGCAGCGAGACACGGGCTGTACAAACAACAAAGTAAACCATTACTGCTTCTGTATTTTTCCTAAATGATGTATTTTCTGCTTCTCTAATAAGCAGGGACTGCAAGCCTAGGTGTGGGTTCTACTCCCATTTCCCTCCCTGTCTGCAGCCTCTTATGCCCCATTGGGACTGCACGTATTTCAGAGAGGTTTAAAGCAGCAAATGACAGTGTCATCATCATGATGAGGAAGAAATGTCAGCCTACTTGTCATCTTGTAATGGTGTTGGAAAGAAAAAGTACATCCTGCCTGTGCCTTCTGGCACTAAAAACCTAAATGTGTAGTAGGATTAGAAAAATGTATGGCCTGTTCTCAAATAATTTTTTTTTTCTTGATTGCAAAATGCAAATTAAAAAGTACCTGTAGGAAGTTGTTATGGTCCTCACAGTTAGGGAAAAACTGTCATTTTTCATGGCACCCCCAACTTTATCAACTTTATCCCTTTCTATTAATTCTCCTTCCAGGTTCAGTTTAACTAATTTCAGAGTGAGGAAAAGTTTTTTTGTGTTGTTGTTGTTGGTTTTTTTTTTTTTTTTTTTTTTTTTTTTTTTTTCTCCTTATTTCAGCATATGTAAAAGCAACATGAACCTGAAACTTCACGGTTATTTTTTCTGTTGACCTTAGTGAAAACTGGTTCTCTTGACTAACTGTGGGGAAAGTGGGTGGTATAGCTGTAATTAAACAGAGTTTATACGTCTGGAACCTTGCAGAGTCCCTAAATTTTGCATGCTGTTTTTTCAGAGTCTAATGAAGTGCTCTCTGGCCAGATATAAGCTCCAAAAAGCTCACACAGGAGATCCTACAAGATGTAAGTCAGCTTCAAGTGGGAGAGGAGTTTTTAGTGTTTCTAACTACAGCACCAGATCCTTGCATTTACTCTCTCAGTGTTGCAATGGTGACGATTCCCATTGTAAATCTATTTTCAATGGCATGGACAGCAGGAAAAAAATTCTTTGTTAATAACATAAGACTTGAAGCTGAAGCATTAGGAAAACACTGAATAGTGACAGGCTTTGTTTAAAAAGGATGAAAACATGACAAGACAACTATGAAAGAAATGCTGCAGTCTCAGGAGTAAAATAGAAGGAGGCATAGGGTAATAGCAAATGTTGAACAAGCATAACGGGCAACGCAAACCAAGGCTTTAAGGACCATAAAAACTTTTTTTGCCTTTCCTTTCCTGAAAATTCACTCAGGCCAGACCAGGGTATCAAGAATAATCATATTTATGGTGTGACATAATGTAATCTTGAAAATGCTGAGCATACATCTTAGAAGAAATATGTGTGTGTCCCACATCAGGTGTGGCCTTCAGCCCTTGAGTGTGGGGGCAGAACAGGAGCAATCCCTTAAGTTGAGTGTTGTGGAATTGTCAGCCAAATCACAGGAGACAACAGTGCCAGTCCCAAAACAAGCCATAAGGACAGGTGATAAAACATTAGACATCACAGGAATTTTTCTCTGTAGTAACAGAAGACAAGGATCTGGCAGAAAAACTGTTATAGGTGAAGCTGCCAGGAGTATCTGCAGCTAAGCTTTTCTACCACTTTCCAGTATAAGACCTTGCTTTCACTCACATAATGTTGCCAGTTTTTAGCTGTTCATGATGATCTTTTCAATCCTGAGTCTGCCTCAAGCTGAATTTTTTGGAAACTTGCAGCAGAAATACTTTTGCTGCTTCTAAGATCGGCATTAAGAGAAAATACATTGTTTCACAACATTTTGCCCAATATCTATTTCAGAGCTGGGATGGGAATTTTTACTGACTAGGAGAGGAATAAGGAAGAAAAAGCAGGTAGGTTCCTTTTGCTGCCCCTGACCAAAAGGATCCACCCAAACTTGGCTGAGTGAGAAGCTGCTGAAAATTGTTGAGGTTTTTCTTGCGCGTGCTCGGTGCCGATGGAGGAGTTGGCAGCTGAATTTTGCAAAGCCTCCATGGCAGCACTGGGCTTGCTAGACTGGATTGGATCTGTAGTCAGTCAAGTCTAACCAATACTGTCCCTGACAGTAGGCTGCACTGTTTTAGAGGAAAAGATAAGAAACTCTTGAGTCAGCAGATAGAGATGAGATCTATTCCTCCTTGAAGGTTTCATCCTAGTTAATAGAGGCTTATGAAAAATACAATCAGAATGACTGTCAGCAGTTCAGTTTTAAATTGTGTCTTTTAGAAGCCCATAATTCAACCATAAAAATTCCTTACAGGCTAAAATCTGGCTTATACTCTCAGTTCAGAAGTCAAAGTTCTCTATTGATTTTTTTTTTTTCAGTAGTCTGTTTTGAAGTGATAGAAAAAACATGTACAAATGTCATGTACAAATTCTGGACATTCTTTCACAACATGCTTCATCATTCAGTTATGATCAGCATGATAAGTTACAAACTATTTGTTTCAAATTCTGATCAGGCCCTAGAAGGATCAAGAATAATTAAAATCTTCACCATTAACAGCAGACATTCAAATGTGAACAAGGTTCTCTGACCTTGGGATATTAGGAGCATTATGATATTAGGAGCTTATGTGATGTAACACCAAAACCTGTCTTTCTAGTTTACCATATAAATATTTATCTAGTTTATTAAGTGCGCATATTGAAAAGCAAGGGAGAATCCTCTGTCTTCTCACAAAACTCATCAGGAAGACAGTCACTTACATGTTCTCCTATTTGAAATATAAGAATGGCATAACCTGGAAGTATCCAGGAGGAACAAGCAAGAGGTCCTGAGAGGGGGCAAAGCAAATGCAATACCTTTCTTGGAAGACCACAGCAGCTCTCATTACTACCAACCTTCCCTTTGTAGTGGAGAAGATAGTGGAGCTCTTCCCATCCCTGGAATGCTTTCAAAGATACTGTGCTTGGCACCCTGAGGTTAGCGTGATTTTTGAGCAGATAAAAGCCTGTTATATGAAAAGGCAGATCCCACCCTCTTAAAAAAAACAAAACCAAAACAAAAAACAAAACAAAACAAAACAAAAAACTTGTTGGAAAAAGAAATAAAATGCTTATTCTGTCTGCAGTTCCACTGATTTCAATGGAAGTCTCCGTGGAATAAGGTGCTGTTTCATGTAAGAGAAGCAGAGGCAAGACTTCAGCTAACTTTCTGCTTCCAGTTACTCACCTTATCCTTTCATATTTCCATTTCCAAATGTTCATCTTGGTAAGGAACATGTTAAGTCTTTCAGCTCATTATTTCCACTACATTTTAGAGAGCTGGAATAATTTATATTTTTAGGCACAAAAAAACCCCATCTTCCACTGTTTTTGACAATTGAAGGACAAGGACTGAGGGAAGCAGAGGAAAGCTCTATTTACTAAACACCACATGTAGATTACCACTGATAGTTTTTCTAAGGAAATTTATGACCTGTGTGGAGTAAATAAACTCCCTTTTTGGTAAAGAATCTGCAGCCAATCATTCATGCTTGCTTAGAGACGTTACTGTTCATGTTGCTTTTATGTGGAAGCCTACAGTAAAGGGTGATGTTATGTCTAAAATAGACAGTTGGCAGCTAAAAAAGAAAAAAAATGAAGCTATTTCTAACATTACTTATCATGAGATTCTTGCTAGATTATGGCACACTTACTCTGGTTCAGGAAAGAAAGAAAGAAAAGATAATGACAGGACAATTATAATTCTTGTAACTAATAAGTTATCTTCATGCATGCACTTGCATGCCCAGCTCCATTTACTGGCAAGTTATGGCATTTTACACATCTGAAATAAACAGAGAGCTCTCAGTGTGTTCAGAATGTTTAGTAAGTCTGAAAGCTGTTTGCTCTGTATCTCAGGGTAAATAAGAATGGAACAGAAACTTTGCTTCTCCTGGTTAACCATCCTGTATTCCCATCATCATGCTCCTTCCATGCTCCCCTTCCCCTCCCCATTTTATGTTCTGCCTCCAACAGAGACATAACTATTTATGGCAATCAGGAAAACTAAGTGAGAAGAAGAAGTAAGAAGAAGGTATACCATGTTTACAGAAATATGTGCTTCTCAGGTACAAGTAGCTCACTGGCTCTCAGCTCTACCCCTCTTGATTTACATTGGCGTGAAAGGGGATCTGGGCTGTTTTTAAGTCTACCTGATTTAATAGATGCAGACGTGTTTGTTTATTTTCTCCTATCATTTGTGAAATTAAACTTCACTAATTCCATGTTCCACAACAAAAGTATCCTGCATTTAAAATGAATATGTGCCTTTCTGAGTGATGATCAAGAGTCCTTAACTCGCCACACTGCACTTAAGCGTGTGGGGCCTGTAACGTTGCTTGGGCTTTGCCTTCTCTAGAAGAACAACCTGTTTTTGATGAGGGGTGTCAAAAATAGTTTTCCACCCTCAGATCCACTCAAATACTTAAAGAAATAGCTGCCTCACTGGTGTGGACAAGGTCAGGTAAGTTCATTGCTTACCATAGCCCTGTTGAGGGCTCATGGGACAACTTGCCAGCATGGGATTTGCCTCGGAGTGTACAGAAGGATTTCTTAGAACGCTTGTTGAACTCACTGACTTTGTCCACAGTGGATGAGCAGTTGTTTTTGACCCTGCTTCAAGATGTTTGGAGAGTGGGCAGGTGTTCTGACAGCAGTTGTCAAATACACGTTGTTTCTCTGGGGCAGGTACATGCCTACCAAAATATCCATGCTCTAAAAGGCCTGAATCTGGGTAGTGCAATGTCCCCTCTGACAGCATGGCCTGTGAATTTCTGTGATGTTGTACACTTGCAGGATGTCAGATGATGAGCAGGGCTTTTAATGCACAGTCCCTCATCATCTACATCAATACAGAATTAAAGGCCACAAGCCAAATGCAAAAGATTATGCTAATCTAGAAAAGAGTTAATTAGTGGAAGAAAAGACCCATGCTATAAGTAAGTGATCAGAGCTCTCACTATGTGATGCTGCTCTCATAATAAAAAATGCTGTATCTTGCAGGTCCTTCACACACTATGAGCTCTTCTGAGCCCAAGTGAAAAAACATAGAAACTATTTTGCCAAACTAGACTGGGCTGGGTATCTCTATTTCTTAGATGTTCATTAATAATTGAGCAGCTCTGTGGAAGCATCATAACAGAAGTGGATTGTATGAGAGGTTTTCTTTTTCTATGGTATTAATTTTTGCAATCATACAAAGAATAAGCTGGCATATGAGAAAGGAAACTGAAGCAGAAGTTATTTTTCAAGTGGATAAAAGAAGATGCTATTTTGTGCAGAACAACTTCTAGTTGACCTTTGCAATAAATGCCATAAAATACTATTTTGGCCACAAATGGAGCAGCATTTTTAGGATTAATGTTTAATCTGTCTGTCTGTCTGCCTGTCTATCTGTACAGGATTTTAAAAAGTCTGGAGGAAGCTAGCAGTCCACTTTCACTTATAATTGCATCTGTAAAACTTTAAAACTGTGCAAGATCTTTCTCTGCTGTGCTGGATGCCATTAGCATTAGCATATTACCACAGAAAAGGAATCAAAGGTAGACAGTGAACTTCATAAGAAATCTTCCAAAAGCCTTCCATCCCTCAAAAACTTTAATTCCCAACAAGATCCTGACTATCACAAAACCCACTAAAATATATGAACTGTTCAGTTAGCTCACAGAGTTGATAACAGCCTGAGTGTTTTTTGATAATGATAAAACACAGAGCTATATTAGACTGAAGAGAGCAATTTTTGAAGAATTTTGAAACCCTGGAGAAATTTCAGAGGGGCCAATCAGTACACTTATACTTGTGGGACTTTATTTTCTTTGTTTTCAGTTGAGGGTTGTTTTTTTTTTTTTTGTCATTGCCACTTTTTTTTTCTTTTGGCATTGACTTCTTTTTTTTTGGCATTGGTACAGGTTTCTATCACACTACATGTCCTGTCACACAACACTACATGAGTACCATGCAGTCATTCCATGTCTTTCCTGGTCCTAGATGTTAGAGGAATGTAAGCCCTTAAAAAAACAAAAAACCAAAAAAACCCCAAAAAAACCAAAAAAAACAAACCACTCAAAAAATCTAAACACTTTACAAATATTTTGAAAAGGATGAATAAAAGAGGTAGCAAGCATAGGGAAAGAATCTCTCCTGATTCAAGAGCTGTTTGGCACTCTCTAGACATTTCCCAGTAAAAATGCTTTAGCTGATCCAAGCTGTAATATTGGTGCATTGGAAAGGTTGACTGGGTATGTCCTTTGGCTGATCTGAACACACTGCCTATAGTATAAAATCAACATCCTGACTTTTTCATAATTTAAAAACCGTATCTAAATCATTAGTGTAAGTGTATTTTAAAATGGCTCTGTATTTTCCATCATGATACTAAGTTGAAACTGGCAGAATGGAAATTGGAGAGAAGTTGCAAAGGAATAAAAAAGTATCCTGCTCTACTTCTGAGCTACAGGAATGACCAAAGCTGCCAGAGAAGCACCTTATTCAAAAGGAAGACTGTCTGGGGAAAAGGTAAGGATATTCTCAGGACCTCTGTTAAAAGCAGTATTTCATATCCCAAAGAAAGATGGAAATACGTAATTGTACCCTTCCCTTAAAGCCAGGTCTTGCTGCTTTCCTGTGTGTTACAGATCACATGTTCTTTTACATTGGAAGCCTGGTGCTAAAAATCTAAAACCTAAGGGCCAAATTCTGCCCTTAGATACACATGCACCAGTCCAATGAGCTCAAAGAGAGCAGTGTTCATATGTTTAGCAATGGAATTTGGCCCTAAATATTTAAATATTTATTCAGAGGGAAAAAAAAAAAAGCTTCTCTGATATATTTCTATCTCATATCTAATGTACACAGATTACCACCACTGGGCACCCACCCTGAGAAATAAGAAGTGTTAGAGAACCATAAAGTCAGTATTCTATCTGCTCTGCATGGTCAAATAACATGAATTTGTTTCAACACATTAAGGAAATTAAATCTTTAGCAACCTATGGCTGATGTTATTTATTCTGCAGTCCAGTAGTAATTTGATGCAAATTGCTGGCGCTAATCCTACATCTCAAGAAATTACTGTTTTGAATGGACTGATTCTGGAAACTTTCATTATATGAATATGCAATCCAGAAAGAACTAATATCCTCTGCCTATATTTTTTTCCTGCAGAAGAAAGCTCAGTGTTCTGGCTAATTCCCATTTACCTTTCAAAGACTTATGATTGGAGTCCATAATAATCTAACCATGTCATTTGAAAATGGTTAACCTGAGGATCCCACCTATTCTCCCTGGCAAATGACACAGATGTGTTTTTGCTAAGGATACAAACTATTCAGAAACCTGCAAAGTTTCCTCAAGCAACATAATACTCCAATTTGTATATCTAATGTAAGTGAAAAGTAGCTATATATAACTGCTATTTCCCTTGGACAAATGACAGCTAGAGGAGAGCTGAGTTCCAGGTTCAGACACCTAAATTTGGTTGACTAAAAGTAATTGTTTATATTTATGCTGCCTATTTAAGGTACCATGATACTCAATAGTAACCTATGGCTCAATTCACTTGCCTAAAATTAAGCTTCCAATGCCATTACAGCTGCCTTGGGCTACTTAAAAAATCACCATGGAGCTGGCACATCTGAGTTAGGATCTGTGTGAGGTGCTTTGGAAAAAAAGGTGGAGGGAGACAACATAACCCACAGGACTTGATATTGGATAACTGAGCTCAGCCCTCACAAATGCAGCCAGTGGCTTCTAAAGAGCAAGTCCAATGGCCAAACATAGAGGTCTGCTTTTGGATGAACTGGTTTCTTGGCTGCACTGACCATGGGGATCGGGTTTCCATTGACACCTACTCCTGATATCGTAGTTGCCAGAATACATCCTGGTTTTAGGGTAATCAGTACACTGCTGCTTCAGTCAGGCTTAAGCCACCTTGATTGTGCATTTTGTGCAGTACAGAGTGATGGGGAGGTGTGATTACAGAGGTAATAATTCTCTCTTGATGTTGTGCTTCAAGAGGCTCCTTGAGATCCATCTGGACATTTAGCCAACACTGCTACCTGCCCCTTAGCTAGAGGAGTCTCTGGCTACTAAGTGTTGGCTCTTTACATTGCTTGGGAGAATTGACACATCATCTTCTCTTTACTGCTCTCATTTTTAGGTAACAAGGATATCCAACATACTGCCAGAGTACTCTTTTCAAAGCTGCATGGTTTTTTGGGCAAGTCAGTTTCATAAGAAAGACTCTGCACCAAAGCTCACTTTCTGCTTTTAGAGTCTTTTTTTCTGGAGCTCTCTAACCATAGAGGTCATGCTTGAATATGTCTGGCTATAGAGATGCAATGCATGATGTTGCCAAAATGCTGTGACCCCTGTGGGAAGAACAAAAGCATGTGTGGACTTGTTAAACTCATTAATAATCATGGCCAGTTGGGCCTCCTGCCCAGGTCTTTCCTCAGTACTAACAAGGTGAATTAAAAATGATGCAGGAGCAAGAAATCCTTTGCTGCTACAAATCGTGATTTTGGTTTGCTCTGGTGGTTATCTTGGTTGAGATCAAACCTCAAGCTTTACTTCAGATAACATATACAACTATTAGCATATGCTTCCTTGATTGTGTGTGGCAACTCCCAGCCTCATTTGTGGAAGCCATGGTTTTGAAAAGGGCACAGCAAACAAGCACTATTTAAGGCATAGTCTCAGGGTAGCATATTGGACAGGCTGGAGAAGTCAGTGGCTGGGAAAAGGGCCCCCCTAAAGTAGTTTTTCTTCAAGTGCATTGATTCAGATCAGTCAGGAACAAAACTCTGCTTTTATCTTGTTTTATGCTTCATTCATATGCTGCTTACTTAAGAGTGTGCCTATGGGGTTGGCTTCTGAGAGAGGTGTTAATACATGTGCAAAATGGCTACTACACATTGAAGGTCTTGGACACAACTGGATTACACAAAACAAAGCTCTGTCCTCAAGACCATGGTGCTACCTAATTCTGTCTCTCCAGGTCTTTAATTTCCAGCCACTGGAATTGCCTCAAATCCATTTTGGCATGGAATACATAATTATTTTCATATTGTGCTAGTCTACTCTTCAGCTTTCATCCCTACGAGCCAGGAGTGAATAAGAGTTGGCAACTTTATACTCAACTATTATATTGCAGAGTACACTTTATTCAGCACCTTAATAAATAGCACGCCCAATTAATTGGGATATTTGCCAGCAAACCAATTCCTTTCCCTGTGCTTCAGTGGCTGTAAATGATGGATAAATAGCATTCTTGCTGTTGTCTGTGAGCATATTTGTTGCAATTAACAGGTATGAGTTGGTGTTTGCTGGCATGTGTTTCCTCAGTAGCTTGCTCCCTTTTTAGTAGGCTCCCTGTTCCCATATAGTTACTACAAATAAATAAAGAACAGATTTCCCTTTCAGTATTTGCTTAAATCAAGGTAGTCCTTTTATATTAAAAAAAATAAATCTATCCATTACATTGCTATATGGTTTTGTCAATTAAAGGTAGTAATTTAATTAGCATCTTTCTGTTTTAATTAGTATGGTAAAGAGGCTTTGCCACACCATAGAATAATTTACAATAAAGGAGGGATTTCTGCTGCAGCTCTCTAATGTTACTTTTTTTGACCAGGGTTTTCACGGCGGTTGGCTTTAAAGTAGTATTTCCTTGAGGGAGATCCACAGAAGTACAATCTATTTTCATAAACTGGTGTATGCTATGATTTACTGTAGACATGTGACAGTTTCCCTTATTTGGACATCCTTTGCCAAAAAAGTAAATAAAAATTAACATGGTGAACTTTTCTAATCCCTGCATTCCTCACAGATTGCAACTGAAAAAAATATTGGAAGTAAATGAATAAGAAAAGGGAAATGGTACTGGAGAAATCTCAACAAGGGATCTTAAAAACCAGGATGGCTATGGATCAGCAAAGGGTAGAAACATTCATGTAATTAAAGGAGAACATAATTTGTGGGTTATCTGAAAAAAATTGTCCGGGTTGGCATTTACTTAGACTTGTTGGCAGGAGGAAAAGAAACCGCCCTGTACCACTGCATAAGGTTCCTTATTAGTTGTGGCTTCTGCAGAGGCTCCATCTCCTCTTTGGAGCATGGAGGATTTCTTTCATTACATAATCTGGAATGATTTTTTTTTTTTTTAACATAGATTGAATTTTTTTCTCCTGTGTGTGCAAATTCTCTTTGCCCCAATGCTTCTATACTGAGGTTATTATGCTGAAGGAATGCAAGCGTCTAGAGTAACAATGGTTCATTTTCCTTTAATGACTTTGTCGACAGGATGGAGACATTTTTGTGGTGTGATGAATTCACTTGGTCTCCCGTTGTGTTTTCTCCACATGCTTTGGAAACTCTCTCTCTCTCTCCGAGAATTGTGGCCATCCACTCCAGCAAGAGCTTCATTACTTTATATTCATTGTATTTAAATGACACCCCAGTGGTACTGACCTCCTGGGATGATTGATGTAAATTATATGCTATGTAGAGGGAAAATAAAATCTTTTTCTGACTTTTTATGTTCTGCAGAGAAATAAAAAGTGAAAACAAATGACAGAGAAAATCAGGCCTATTCAAAGTGAAACTTTGTAAGCATTATGGTTTGAGCAGACTCCAGTTTGTGAAAGTGCTGAGACAGTTCATAATGACCTCATGATCTGAAAGGTGACCTGAGAAGGGGGAAACAATTTTGTATGTGCCCTTTTTCGGTTCTGTATAATACATAATAAAAACTTGATCATGTTTTTTTCTCTCTTTGCAAGTATTGTAAGAATTCAGACTTGAGCAGGGAGAAGCCTCTGCACTTTTACCAGCTAGACAAAGGCACAGTACTAGAAGGGACACCTCAGTGCTCTTTCCTCCTGTCTTCTAGCAGATTTTCTTGTATTGACTTTGGATTTCGTAGCCAGTAGGTATCTGTCTTGTTCAATTATTGTGCCAGGAGTTATCACCTACAGAAGTGGAAACAGGGGGAATGTTCTCTCATCAGCCCAGCTCATCATCAGGCAGGAACTTCAATCTCTCATGAACTGGTAACCTCTCACTGCAGGCGAAAGGGTTCTGCACAGCAACACAATTTGTCAGGAAATGTTTCTGTCAGTGCTTTTTCAGGCACCTCACCAAGTCACACTGCCTCTATCCAAGCTCCTGAAAGTTAAGTAGCTCACACTGGACATGCTCAACCGTATTATTCCATTAATTCCTGTATTAAAATTACCATATGGAACTGGAATAGTAATTTTTCTGTTTTTTCTATGCTCTTATATTATTCTGTTCTACCAATTCTGAGATACATAAAGATATGCATAAAATGTCAGTAATATGCTACCTTGTATGTAAGATTCTGACAAATCACAGAATTTGGCTAAAAACTCGGGTTGCCTTGAGTTTTTCTGCAGTACTTTTCATAACCTGACAGAATGTTTCGATTCTTCTTTTCACCAGGAAAATGCTTATTGATAATCCTCCTTTGGCTGGGGTTGCCCAGATATTTTAAAATGTGTAACAGGAAGGATCTATTCAGGCCATCCTCCTCACAGCAATGACTTAAGACTTTGCTGTGCAGGCAAGAATCAGCAGAGTGAGGCCTCTCATTCTCCAGGATAATACTTTGATGTTCTGCCCTGTTGCTGTCAGTGCTTGGGCTGGTATCAGCTCAACTTCCATAATCATAAGCAGCAGCTGCAGAAGGGAGAGGGGCTGGCAGCACTCGGCAGCGAGTTGCAGAATCACCTCGTGCTTCTAAGGCTGATGTGGGAGGTGGGAACAGGGAGGAAGCAATGCAGAGGGGACTGACAGAATGTTTATATGAAGTAGCAAGAAGGACGGAGAGTGAGTGGTAGCCAAAAAAAAAGTAAGGGCAGCAGAAGTCAGCTTAGGGAAAAAGAAAATAAGATTACTTTCTACTAACTGGAATTCAGATGGTCCTTAGAGTGTTAGGATCACTGCTGTGGTTGCCCAAGCTTTCTTCTTCTTCCTTTTCTTATCCAGACCCCAAAACAAGTATAATGCTTTAAAAAAAAGTATAAATCTTAGAATGAATCCTAATAAAATGATATGAATTCGCTTGGTGTGTAGGCAGGAGTTTGAATTAAAAAGGGACTAAGAAGGGCAAAGTAAAAGAGTGTAACTTTTGAAATTAGACACCCCACAAACTTTTGAGAAAAATAATTTTTTTCAAAGAACTAATGGTTACTCCATTAACCTCTGTTTGTCCCATTTATTAGTTCCACTTTATACCATGGCACATATCAGCTTGTCTCCCAACAAACCTGCATGTGACAAGTGGAACAACCAAACTAAACTCACAGAAATCTACTATTAGGAGGTGTCCAAGGAAAAAAAAAGTTGAAAGGAGGAAAGAAAGGTTAAACAAAAGGAAAGGTGGGTTAATGCTCCATCTTGCCTAGTCATGTCCTTCCCCATGAACCTGTTGAGATGGCAGAATATAGGAAGAGGAAAGCCACCATTGCCAGGAATCAAGAGGAAAACAAGGGTATGTAACCACACCAATGCACTGAATCAGCTCAGCAAAGAAAAGAATATTTCAGCTGGAAACAATCATCCAGTCCAACTGCTTGACCATGTCAGGACTGACCCAAAGTTAAAGCATGACCAAAGTTAAAAGCACAGTGATATTGTCCCAATGCCTCTTATACACTGAGAAAAATAGAACATCAACTACCTCTCCAATAAGCCTGTTCTAGTGTCTGACCACCCTCTCAGTAAAGGGATGCTTCCTAATTAATGTCCAGCCTAAATCTCCCTGCCTCAGCTTTGAACTACTAGTGTCATGGCTGAAATAGTACAACTGGGTATTGGTGAGCAATAGGAACCATTGGTGTTTCCAATGAAGATGAACACAGGTTGCTGTTGTTTGCACTGGTTTTTGAACACCTGTACAAGGCTGTGGCTGCAGAGATGAGCGTGTGCTGAGGCCAGACACCTGTGTACGCCCACACCTCCCTGCTGCAGGGAGATCCAGCTGTCTTTCCCCAAAATTCCTGGGCTTTTTGGACTCACAGGAGCCCTGAAGTCCCCTCCTGCTCCCCTCCAGCAATGCCTGGTGCTGAAGGGGAAGGAAAAGGTGGTCATGGTCCATCAGGCAGCACCTACAGCACCATCTCTGGAGGTGTTTAAGGAAAGACTGGATGTGGCACTGAGGGAAATGCAATGGCTCACAAGGTAGTGATTGGTCATAGGTTGGACTCAAGAATCTCAGAAGTCTTTTCCAACCTAACTGATTGTGTTATTCACAGAACCACAGAATTGTTAGGGATAGAAGGGACCTTTGGAGACCATCCAGTCGAACACCCCTTCCAAGGCAGGATCACCTGGAGCAGGTGACGCGGGAATGCGTCCAAGTGGGTTTGGAATGTCTCCAGAAAGAGACAATCCACAAAATCCGTGGGCAGCCTGCTGCAGTGCTCTGCCACCCTCAATGTAAAGATGATCTTCCTCATGTCTAGGTGGAACCTTTTGTGTTTCATTTTATGGCCACCTCTCCTCATCCTGTCGCTGGGCACCACTGTAAAGAGCCAGGCAGCATCCTCCAGGCACCCTCCTTGGAGATATTTACCCGCATAAATCCCTGCCGACCCTGCTAGCCGCGGGGCCCGGCGGCGNGGCCGTGGCGGCGGTGGCGGGCGGGGGAAACAGCGCGAAGCCGCCGCCGCTTTTCCGTCCCCCGCGTTTCTCGCCTCGGTCCAGGCAGCGCGTGGAGGGGAAGGACCGAGGTTCAGTGCCTGCCCCTCGCTTTCCCCTCTCGGCTGTCCGCACACGGGGTGGGGGGACCGGGCACCACAAGCTGCTCCCACCTTCCTTCCATCCTTCCTCCCCTGCACATCTCAGCCTCCTCATCCATCCATCCATCCCCAGGGGTGAGCCTTTGAGTGAGTCACCAG
>WEIU01003605.1:417445-495506 GCA_013389925.1 Aegithalos caudatus | reverse complement strand
GGCCTTCAGGAGCATTAACGGGGCGGTTCCTGCCCGCGGTACCTGCGGGGCGGGGGCGCGGGGGGGACCCGGGGGCGCGCGGTTTTCTGGTGGCCTTCGGTGTTACATTGGATCCTGCCCTGTCCTGTTCTTTTTGTCGTCTTGCAACTAATCCAGGAGGTGTTCCTAGGTGTTACTATTTTTTTAATACAATTTAAGAAAAATACTCCTTAAAATTACATGACAGCAGCCGAGCTTTGGCCTGCAGTACACCGTGTACTGCTGGGTGTTATTAATTTCTTCGTGTCACTCTGATGTTGTGAAATGTGACTAGTTTGTAAATTTCATCTGGAGGAAATGGATTTTATTTATTTTCCCTGAACAGGTGTGGTGATTCCCTAACTGGAATCCTGTGATATTCCTTATTTGGAATCCAATGCATTTGGCTGCTCATTCTTGATGAGAACTTTGTGATACATACATTGATGCCCTAACTTAATTGTATTCCTGATATGCCAGAATGTTCTCATAAGGTCTATAGTGTTCCTTATAGAAGATATTAGTCCTTACAGAAATTACTGGTAAATGTTAAAAGCCTAAGACTGACAGTGCAGAATAATGTTTCTCTGTGTTAGCTATAAGTGATTTTTCCACTTTAGAATATTTTTATATACTTCCTGTGTACAGATCAACTGCTTCTAAGTTCCTAGAAATGACACAAATGGATGATTTGCAGTCGATGACTGCAAAGCACATATACATTCAAAATATATATTACTGTGTTTGTGAAATGGGAGCAGGAACCTGATGTTGCAGACAATGCAAGTTTGCTGTATGACATTAGCATTAGTGATTTATTGTGAGACATTTGATTTCCTACGAGTGAATCTGTTTCAAGGTTTGCAGGCGTGTTGGTGTTCTGCTAAAATTTTCTTTTGAAGTCTTTTCTGTAACTCCCATGTCACCACTCCTTGGTACAGGCCTCGCTTTCCCTTTAGCTTAAGGCAGCAGGGCTTACTTGGCAGGATGCTGGGCACCCACCTCTCCCTTTTTGCATATCTTTCTTTACTGTTGGTCAGGTCTAAGTGGTGTGGAAGGCAGTGTCAGTCCTTTTGTTAACTTTGGTGGACTTTACCCAGGCTCCTATTTGCATGTTACTAATATACAAATCATATTTTGTTTTATTTTGGTTCCTTTTTATCCTGTGTATTGTCACTGTGTAGATGGGAATGTTGATGGTAAAGTAGCATTTCCAACTGTAACAGGATAAAATTGTATTTCTTAAAAGCCCCATTTCTGTTTCTGAAAGTTTGAAAAAATTAGTTTTCAGTTAGATAAAGAGCTGCTTAGCTGTGATGATTCTGAAGAAAAGCTTGAGGTCTAATCAGAATATACTGAAACTGCTGGAGGAAAACCTCAAAGTTGTGTTTCTGAGAAGCAAACAAGAAATCTTTTAGTGCCATTTAACTTGTAATTTTCAAATCTATGGATTTGAAGAGATTGCTTAAAGTTTTACAGGATTCTGTGGCCTCTAGAGCCTCTGACTGTCATAACCAGCAGCATTACTCTCCTGGGCTCAGTTCTGGGTAGCACTGAACAGAGCTGTTTGAGAGTTGATTAGTCAATTAGTAACTTGTCAGTGTAAGCAAGCTGTAATTTAGCAAGCTACAAATGTTTTAAGAATTGCCTACATATAACAGCGTAGAGCAACAGTGAACATTGTTCATGCTGTGATTGCTGTTCTGCTGTGCTGCCCTGGAGCAGTCAGACCAGCTAGATGGTGTCTTTCTAGGTCATCGCTGCAAGGGTGTCCTAAGGCACGAGGCCAAACCCAGGCAGCATAATTATACCATAGAAAATAACTGAGTTAATGCTCTTGTTGCAGTTGTGAAATACCCTATGTGTAGATACACAGGCATGTAAAGAAATTAGTTAGGGTGATGTTCTCATGGAACCAGGCAGTGGTGACTCAGTTACAAGCTTATCTGGAGCTGATCAAAAATCTGCCTGTCAAAGGTACTGAAAGTGGTATTGATTTGATCTACAATCTGTGTTTCAGGTACTTGGCATTTGCAGTGCTACCTGGAGTCATTATTAATTTTAAGTCATCTTAGTAAGCGTTCTTTTGCAAGCTATCACAGGTGAAATTTCTATTTATAAATAATCCTTGGCTTTTCTCTACCCCTGTATTTTGCATATGTTTGAAGTATCGTGTTTGATTACAATCAGACTTTCACAGAGTCAGCTGCAAAGTTTCTACTTCACACAGCTCCTTAAGCCATCACAGAAGTAGCAGTAATGGAAAAAAGGGGCCCAGAGCTTGTTTGGAAGATGTGATTTCCAATAGACTTTTGCTGAAATGTAGGCTTTTTTACTTGGAAAGTCACTCAAGCATATGATTTTTGACAACACTTAACAGTGAAGAGCTCTATTGATAATTCTATTGATTAAGCCCAGTACTGAGGTTTACCTGGACAAATGTGCATTTTTGAGTAAAGAAGGATGCATTTTAGCAGGAACTTACTGGATGTCATCTGTGACTATGAGATCTCTGAAAGGGGTTGGGTGGCCTGAGTATTACTGACATATTGTTAGACCAACTTCTGAAGAGGTAATTTTCATCCTTGACCTTATATTAAAGCCATGGTTGTTTTTCCTATAGTTTCACTTGAATTAGGTGTTGCACAGATGAACAACGATGGAAGTAGACATTTTCTCCTCCAGAGAATGTGGTGGCAAGCGCTGATTTCTGAAACAGGAACAGCCCCACAACAAGAATTGGATTTTTTTTATAACCTTGTCTATAGATTTGGCTGCTCATTCTTGATGAGGAATCTTAGATATATATGTTGATGCCATAACTTGATGGTATTCCTGATATGCTAGAATATTCAATTAAGGTCAGGGTGGAACTATATTGTGAAATGATTTGAATTGTATTTCACATAGTGAATCAAACACAGCTCAGGGTGATATGAGAGGAGAAGGATCGATGTAATCGTTTGGGAAGATGCCATTTTGAAAGGAGATGAGGGGAGGTGAATGTTTAGGCAGAAAAGTTATACCAAGGAAAATATAGTTTAAATCTAGTGGTAACTTGATTATGCTATACAGAAAATCCACCTCTGTTAGTAAACCCTTAAATTTTAATTTATTTTAAATGGAACTAAAGGCAAACGGGGACCCATGCTCACTGAAGGAGTTGCTTGCTGGCCAGTAAGCAGTAAAACATATTGACAAGGCTGACCTGACCTCTGCATATTAATACAGGAATGTTTACTCATCAGAAAAAGCAAAATACTGAGCAAGTCACAGCTGGGGCCTATTCATCCTTGCATGCTGGAATCAAGTATCCAAGCCCTTGATGACTTGGAAGCTTTTCTTTATCACCAGACCTGCAAGCACACCTTGTGCTTGCTTCACTGAAAATCACCAGTGGTTCCCATGAGAAGGTCAGGACCACTGAATTGCATCTATATACAATTATTAAAGGATTCATATAGAAGGTTTGTATAATACCAGCATTAGGAAAATACCAGTATCAGGAAAAAAACAATTGCTATTTGAAAGAAAATCAGGGTTATAGGAGTCAGATTCTGGAAGCTGTGAGAACTTGTCTGTTAGTTTCAGGTTGTTTGGTCTTTACACTGTTTTCCTAAAGCATTTTTGGTAAGGAAGGAAAAAGTCATTTATGCTTAATTTGCAGTGCTATCAACTGCCATTTTGGCACAAAGCTCTGCAAAGAACTGTGTGCTTTCAGTTCAGAGGGAGGTGACTGTATGTATATTAGATTCATTTTGTCTGCTTCCTTGTTAAAAATAAATGTATCACTTCTGGGGAAGGACATAGTCTGATTAGACCGAGTTGGAAACTCTGAGAAGTGTTTGTAAACCCCTCCAGCTGTGAAGGCAGAGCTCTTGTGTAAAATTATTCTCTATATTTCCCCATCTCAAATACAACAGCCACGTGTGTATAGGTATTCTTTCAGTAGTCCAAATCATTCTGTGGTCTGGTTCAGAAGAAGCTTAAAGTAACTCTCATGTCTAACGTGGTGATGGACAAATAGTAGCATGTGAGGACATGCAGAGTCATATTGAATAAAACACAGCAGTTATTGCACACAGGGGAGTCAGAAGGTTTTATTTTGGTCTGAGGTTGCTTGAGTGACTTTCCTTGCTAAGTCAGTAAGAGAGTTGTGCTTGTTTACTGCTTTCATGTAGAGTCTTCAGTGAATGTAGTGCACAAAACCACTCTGAGATGTAGAAATGAACAGGAGGGATTATTTTATCTTCAGGGATGTTGAACAGGACAGTTCTAAAGATAAAGTTATTAGGATGCATGTAATACTTTGGATGAAAATCTATGCCTACATGTATTGGAAAATTTGTTTTACCTGTTGTTAGCAGCCATGCATGTTTCTTCTCTAACTGCTGCATGGGAATAAAAGACTGAATTGCCTTTAAATGGACAGGGGGAAGTTATGTTCAGTTGTGTTCCTTGTATTCTTGTGGGCTTTCCAAGCATGTTCCCTTCTAAGGGAGTGTCATGGTTAAAGATGAGATGCTTATTTGTCTGGGTGGTGAAAGCTGGGCTGTGCATTGACAGCTATAAGATGAATTTTTCTTTCTGGTATTCAGTTTAAAATAAAACTACCCTAAGAATCTGGCCTATCAAATAATAAATGGAAGCAGCAGCAGCAGATGTAATGTGTTATCCTTAGAATGAATAGTGCATACATTCTGCTTTGTGGTACTTTGTTAATTAATTAAAAATGAAAGAAAGATGAGATTGCAGCCTGAGCTTTGAACAATATTCTTGTGTGCAGACCTGATGCAGATGTGTCCCTGCCTGCCCACAGATTTCTTCTAATCCTGTGTTTGGTCTGACTGTTCCCTGAAAGTTTGTGCCTTTATCTGCTTGGCTTTTAAAGATGCTGTGCTTAGGGAATATGGAAGTTATTCATCCTATTTCCTGTACACAAAAACATTTTTTAATTGTTGCCCCAAAAGCTGGTAGTTTTTCACCTGAACAGGTTAGAGGATGATAAAGTAATTTCATTGTATACTATCAGTCATTATTTTGTTGTAAATCCTAGATCACACATGCACTGTGCTTAGAGACTCTTTAGAGTGTTTCTAGTTCCAGCCTGCTTGAACAGCTCAGGAGTACTTAAAGACTTTACACTTAGTGTTTTAATTTTCAGTTAATTTGTGCTGCTGGGAGAGTGGGTGACAAGCAAAACATTATATCTGCTCTTGCATTTGGTTATGGGGTATTGTTTTGTTTTTTTTTTAGCTTTCTCCTATTTTTTAATAGTTTTGAACATACACTCAGCTAGTCTTGCATGTGTTCAGCAGGGTTATGGTGTGGTTTTGTTTTTTAAAAGAAGTGTAGTAACAAAAATCTGTATTTCCTGTAGTTAATTAAGTTCTTACATCTCCAGTCCTAGAAGACTGTTATTCTATACCCTCTTGTCAGCTGGTGAGGCCATGAAATACTCAGTGGTAAGAGACTACTTAATCTAATTACTCTGAAGTAGAGGGTGTGGAAACAAAAGCATTAATTTTAATTTTGTGTTAATTCATAGCTATATTGGCTTTTCTTTCCTTCCTGTTTTGTTTGAGTTTATATTAATGAAAATTTGTCAGTCCTTAAATTTTTGCATGGTTACAGGTTATTATATGCAAAATGTATTTTTGAAAAGAGTGATGTGATGACCATGTTAGATGTATGCTTGATGAATTAAATCATTGGTAACTTCTACTCTGTGTTATTCAGTGTAAACATTTTTGCAGGGACACTGCTAGTTTTTTGTAATCCTGCACCTTCTTTAGCTTATAACAGAGACATCAGAGAGAATCTCTACCAATCCACATTTATTTTAAACTGTGACTCAGTGCAGACTTAGGTATTTTTTTCTTGTAGTGAAGTGAAAACTGTATTACTATTAACTTCTGCTCTTCCTGAGTGAGTTTAGGTCAGCTGTCAGATTGTCTGTTGGGAGGTCTTTTCTGCAGTGACTGTTTTGGATGCATCTTTCTCCTCAGTCTTTGTGTGACATTTCAGCAGTGGGGATTGGAGAAGGTGCCTGAGCAGTATCTGAAAAGCCTTGACTGAGTCTCTTTTGTTCAGCCTGGAGAAGTGGGGACCTCACAGCACCCTCCAGTACCCAGAGGGGCTCCAAGAGAGCTGGGGAGGGTGTGCAGTGATGGGACAAGGGGAATGGCTTGAAGCTGAAAGCAGAGAGTTTAAGGTTAGAGAAAGAAGTGTTTTGCTGGGAGGGTGGTGAGGCACTGGAACAGAGGAGCAGTGTCAGCCCTATCCCTGGAAGTGTTCAAAGCCAGCTTGGATGGGGCCCTTAGCAACCTGGTCTGATGGAAGGTGTCCCTGCACATGTCAGGGGGTTTGAATGAGATGAGTTTTAAGATACTACAGAATGGTTTGGGTTAGAAGGTATGATTTTATGTATAAATTTATTTGTAAATATAGTATTGGATATTGCCTAAGTGTATAACCCTTATATCATGTTTTTGGAGCAGTGGAATTCCAATTTTTGTGTCTCTCAGCTGTATATTGAATAAATGTGTGGCTTATACCATCACTTATTGATTATAGAAAAGTCCGTGTAAGTTGATATTGCTTGGTAATTTCAGAGTGGATATGGATGTGAAGGAGGGTTATGAAACAGAAATCTACTCAGGTATCTTATTGTGGTGAGAGACATGAGCCTAAACCTGATGAGAAATTGCTTTAAATTTGTTTCCCTCAAGTGATAACTTTTGTTCTGCTGATTCATATGGAAAAAGTAATGTAAAAGGCATAGAGATTAGAGTAGATGCTTTCAAACATTTATATTAGTGTATATATATATAGTATATGTATAATGTAAATGTAGTGTACATTTGATTGCAATGTTTTACTTATGAGAAAAGAATTTATAAAAGCTGGACCTACTTGGATAGGAACTCAGAATTACCAGTCCAAATAGTGTTAATCAGAAGCTATCTTCTTGTAGAGTTCATGATTAAAATGCAGCACATTGAAATAATCTGTGACTTAATCTGAACATCTGAATTCATTTTACAGAATATGGCAAACAGCTGCATTTCAGTTTGGAGCTAAAACAAATACAGTATATCGACCCATTGAAGATCACTGTAGGCTTTTCAGATCCATGATAGCTGTACTTATTGAAGAAAATTGATTTGAGAGTGCTTCTGCTTTTGAATTTTTTTTTTTTTAATTTTTTTTTTTTTTTTTTAATGTCCGGAAGAAAGGAAATAGAACATACAGAGGATGGGACTTTGATGTGTAAAGAAGTTAATTATCTAAACCATCAAACAAAATGTGGGCTGTGGAAGTAATTATTGTAAAGGGTCTGATGAAGCCTGACAAGCTGTTGGTTTTTTATGTCAAGAAAATGCTGTACACCTGCTTGATTTGAAAGTTAAATTGTTTGGTTGCAATAGGAGGACCCAAGTTTGTAGTGAAGCAGTAGCTGATAACTTTCAGCTCTCAAACCACTGAGTTGTACATCCCTTCAAATTTTTTTAAAATGAACTGTTCTTGTCCACTTGGAGGACAGGAACCTAAGAAAGGATTTGCTCTAGAAATGGACATAGAGGAATCACAGGTTTTATGCTGTGAGGAAGCAACTGTGGAATTGAGCCCCGTGGTTTTTGGGAATTTTGGGAGGATGTTTAATAAACTAGAAGAACAGAACCTCATGGATAAAGGACAATGTCTGTCATGGATCTTCAGAGAAAATAGTTACACACTTCAAGTGATGTAATTAGTTTTAAAAAACTCTCAATTAAAAAAAACCTCCTTAAATATTTGGATGTTATTAATTTTTTAATGAATACACCATTAATTCTCTATTTAGGAATATTGGTACTGGTATTAGATATAAAAATATAGCTACTAAAATTAATTCTTATTAGTCCCAATCAAATGATGAACAATAAAATATGTATGAATTTTAAAATCTTTAGACTGTTTCTGCTAAGGTGCTTACAATGGCAGCTTCCTCTTAACTCCCTTCCATGGATATATAAAGCTTTGCTATAAATACTGACACCTTTCTTTGTTAAAGAGGGTTTTGACTTTTTTTTCTTTTTTAAATTTACTAATTTGACTGTTTAGGTTAGATGACTCTGGTAACTGCTGATCATGGCAGGATCCTGACAACACTTTAGCCTTGTGTGTAACTACTCATGTGATTAAAATCAGACTTGAGTGGGAGCAAACTTGTGATTCAAGTTACACATGTGCATAAGTGCTTGCAGGATGGGGACCTAAATTAGAATCTGCCTGAAGATGAACTGAAGTCTGATAATCTACATGAAAGCATTAATAAAAAAATTAAACTTACGACACCGAGTTGGGTGGGGTAGGGAGTCTGTACAAAGGGATCTGGAAGGGCTGGATCAATTGACCAGGGCCAGTTTTACAAGGTTCAGCGAGTTCAAGTGCTGGATGCTGTACTTAAATCACAATAACCTCGTGCAGTGCTGCAGGCTGGGGCAGAGGGTCTGAAAAGCTGCTCAGTGAAAAAGGACCTGGGGGTGCTGGTGACAGCAGCTGAACATGAGCCAGGTGTGCCCAGGTGGGCAAGAATGCCAGTGGCAGCTGGGCTGTACCAGCCATGGTGTGGCAGCAGGGCCAGGGCAGTGACTGTCCCTGTGCTGGGCACTGCTGAGGGCACCTCGAGGGCTGTGCTCGGCTCTGGGGCCTCAGTTCAGGGAGGACATTGAGGGGCTGGAGCGTGTCCAGAGAGGGGAACGGAGCTGGGGAAGGGTCTGGAGCACAAGTGTGAGGAGGAGCAGCTGAGGGAGCTGGGAAAGGGCTCAGCCTGGGGAGAAGGAGGCTCAGGGAGAACCTTCTGGCTCTGCACAACTCCTGACAGGAGGGGACAGCCAGGTGGGGTTGGGCTCTTCTCTTGTGTACAAGGATAGAGGAGAAGAGGGAGCAACCTCAAGTTGTGCCAAGAAAGGTTCAGATACTGGGAAAAGATTCTTCACAGAAAGGGTGGTCAAACATTGGGACAGGCTGCTCTGGGAAGTGGTGGAGTGGATTTCTATTCTAGAAAACAATCTCATCCTTCGAATTTTAAAATGGAGAGAGCTCGAATCTCTTCCAGCACGGCAAGCTCTATCAACATGAAGCTTTTATTTCACTACTACTAATAGAGCAAGAAATGAGCAGTACAACTCAACTGTTAGTAGTGTGTAACAAACTAGAAAGCTGTAAGAAATTTAATGAGAATATATCTTGTTTATCAGGGGACTTACATAGTATGCAGTTTTTTATTAATATTTTTGAAGGGAAAAATGAAATTTCCTTGTACATATGTTTGGAATTTTCCATAATTAGATTTTGCTAATCAGTCCTTTAGTAAATTAATTTTTTAAAAATTAAATAGCTCAAAGCCATTTGACTTGCATATTATTAAAGAGGAAAATGTATACTTGTTAATTACTTCATAGCATAAGAGTAAAATTTTCCTGGATTTTCTTTGGAGTTCTTGAATGAGATATTTATACAGAAAAGCTATAAAATACTTAGTATAAAGATAGTACCTTCAGTGCTACAAGTATTATGATGGTGGTTGGGTTTCACTCTTTTTAATGCATTTCTGCTTTAAGAATTAATGTTGTGTGTGTGAAGGGGGTGTTCTATAAAGGAAGTTTCTGATTCTGTGCTCATAAAGTTTTAGCCATTGTTTTGTGAGCATCTCTTTTACTCTTCTTAGCCTCACTGGAGATGGTGTGGATGTGATTTACTGGTGGTTAGGATATGCAGGAATATAAGAGGATGACTGGGCAGCAGAGATTCTGGTGTCTGTGAATACCATCTATTCCATACTAGTGGTGTTTTTATCTTAATGCTTTTCCACTGATACTTTTTAGGATAAATTTTATTTTAAAATTAACTCATCTTTCTTATACTATGGTTACAGCAAACATCAACTCAAGCTTTTTAGTGCCTCACATAGGCTCCTTTTTTGCATGCAGAACCTTTACCTTCCATGTTACTCCAAATAGCTTTTCTTCTTTTTAAATACCTAGTGTAAAGCATACATGTGCTCTCTTGGAAATGAAATACAAGTATTGTAAGTGCCATTATTTCTTTGTTTATCCAGATGAGCAGCACTGTGGCCAGCCCCATGTCAGCGGTTGCCTCTTCAAGCAGTGGAAGAAAATCAACAAGTTTTACACCTGAATTGCAGAGTATGATGTGAGTAGTCAGTCAAAGTATCTGGTAGTATCTGCATTGTGCATTCATCTTTTAGCTGATTTCTTGGAATGTGTGGGTAAGGGTGATGGGGGAAAGGAGAGCAGGTGTTAGTGGTGGAGCTATTGGTGTTTTACTTCTGGTTTGTAAAACATTCAGAAATGACTTGGGAAAATAAACTGCACATCATTTGTTGAAAGGAGAGTAAATGCTGCTGAATAAAGAAATGTATTTTTAATATAAACTTTAGAAGTCTTTAGAGTCTTGTATTTTTCACCCCTTCACCAAAGAAAGCTAAGCTTCCAGTTGTTGTAGGTAGGCTTTTAAATAAATACTTTCTATTAACATCCTTCAGTGCTAATACAGAGAGATAAACTGCTGAGATGATAATATTGCCAATGCAATTATGATATGAAATGCTTGTAAATAACTGGGGCTTGTCAGACAGGAAGTAAAGTTGTTAAAAAATACATTACTTATTCTTTTAAATGAACACTGGATTCTTAGAAACCCAGTTCCAAGCTGTGATATAATATGATTTTTTAATTTGGTGATGAGAGTAAAACTATGTTGCTTTTAGTCATGTGTTGTAGATTTGCCTTCACTGTTGTAACAATTTCTTACTTGAATTACTACATGGGCAGTAGATGCATAAGGAGTTACTTGTCTCCATTAAATTCAAAAAATTCTCTTTGCAAAAGTGACATGCAATTTTTTTTTCAGTTAAGTGTCCTTATGAGATCACTAGATTGTTGTTAGGTGGATAATGAGATACCTTCCACTGGAGTATTTTTCAATATAATGTAAATAAGAGCTTTTTCTTTTGCATTGAATCTTCTAGTGTAGATGAGTACATTGTTACAGACCCTGTGTTCTACTGTATTGAGTTTTCTTTGGATAGAAAAATAGTACTGCTCTTTCTCCTTCAAGAGAATTCTGTTTGCTAATTGTTCACATCTATTAGGGCCGTCTACACTGAAAAATTCAGCTGTTGTTCTTGGTTGAGAAAAAGAACTGTAACTGTGTTTAAAAAACAAAACTTCAGAGTCAAATCCTGTGCATCAGGTTGGATCAGTATCTGGGGAGCCTGCATTTTATTGGATTGTGGACTTCCTGATAAAGTGTTTTGAAACTCCCCTTCCCCGCCAGTATACACACGATTCTGTCAGAATGTAGAAGTTATTGTTGGCCATATAAATGGAAGGAATAGACATTTTCCTTTTGCTACAGAACTGGTGCAGTTATCCTTTGAAAGCTGTGCAAACAGATCATCTGTGCTCCAGAGTAACATATTTCACAGCTTCATTAAACTAGTAGGAACTGAGGAAATTCCTTGACTGCAATGAGCACAGTGAAACTTAAATTTTTATTGTTTGCTGTGAAAAAAAGGAGACTCTTGAAAATGATAGAGTGCCAGGGATGAACCATGGAGAAAAAAAAGACAACTGTTTCCTTTGGCCAGAGCCATAAAATGAAGTTATGCCTTTAAAAGAACTTTCTGTGCTCTGACAGAAGCTGACATTTTTTATAAACGATGTGATTTAGGAAGTTATAGATTCTCCCATTTAGGCGATTTATAACAAATTCCTGCTGACATCTTAAGATCCTGGTAAGTGGCAAAGACTGGAGCAATGCAGTGCAAAAAAGGTAACATCTTCTGAAAGAAAAGAAAATAGAGGCTATCTCTGCCTAGTTTCTTGCTGTCAAGAGAAGGGTCACCTATTTGCTATAGTTTTCTAGGAGTAATATGAAGAGTAACTTCAACTTGCCCTGCCTTTCTCAACTAAACATGTGCAGTAACAGGATGAACTTTTGAGAAATAAGTCATATAGAGACATTAAGTGCTAATCCAGAATGTCATGTAGTAGTTTGTGTTGATTTTAAAAATGGGCTGTTGGATTTTAGGGATTTAAAAGGCAGAAGGAAGAGAGAGAAGCTCTGTTTTTGGAGTAGAATATCAAATCCTGTTGTAACCCAGTGGCAAGATCTGGAAATCTCTGGATAAGACTATCTCATGGTCTGAAGGTGGTGTCTTTGATTAGTGTATAATTTGCAGCACAGAAATGTTGAGCCAGTGTTTGATTCCATGGATTGCTTAAATTTACATGTAACATTAAGCTTGTGAGTAACGACATTTAAGGTGAGGAGGTTATTCACGTGCTACATCTGTTACATACGCTACACCTATTTTTGAACCATGGTGTTGTAAGGGAATGAACTGAATCCTGTTGTAGAATTGTGTCTTTATGATAGGCTTAGAAGGTTTTTTTTCTGATTTGAGAAGGCAAGAAATACATAGGAGCTTGAAATCATAAAATATTGCGAAAAAAAGCTGTCTTAAAATGTGTACAAGGTTTTCATTGTACTTAGGTACTCTACTAATTAAATGATTGTTTTTCCATTAAGAGTATTTAAGATATGTCCTGGGATTTGAACAAATTTTTGTCTTTGTTGAGAAAATAATCTGGTTTGTATCGTGCCTTAACAGTACTCTGTAACTGGTTAATAGTGCATAGTGCATAATACTGATTACCTTAAGAAGAATGCTTCTTAATCAGATTGTCACAGATCATCCAAACACAAGTCAATTTGCAGTGCACTACCTTTTGCTTATATCTGGCTTTTAATTGTTAAGACTTTGGAATTAAATTATATTTATCTTATACTAATGTAAAAGAGCAAAGTGCTACGTAGAGCTTGCTTCAACTTCTACGTCCTTTATTTGTATTTGGATTTTTTTATTATGGTACCATGGAGTGTACAGCAGTAAGTGTTAATAATTTTAAAAATAGTTTTCAGCATATCTATTCCATTTTACTGAGGTTTGTTTTACTTAACTTTGTTTGGCTGATCTACAGCCTATTTCCAAACTAACTGCTCACATTAGGTGGGTTGCACTTAAATTACAGTTCTGCCCAGTAGATTCACAACCATGCTGATTTCACTGTAGCCATTAAAATTCATAATTTGTAGAGATCATTATTTTCTCATATAAGCACTACTTACAGAGTGAATTTCTGGAAATGCTGATAGTCTAGAGACTTACGTTGAGCAGTTTGCAGCTACAGAGGGAGGTTTTTATCTCCTCTCAATAAAATGCCTTGACTCCTCAAAGCTATTTTAGCTATTTACAAAAATTCTAATTACTGTCATCTGAAGTTTCTAAATTAGTTCTTGTGGTATGCTTCATACCAAAAATCAAAATTAGATAGTATAAGGTTATTAGGATAAATTTTAATGGTGAAAGTACTGAATAAAACAATGTTTTAACTTGGTTTAAGTCCTTCGGTTATCTACAGTGTTTACAGTAGTTAATATTAAAACAATAATATGCATTGCTATGATATTAAATTTATCACTGCTCCTAATTGATTGTGTCTTTCCAGACAGTGAAAATGTGTTCAGGTATTTCAGATGCAGCTCCTACTCAACGTCTTCCAGCTTGTAGCTTACACTCACCTCTGTTACCCTTCTGTGTTGTGTTCGTCTGTAACAGAGATACTAATAAATAAGAATTTATTAGTATCTCTGTTACACATTAACTTATAAATAAATATTCCCTTTTTCTTTATGAATATATTATTTATAATATATTTTCCCTTTTTAAACATTCAGCAAATTATGGGAGAGACTTGCTAAGAATTGAGGCCAGTTCTTAAATCTTTATTAAGACTTTTTGAACCTGTCTCCCTGACTCTTAGGATATTTACATGATCCCTGTTACAAAACCATTTGAATAGTTTTGTAGTATTGTCACTAATATTTCCCATTTTAGACTGGGTAGTAAAGAGTGGTTCTAGACCTCTGGTCACTCAAGGAGTATCTAGAACGAACATACTGTTATTTGGGACGTGCAAACACTGCATGGTATTTTTCTTCCTATGTGCAGCATGAGCCATGAAATGTACTATTTACTACCTGTTGCAACCTTGCAAACTTGTCAATCAAATAAATTGTCTTTAGAGGTTTTACTTAGGATTTCTCATCCATTCTGAGATGATAACATCTTAAGGAATATCATTCTAAATTTTTGAATGTGCAATGAAATAACAGGAAGCATGGTCTTTGAACTCCCGTTGATGTATTTGGATAACCTCTGCTAACGTGAGTTGTATTACAGTTTGTTCACCATTGAATCCCAGGAAAATCTCATTGATTTCTTCTAGTATCTGATGCTAAATTTATTTTCGTATACAGAAATGAAAATTCCGTTTGATAACGACAATGCTTATGCATGGTAAAATAGTGTTTTCTTATCAGTTAGAAAGTTCAGGGAACTTGTTGCTCAGTGCTGAAGAAATGCCCACTTCATGTAGCAGTAAAGAGATGCTGTGATTCAGGAGCTGTGCTTTGCTAACTGGTTTGTGTTTGTGTGTTAATCCAGTTGTGAATACCATAATCACCCAAATACTTTGAGTTACTCACATTACATGCTAACTGAAAAAAAAAAAAAAATACACAATATGCATTTTTTGCTGTTTACGTGACTATTGAGCATTTTACCTAAAGGGTTTCACTATGTGACTTGATAACTTCTAAAATAAATTTTCTGTCTGATTTCTAGATATTATACAAATTCTTTGCCATTTTTGCAAGCTGCCGTGGTCAGCTGGCTAGTTGGTTTTTGATAAACATCTAGTTTTGTTATCCTAATCTTCAAAACACAACTGGCTTTTTTACATCTCTTTGTGACAGTGGGTTTTGTTGCTGCAAGTCTGGTTTACATTTGTTAAACTGTGTCCTTGATTATTTTGTGGTTTTATTCCTTTATTTTTCTATTATATCTAAATGTGTCAGCTTGACTCACCCTGTGAGACAGATACAAATATGGGAACTGCCATTTCCCTCATGCCAGGTTCCTTGTGAGGTTTCACCTCATGCCAGGTTCAGCTCTTCCCCAGGAAAAAGAGTTTTTAGAGTGTTGGCTTTCCTATGTCTTAGGTTTCATGGAACGCTGAGCTCATGCAGACCTTGATTCTACTTGGGACAAGTAAATGATTATAGAGACTAGGAAGTTATGCTGAGTAGACAGTCTAGAAGATTGTTTTTAATAAAATGGTCCAGAATTTATCTAGCAAGGAATGAGTGTGTGCTTGAGCTGAATCTTAGTAATTATTTATTATATCAAGCTGTATGATGAGATATGGTAGTACTCGCACAACCCTGCTGTGACTGTTACCTTTTGGCTTCTTTTGGTTGTATGTTTATCCATCTTTGCTTTGAAGTTTATCAGTAAATTCATCTGACTTTGGATAGTTCGTTTGGCAGGATGGTGGAAGAAAACATCAGTAATGACCTGGCTGAGGGAATGCTTTGGTTAACCATACTGTAATTTGGGACTGTAAAGAATTTCTCTATTCTGTCCCATACTTGTTTACCATATTTGAACCCAGAATTGTGCTGAGATTGCGCTGTTTAAAAATAAATAACCAGTTGAGCCTACTGAGCTGAAACCCTTCCCTGCAAACACGCAGGGAGCGCTTTCCCTCTCGGGTAGAGGCGACGAAGGGCAGTGGCAGCAGATGTGGTACACGGTTATCAGATCATGTGTGGCTGTTCCTGGCTGCCTCATTAAATACAAGAGGCAAGAGTGGGATGAGATAGAAAACTAGGGGCAGAACTGCATTTTTCTTTTATAGGTAGGATGGAATACAGGAAGGAAATTCATTAGAGAGAAATTACTACAGCTTTTTCTGATGCGGATGTGGTATTTTCAAGCTTTTAAAGGCAGAGTCTCTTCTTTGCACAGCACTTAGCTCAACAGGATTTTGCTGGGGACACCTGATAGGGTTTGCAGAACTGGTAATAAAAGATGTAAGAGCTGAAATGGAGTGAGTTTCAAAAAAGCTATTTGAAAATTCATTTTTCAGGCTTCCATATTTTTGTACTCTGTTTAAAGTGTAGTTATTTTAGACCTCCCTTTTGTAATACCGCAGTTTCATTTTACCTTTTAGTAGCAGAGTTTGCTTGAAATACAACCTGAACTTGACCTTATTAGTGTCAAGCAGTCTGAAATACTCTCATTTTATTTCTTTCTTCTTTCTCTTTGTTGTTGCTGAGTGTCCTGTCCCTATTTATGAAAGAGAAGAGGTGATGGAGGATCCTACTATGGAGTAGTGCACACACATAGAGCAGAGAAATTGTTGAGTGTCTGTACAGACTTCTGGAAGAAAATTTCTGTGACTAATTTCAAAATTACATTTGTACTCAGTCTGAAAAAGAAACACAAGAAGGATGTTTTTATGAGGGAAGACTGGAGATATTAATCTGGGTAACAGCTTTTTCTATAAACAAAATTAGCTGAAGTTTAGCATTAGTCTGGGTTATGTGTGTCTTGTGTTTCTGCTCTACCAGTACTTTATTTTTCTCTTGTCAGTTCAAAGTTAATGTAAGTTTTGCAGTTCATTTGTGAAATCAGTTTTGCTAAGTATGAGAACAGTTTCTCTAAGTTCACTGTGTTCAGTTCTACTCAGTTTGCTCTGAGTTGCATACAGCTTCTCAAGCTTCCTGTGTTTGAAATTTTGCTTTGAATTGAAATATTTTAAGATATAGAGTTCCAGGATTTTGAGCTTAGATTCCTGAAACTTTCTGGTTTCAGGTTTTGACAGGTTGCTTTAAGGCATCATCTGGTACCTAAGTAAAAGATTATAAAATTTGGAAAAGATTTACCCTACTTAAGTGAAGATGTGTATGTTGTAACCAAATACTGATTAAGCCATAAGTTAATATAATAATTAAATTCAGCATTTTAAAACTTTTTTATTCCCCAGTGTGATAAATTGTAATACATTAGTTCTAGCAGATTGAACCTGAAAATCCAGTTTAGCTGTAGCTGTGGCCATAAGTGGCAGTTGCTGCTGAAGTCTTTAAACTGCATCTTCTTGCATCATTTGCAATCTGTTTGTTTTAGTTACATTTAATTTGACACTACAGGTTGTATGTGTTGGTGTGCAATATTGTTACAGGACATTATTCATCTGTAGAGAACAGCAGCAAGGTGGACATTATACCTGTGTTTGGCTTTTTCATTCTTCTGAAGTCATTCTGCCCCATGGAATTATTTCCAGTTGGATTAGGTAATTAATTGAAAATGTACAGTTTGGATGTCTGTAGATGACCAGAGTTAGAAGAAGGAAATTGCTGGTTGCTCTGTGTCCTAGGTAGCTAACTTTGAGCAACTTCCTCATCTAGGAGCTATTTCTGGCTCATTCAGCTCTCAGCTCTGTGGCATTGGAGGCCACTGCTTGTCTTTTTAGTTATATATATTTTTTTTACTTTTTTCCTAAAGCACAAAAGCTGTATTATCCTCCCCAGGTTTTGCTGGAGTGATGCTGAAGTCTGTCCCCCTGGTACGTGCCCGACTCTTCGGTGGTGCCTGACAGCCCTGAGCAGTTACAGAAATGTGCTTGTTTTTCTATACCATTGTGAGTTCAGCATAGTAATTTAGAGTATGACGTTCTCCCTAAATTGGTCTGGAAGGTGATTCGTTTATCCTGCAATCCCACACTGGCTCTGGGACTTACAATGAACCAGCTAAATAATGATAGATGGAATATTTATCCTCCTGCATAGATTCTAGTACTTTGAGTACATAACACTATCAATTTCATAAGATTTCATAAGATATAAATGTATAAATAGCTTTATTGTACACTTAATTTTCATCAGGTTAGTCTTTTATTTAACTTTCTTATTTATTTAACTTTCTTATTTAAGTATTATTTAACTTTCTTATGTGTATAAGACATGTAAAAAAAGCTATATAATATACTGCGTATTAAATATCAGTCTCTTCATATTATGAAATTTAATTTTAAATCCAATAGAGCAGTATTTGAATTTTTCATGTGTTCCTGTAGGACCTTTTTTAATGACACAAGAAGGCATTGCAGCTATTGGAAAGGAACCCACCTTCCCCTCAACAGCTCACAAGGCTGTGAAGTAACTGAATAGTGTTTCTTTTAGGTTGCCTCTAAAAATGGTAAATAATAATTTCACAGTTGTGATAAAACTGGATGGCAAAAGTGGCAGTAAGGACAGTGGCACAGTGGGAAAGTGGGTGGAGAAAGGACAAGAAAGAGAATGGTCTAATGACACGTGCTAGTTTATTATACAAAATAATATTGGCTATTTCTATAAGATGTTAAAGATGACCTGGTTCAGACTTAAGATTTAACAATGACCTGGTTTTAGTTTTAAAGAACACTACTATGTATACGTAGTTTGTCATTGAAGTTTTCTGCTTTTGTAGAAAATGCTGAGCAAACAACTTATTTGCTCTCTTTGACTTGGTGACTTCTTCTGCTTCTTCAGTTTTCAGACAGAAAGCTCTAAGGACTTTCTGGTGTTAAAAAGCAGCAGCTTCTGACCTAATGTACCCTTCTCTGAATGATAATGTTTCTTTGTTACTTATTTTTAGCTCAGATTGTTTTTCTCCCCTTTACCCCAACATGATTTGTACAACCTTTAGAAAATTGAGTAGTTGTGGTTTTGAATCATCCTCCGTTTCTAGACTGAATGAGTATTTCTGAAGAAGCACAGGATTGCTTGTGAGTGGTCCTTTTTCTTACTTAAAAAGGCAACAGCCATGACAGTTTTACCCCCTGAAAAAAAGAAGAAAATCTGTAGACCCTTAATAGACTGCATTGTGACCCTGGAAAGGACAGCGTGTTAAGTACTTATTTAATTTTGTACCAATGGTATATTGCTAGCAGATGTCCTTTGTTTTGTTTTTACTATGATTCAGAGCCATTTGGATAAAACATTTTGAGGGAGTATATTTTGGTCCTGAAATAAAGCATGACTATCCATTTAGAAACTACAGTAATATACTTCATTGTGTATCAGTCTATATTGGACTCCTTGTTTGGGTATAAAGCCTTTAGCATATCAAATACAAGTCTAAGTACTGTTATCTTGCTGTGCTTTTGGTGAAGCACAGCAAAATAGCATGAACAGATGATGTGTAAATAGTGATTAAAAAAAAAACCTTACAGGAATAAATTTGAATTCCACGAAGTATAAATAAATGTGTTTGGCTGTTTTAAGTGTGGGAGAAAACTAATGATTTCTATGGCAAATTATGTTTTTTCCTATTAAAGTAGTTAATACTTTCGTATTATAAAAGATCCCTGTTAATTCTGCAAATAAGGTAGCTCCCTCCTAAACCTATCTTGTAGCTTTTATATTCTGAATTACTCACAGGAAATCAAGAACCTGAGGGGTCAGCCTGTTCAGCTTTATGTGCTTATATTTTATGGATTTTCATTTAAATAGGTACATACACACTCATTCCCAATGCCTTGCCAGTATTCCTGCACTAGTTATATAATAATCCCATCAAATGCAATCATAGAAAAATTAAGGTTGGAAGGGATGTCTGGAGATCATTTGGTCCAACCTACCAGATTCAAACCTTAGGTCTCTTTGCTCCACAACTGTGTGAGAAAAATGCACTTTTATTTTATAGTCTAGCTGGTTTAACTGCTGTAGCTACAGTAGTAGACTGCTTTTTCCAATGTAACCAAGGTACTGTAATTATTCTAGAAATACTTTTTAGTGTAGACTAGACCTTAATATTAAGCAATGTCTAAAATTACTAAATAAAATTAGATTTTGATTTTCTGGAAAGATCCTTTCACTAGCCAAGTTAAGAGAAGAAAAGACATAGTTTTCATGATACATACCTTCCAATGTGGTTTAATATGTGACTCCATACCTATGACTGCTTTTTCTCTTATGCTGCAAAAGTCCTGCTATTATGTATTTAAAAATGTAGACATTGGAATAATTCTGCATATTTCCCTGAAAAAATATGATGTAATTTATCACCTAGTCCCTACAAACACTCTGTTTCTAATTTTTTTGAGAACCTGGATAAAAGAAGGGATAACTATTAATGTACAGACATGCTTCTTAGTTATGATAAAATGTTTTGCATTACTGTTAAAAGTAACACACACACACACAAAAAAAAAGTATGTTTTATATGGCCACTGTAGTGATAAAGGTTACTATGAAATAATTTTTTAAAATAAGAGTTTGAGCAAACCTGGCAACTTGCTCAAAGTATTGGAAAATATATCCCTCTATTCTTCTCTTCTTTCAGGAAAACAAGCTATTCATGTTTTCTTTAAAATAATTCTGCATGTGTTATATACAAACATAACACTTTGCTGACTTCCAGTTCATATGAATCTACTTGGCTATCTGGGAGGATACATGGGAATAAATATGTTAGGAGGCATGAAGCGGGTGATCTGTGGAAATAACACTTTCTTAACACCCTTCTCCTCCTCCACTGCTTAGCAACTTCCAATTCAATGTGTGTGTGTATAGTTGGCAGATTCACTACAATCAGATCTTATTCCTACATTTTGTCTAATAATTTGGTAAGGCAGTTCAGTCAATAGCAGTGAAGGCAGACAATAACTTCATCTCTTTATTTAGAATCGCAATAATTCCAATTTTGCTTTGGATAGATCAGGTGTGGAAATCAACATCTGTGTAAGTCTGAAACACTTAAGACAAAAAGTGCCTTTAAATTTAGCTGTAAGTTTGCTTTAAAAACTGTAAAGGTTTAAATGCTGATTGTCATTGAATGAGATGTGTTAGCAGAGTTGCAAAAATTGTGTTGGTCCTGGACTAGGCCCTTCTAGGTCTGTTTGTGCCGACTGTGCTGGAATTACAAGGAAATAAGCCCTATGCAGTGAAAACTGAAAATCTACTCAACTGAACCAGCTTTAATACAAGTTAAACAGCACTCGATGCATATCTAGTGACTTCAAGAGAAAGCCTCTGTGGAGGTTGGCAAACTTCTGTATTCTCTGTTTCCCTGTTAAATGCCAGTTTTATTCCTTCAAGAATGAAACTCTCTTTTGGAAAGCAATATATTAAAGCAAGCTCTGCCTGTGAGTTTTCACTGGCAGGATCTCCCACTCTGCCTGCCCAGGTAGGTTCACATACTGCTGCAGTTGTGTGCCCAGCACTGACTTTAAAGTGACAACTCGGTATCTGTTGCATCCTGTTATGGTTCAGATGACTGAAAAGATAAATGATCAAGTTATAGTAGGGGAGATGAAACTCTAGGGGTTCTTTCTAATGAATTATAGAATTATTTTTGAAAAAGCAGTGCAGTGTTTGAATAATCAAGTCAAGTATTTTTCTGGAGCCAGGATTGCGATGGTAATATTTATCTTTGAATTCTTAAGACAGATAAAAATCAAAAGCCTAAACCACCAGCTATTTTTCTTTAATGTTTAGATTATTCCAGAAAAATAGACCAAAATTTTGAAAATGGCTTATTTAAACACAGATTGATTGAACTGTTTAAGGGGCATTTAATTTCTTTTGCAAAAAGACTTCTCTGTATAGCGACATACGCTTTCAGGGAAAGTTATTAATTGATTTATCATTACGATCCTTTTGAAACAGGGAAGTTGTAACACTGTTTTGTCAATTGCAAATTAAGGCCTTGGGCAGAAACTTCTGGACATCATTTAGTTTTAAATTGAGCCCTTTGTCTTCTCATCTGTTTTAATAAAGCTTTTCTAGTCTGATTGAAGTAGGTGATGGTGAAATGTGTTTGATATCTGTAAGGATGTCTGATTTTTCTGTTGGCAATGCTGTTTCCTCCGTTCACACACAAGTGAAGATAGTTGTCTTAATAAAAATAAAGTAGGAATTAGACTTTTTTTTTTTTTTTTCAGTGATCCTTTGCTACATGTAAGCTTGCCATGTGGCTTTCCATGTGTGCCACATGTTTCTTGTATAACCATCTACTATTAAAGACAAGTGTTGGTAGCTCTATCACTAACAGTTCACATGCCCTACACTGAAAAGTTAACATCCTCTCCAGCTGATGAGAGCTGTTGCTGCTATTTTGGTAGTCTTTTGTTGCTTTAAATGTGGGGTGATGAAAGCATGAAGAACAGTTGCTGCTACTTTAATCCTATAAGAGAGGTAATATTCATGTGTTTTTATTTGTGGTTGGTGAAAGACTCATTTCTTTCTTGTTGGAGCTGAAAACAAAGATGTTTGCGATATTTCAGTGCTGATTGTAAGAATATAGCTGCCACTCCTGGAGCTGAGAAATTCAAAAAGTAGTTCACCTATTATAGTCAAGGGTGGAGAAAAATTTATTGCAGTGAGTTTTAAACTTCAAAAAGCTTTCAGTGTGTTTGTACTGAAGGAATAAATGTCAGCGCACTTTTAAACCTCTGCAGTTCAGGTTTTGCTTAGTACAGTAGTTATTTAAATTACTGAAGTTATTCTGATTTGCTTGCTTATAATTCATGTAACAACATATGTATGTAGTCTTCATTTTTTGTCAAATGGAAAGGTCAAGCATTTTTTTCATAAGGGTAATGATGAGTTTCACCAGGTCTGGTCTCTTGAGACTAGTGGTAGAAGGAGCTGTCTGATGATTTTCATATCGTCTTAACCTTAGGACTTGGCAGGATCAGTCTTGGATTAAGAACTTGAATCACTTCTTCTTCTGTGTCTTGGTCAGGACCTCTACCCTTAAGTCACTCACTTGATTTATCATCTAAACTAAGGTGGCCTAAATTCAAATCTACTTAACTAGAAACACTAGAAAGCAGTTCACCTGTAAAGGTGTCAGTTTTCAGACATCTGAGTTATTTTGTGAAAATTTATAAGGGATAGTCCTTTATCAAAGGTGAAACACACTTTTTTAGGAGTTTTAATTTTATTTGAGCCAGAACACACTACTTTGGAGCAACAACCATAGGTTGAGTCTTGTAGCCATTTTTGATGTCTGACTGTAAAAAAAACCCAGCTGTAGACATGACTTAACTAGTTAGTTAAACTGATGGTTATGTTACTCAAACAGGGCTGAGCCTACCAAGTAATGCAGTTGAGGTTTTGAATTTTCTTATTTAGTCATATGTTCTGTTTAAAAAACAAACAAAAAAACCCCCAAAAAGAGAGTCTGTACTCTTAAAACTAGGATATGCAATTTTCAGTTTTTTAAATTTATCTTTCTCTGTCTTTTTTGTTTGTGGAGTCAACATTTATGAGCTCTAAAACTTGACTGAAGTTATCTTGCAGACATTTAAGTATTACTTTCCACAAGTGAAAAAATAAAGAAAGTGGAACTGATTCCTATTCTTGTTTGATTTGTTTGAAAACTAATGGTTCAGCTCAAACTTGGGTCTTTTCCAACCTAAATGATTCTATGGCTTTTTTGTTGCAATTGCAAATTAAAAATGAGTTGTTACCATATTCAGTAATAGAAACTGGAAGCATTTTATATGTACTTCACATGGCGAGAACACCGTGTGAGCAGATTATTTGGATTATTTCAGATTTTGAAAAGGATATCAGCACTGACTTTGCTGGGAATGAGATACAAATAACTGTGCATTTACTTAAGCATTTTGCTGCATTAAGGCCTCTTTCTTTATAAATAAAACCTGCCACTGAAGCCTAGAGATAAGAAGACTCATACTTGTTATTGCCAGACTTTGGGCATACAGACAGATTCCCAATAGATAAACTGGGATGTGAGCTTGTACTGCATTGTTCACTGTGTCATACTTGGATTTATACCTGCTTTCTCCCATACTAAATGGAAAGTTGTTAATTCCTTTTTCATTCAGGAATATCGTAACCATCTGAAGAATAAATGTGTGCACCTAAGCACGTCCCTCACAGCAGCTTGAGTCAGTGCAAGATTTCCATCCAACATTTTCATGTGGGAAGTTGAATATGTACCAAAGCCCTTACCTTTATCAGTGAGTGTTACTTGTTAGTCACTGAATACAAGAGGTGTGGGGAGCTAAGAGAATCCACTTATTCCTGTCCGAGTCACTGAGCAGGATTCTGTATTACTGAAACCTTCCTGACAGCCAGATGTCTTATCTGCTCCAAAATCTATAGTGAAGGAGATTCTTGGGCAATTTCCACAGAACTAACTTCATTTTTGCATAGTTACCTCTTTGTATCTCTAGAGAAATGATGGCTGTGAAAAATTGACTTTGTGTTGTACAAGACTGTGAACAGAGTAGGACCAGTGAGTGACTCTGGATATAAAGTAAAAGTAGACTGGATGTGGAGAAAGTATTTTATCATTTCCTAATACTTTAGAATAAAAAAAAAAAGTAAATATCTGAAGTCACAAACAGGTTTTAGAAGATACATAAGTAGAGTTCAGACCTAACAGGCACCCAGATAATCCAAGCTGGGAGCTTCTGTTGTGGCATACACGCCATAGCTGAAATCTGCCATGGAACTCCTTTGCTTCTGATTTGTTTTTGTCTTTTACCACAATACTGAGGAAGGAAGAGTTGGTCACCATTCACTTTACAGGGACTTATTCAGTTCCTTCAACCTTTTCACATTAATCATGTTTTCTAAAACTGTTACTAACAACTTCTCTGCCAAAAATTATGTGTTTTGGAATTTTCCACCCTCTCCCCCACCCTTCTTCCTTGAAAGGTGGTGTCCAACAGGAAAAAAAGTTGTTTTTGAGCTTGCATCATTGAGATAGGCAGAAACTGTCTACTTATTTCTGTAAATGACAGGCCTGATATTATCTGTGAGAGTGAACTGAACACTTGCCACCAGTTTAATATGTAATTATTCTTAATGAATCAACTTTGATTGTCTTTTCACCTTGCTACACTGCATCTTGATGGGTTGACTGAAATCAGCCAGTTCAGTCTCAGGTCTGGCAGTGGTTTCCAGTGAAGAGCATTGCTGTATGAGAACCAGATGCAGGACAATACCATGCCTAGCATGTAAGACCTGCTTTTCAGAAGCTGGCTGAGAAAGAACACAGTAATCAACTCACTTTGTTTAGAATCCTGTATGGTGCTGTTGCTATAACCAAGGCAGTTGGTGAGTTTTTAAAATGCTTTGAAATTTTTTCGATTTTCAGTTGCAGCCAAAACCAATTTTCTAGTTGAAATACCTTTAGGTTCCAACCCAAAATAGGGAACAGCTATATTTGGTAATGGCACAGTTGTTAGCATTGCTTTTTTCAGATTTAAAATATGCTTACACAAAGAAAATGGAAGCGTTTTGCTGACAATATTTGCTAAGCATTTTCCCATCAAGAACCAAAATTACCAAGTCTTGATGTTGTGAGTCATAAGTATGACTTTTTAATATTTATTTTTTTAGAACAGTCTTCTCTGTTATACATCAAAATAAGTTAACCTTGGAGACAACTTTACTTTGGGCTAGAACAAACACATACTCAGGAAGGCTGAACTGATGATGCTGTTTATAAACATTCTGCTATTGTGACTGATCTATGTTGTCTTATAAAAGTTACACCTATGGATCAGTATTTTGTGGTAGGCACTGAACAAATGTATGACAAAACCATAATCTTCAGAATTCCTGTAAAAGAAGTGAGGGATTCAGGGTTTGTTATTAATATGCCTAGAATTTTCAGGTGGCTGTGGCTTCAATGTGGGACCAGGACCTTTAAGAAGCATACCAGATAACCATTGCCATGTGAAAATTAGACAGTTGCAAAATTTTTAGTAAGGTGCTCATATTCCTTTTGATGATTTTTGAAAGTAGAAGAATCTGATTTATGATCATCATAATAGCTTCAAGTGAGCTTGGAATCAGCTTATTGTGGGAACTATGCCCTGTTTTTATCAGAAAATAGATGAGAGTGGGACAGTAGACAAGTGTAGTGATGCTGAGAAGCATCCTTGAAAGAAAAGACCAATGGCCAAGGGCTGACCTTTGAAAATGGGACCTGACTTATGCTCCTTACTTCCAAGACCCGAGACTGAGAAGATCAGAAGTATGAGAGATGAATGGCAGAGTGCTAAAAGACAAGTTTGCCAGAGTCAAATATTTGGCTGTGAAATGGCATTCTCCTACTTCTTTTACCATTACAAAATGTGTGAGAGTCTTTAAACCAGAAAAATTACAAGGAAATGTGAAAGACTTATTAGAATTGCCATGAAAAAAGCTGTGCTACATGTGTCACAATGTTACCATTGCCAAAACGTGTGGATTGTCTGAGCCTTAGTGCTCCTGCCACCCTGAGCCTCTGTGCCTGTTATCAAGGACAAGTATTTTCTGGTGCTCCTGTCTTTGATGTGTAATCCCAGTCTAAACTAGCTTTTCCTGTGTGTACAGTTTTCCTGCTGGAGTCCCTTATAAAACAGTCTTGCAAAATACATTCCCAGAGGCTGCTGTCTCCTGAATTTGTTTTCCCTTATTCCAAACATTGAAATCAAGTTAGAGGTTCCTGAAGTATCACAGTTGCTTCTCTAATAGCATGCAGACTGGAGTAGTCAAGTTTGCTGCTTTTTACAGACTTACGTATGGATATATGCTTGTGTATATATAAATCTGTAATGAAGTGAAAATCTGGAGGTAATTTTTCTGTGGCAGACCTGTGTAGACAGAGTTACTCAGAAAGCTGCCACGGACGGCAGCGCTCCTGAGGTGAACGTGCGCAAATTCTGTTCCATCGGAACAGAGCGAAAGGTTCCCTACGTGAGTTCTTGGAAAAGCTGTGGATCTCCCCTGCTAGGACATTTGTTAGTAGTCAGGAAAGGGAAGAGTTTACAGGTTAAGAGCATGAAGTAAGTTTTCCACCATCTGACCTTTCTCACATGCTAGCACAGAGCAGCTTTTCTGTAGCTGCAAAAGATGTTATTGTTTGTCAGGATAACTCTGCTAATAAAGCCTCTTGTAAAATGTATCTATTATGTTATAAAAAGAAGCTTGCTACTATAAGAATTTGTATTGGTGTAACTGCATTTAGCTAAGGCCTTCTTCCATCATCACTGTAAAACTTTACATTTCTAAGATACTTTTCAGCATTACCCGAGTCCTTCCTTAAGGTGCACCATAAAAGCAAGTGACAACAGTTCTGTAAGGTGCCAGGGGAAGAGGGATACATCTCTGGGCATCAGGCAGTTAGTTACAAAGATGTTGGAATGCATATTGTCCACCTTTTTTATAATTATTATTCTAGAATCTCTTTTTGTGTTTTCCTCTTGCTCCTTGAACTGTTACTCTACATGTAATAAAGCTGAAATCAAGTATGATCTGACATGCAGCAATGAACTTTTTGCAATCTAGTCTGGAGTTATTATTCGTTTATGGATACTGTCCCTGGTCTGTGTGTGGTAACTGCTTGAATGCTCTCAGGCTGTGGTAATACAAAGCAAACTGGGTTTGCATGAATGGAGGCACTTACCTGGTCGCATTCATCATGTGCACCCTGAATGAAGGTAGAACTACTCTGCCCTTGGAGAAATCACTGCTGCACCTCACATTAAAGGCTTGATTTCATCTGGTTAAGGAAGTGCAAGGCTCATGCCAGGGGATATTTTATGTGTGGTTGTTGTGTGTTTTGGAAACGGATTCGTCTTTAGAATATTTCTTAGAAAAAGTGGATGAAGAAACAAACAGCGGTGTAAAACTTTTCAATCCAATTTGTGATGTAAAAATTTAAAGCCAAAGTCTTACTGAAAAAAGACAAAACCAGTCTTTGAGAATTGGCAGATATGTGTTTTTTCCATATGCCATACATTAATTACAGTCCAAGGCTTTGATGTACTAACTTGTCCACCTTATATGTGTAGATAGGCATTTATCTCATGAAGGAATTGGTTTTTTCTTTCTCTGTAGGATTGATTCATATTTCTTTGTAGATGAGAGAGAATATCAGTGACTTCTGGACATTGCTGTTTCCAGAAAGAATGTAGAACTAAATATTCCTAAACTTGGTGATTTGTGTTACAGCATATTGCCTGCTGAAACTGTGCCTAGCTGGGGTTGTTGCTGTTGTGAAGAATAATGTACTAGAATTTCATGCTAGGAGCTATTTCTGTTTGTGTCTGCTTGAGTTTTGTTTGTGTTCTTTTTTTTTTTAACCAAACTCCTCTCACATAATTTTCTTTATAAGAAGTATAGTAAATGCATTTTGTAACCTAAATATATTTGCTGTTGTTTGACTGACTCTTCAGTCACTGCATTCACTTGTGCTTTGCACTAAAGTTTACCAAAATGAGCAGCTCAGAACAGTTTACTTTCTGAAAAACAAGTGACTCCTGGTAATGCTCAAGTGTGGTTTGTAACATTCCAAAACCAGCAAATACTAAAATACACTATTTTTTCCAGTCCAAGCTTCAAAATAATAGAATATGGATCTGCCATCAAGAAATACTGGTTTGAAATGTGTATGAAATAGATTTCTGATGAAGAGGGAATTTGAGAATACTTCTTTAAGAATTCTGGTGAGATATACAAACCACCTTCTGTAAGCTCTCTGAACATAACTAACATGCTGCTCAGTTTATTCAAAAAGGACTGTAAATTCTGGAAGTTTTAACTTGATATGTTTGCAGGTAACATGATTGATGTGTAACTCTAGAATGAAAGGAGTATTTAGAGTCTTGGCTATCAGTTCACCAGTTCTTATTTCTTAAACAAAGGTCAGATAGTAGTCTTATCCACTGTAAGTGTTAATTTCTGGCTTCATCCTATGAATACAGACATGTGTAAACTCAGAAAATATTCTAATACTTAAATGTCTATCGATCACTATTGGGAAAAACAGAATAGTGGAGGGGGGCTAGCCTATGTCACAAGATTTTTTTTTCATAGCTTCTCAGAGGTATATCATATTATAAATGCATTAGAAATGTTTTGCTCTGAGGATATGTAGCATTCCTATAAAGGTTAAATCAATAAAAATGATTTGGCCACATTCCTAAGCATGGCTAGAACAGGTAGCCCGTTGTTTAAGGTACCCTTGAATTTCTGGATCAGATTATTATGGTGCAGCAAAAAGGCTTACTAAAGGCTTCTTACTGTCTGCAGACGTTCTGTGTTTCTATGTGAAGATATCGTCAGCCTAAAAAAACCTTCAGATTTTCTTTGCTACTGAAAAAAAAAGAGCATTTTTTATGTGTAGAGGTCTCAAATGTTGTGCTGTGTGTGCTCTAAGTTTTAAAGGAAGTTTTGCAACAAGAAGGGGTGAAGACATCTGTAATTGGTAACAACCAGGTATGTAAAGAAGAGAAAGAAGCATCTTTTAAATCAGTGTTAAGTGTAGTAAAATTGCTGCCCATTTGAGTATCTTTATTACTTTAGATTATTCTTCTTTTATGCATATCTGCTGAAGGGGAATAGCCATTATATGATGTATATTTATTGTATCTAGCCAGTTCAGTAAGCAAGTAAGATTATGAAATGTAATGGTAGAAGACTTCAAACAACTATTACTTCAAATTTGTCTAACTTTATACAAAGCTGATAAAAATTTAGTAGCTATTAAATAGTGTTTATTCCATACATCTGGTTGATTTAGTAGACAGAGCTGAAGTCTGACAGTAGACTGTTTTTATAGATTTAGTGCATTTTAAAATCTTTCAGGCATGTTGAAGAGCTACTGTATATTATTGTTACAGGGCAGATTTGTGTCTTACGGTGAGTGCATGTGCTATGCATCTACGCTTCTGACATTTTTATATAGGTTTTATGGAGCACAAGCTTACTGTAAGAACATGTCACTAAGATTAGAGTTCAGATTCTTATGGGTATTTTAAATTTATTTCTCTCAGTCTCACTGTGCCCTTTAAGAATGCAGGAGCTAAAAACCAGTGCCTTTTTATATTTGTTTCTTCCTTTAAATTTTTTTTTTTAAGTGTGAGAGAGATTATATTATTTTTGAATTATATCCTAAAATGTGAAATTGTGAAGAGTAATTCTGATGATAAAGCACAGAGCCCACACTGCTGGTAACTGGGACTTTGTCTCAAGATGTTTTTCAGTTGTGAAAATTTGATCAGTGAATTAACCGCACATCCGGCTACACACATCTTTGATCGGAATTGGAACATTCCAGCTCGTGTGTGTGTCTATGTGAGCTGGCTCCCTCGAGTAGGTTTTACACATGTGCACTACATATGTGCCCTGAAATTAGTGAGTAAATTAATATTATAATTCAAAGTAATAAAATTGCACTTTTCCAAGCCTTTGTTTTGTACCTAATGAGTATTATTATAATTTATCTTTTTATCTGGGCAAGCTCGAGTCTTCATTTATTTTAAGATGGATTAATACACAGGTAGCTCAGCTGTAATTAAGATTTTGCTTTTGCTTTTAAAGGCAGTATTAAAATTTTACTTTAATGAGCACAGAGCTTCAGATTACTTCAAGGTCATGACTGAGTTAATTGCCAACAGAGCATGATTTTAGGTCCTATTCCTGAAATGCTCTAAAATTAAAAGTTATTCTAGCATTTGCATATGCAATAAACAGTGGTGCATTAGAATGAAACTGTTCTAGCTCCAGTATGAAAATGATTTGCACTGTGGAAAATAACTTTCTTCTCCATTTGATGCTAAATTAGTTTTATTTATTTTTGTCACTTAGATGTTATTTTTTAATCCAGAAATGACTGCACTTTTTCTGAATGCTGATTTCTTTAATAAAATATCAGTATAAAGAGTTCTGAATTTGTTTTAGTGTTTCTGTTTATGACGTTTAATCAGAAAGGGGGGAAATAAAAATATACTGAATAGTAAGAAAAATATAGCACTTAGTTTTGAACGTACAGAGTTGGATGTAAGAGGGGTGGGAAGGAAGCGAAGTGAATGCCCTTTTTGCAGAAAATCCTTTTGGGAAAAGAGAACGTTTTTACTGGTGTACACTAAGGTACAGCGCCTAAGTAAATAGTTGCTGCTTTCTGGTCCTGTCACTTTTAAATAAACCATTCATTGTTATGGCTTGGTTATTCCACAAATACCCAAACGCAGCAGAGTTAAACTTTGATACCACTGATTGGAAAAATGCAGATGATGAACTCTCTTAGTGTGAATTTATATGGATGGTCTTACTTAGAGGAAATAAGTTTTTTGCGCAGATTGTGTTAGGAAGTAAATATACTGCGGGCTGGAAGTACTCTGTCACAAAGCTTCTCCTGTGCTCGGGTATTGTACAATAGCTGGTAGAATTAATTCATCAAACTCTTGTTAATACTGAGGCACAAGATGTGTCCCTTCAGTATTACAGAGCAAATGTGACACTTCTTTTTTTTCCTAAAAGCTTTCTATTTTAAGGTGAATAGATGATGCATTTGAGTGAAAGTTACACCTGGAATTTATACAGAAAATGCTGCAAGGACATAAATATCGTGGCAGTTCTGTGTTATGGCTCACCAGAAAGGCTTTTGGAAAGATGTTAAAGTAGCAAATTCTGACACCATGGTCCTCAGAATATTTTTTTTAAGTGATATCTTAAAATGCCCTTTAATTTCCATTGAATCCTGTTTAATTAACATAAAATTATTCTTGCTGATTCTACATGAATGTTTATGCTTGTAGTAAATTATTAATGTATTAATACAAAAATGCAGTTATGGATTATTATCAGATTATTAGATGATGAACAGATGATTAGCTGTTCTCTCAGCAGAACAACTCTGTGTTTATATTGGGGATCTTTCCATTTCGATGTGCTTGTGCTTTTTTTTTTTTGTGAGCCCCTTCAGTGGAAATATATTGCACTGTGTCAAAAACACCAGCTGACCTACAAATAAGACTACTTTGGCTGAAACCTGTTTTCACTTTGGAAGTTGAAGTGAGTTAAGAGTGGCCGGTCCGATGCCCACAAAAGCAGTTCTCTCACCATGGGACTATGGGAAGGAGCAGGAAGGTACAACGGGACTGACTCCAGAAATGTCTGTCTCATAAATTTTACCAAGTATTCTAAAACCAGTACTTCTGGCATCTGTTATTTCACTACAAGCATTGAAACAATTTATGTAGAACGCTGTGATAGCGTTAATAAACATAATTTTTAACTAGTATTAAGACAGGACCCTGGCAAGTTCCTCCACTGCACGTTAGCAAGATGCGTGAAGAATGGCAAATGTTCTTGGGGTGCTGCTGGCAAATCTGAATGCAGTAGCCCATTCTCCTTTACAGCCTCAGTGCTAGGTTGGAAAATATTGTACCAATAGAGAAGTCTTCTAAATTTGCTATTGCTTCTATTTATACTATTGACTTCTTTAACTTGAATTTCACAGTTTTAGAAGTATAAGTTAGTAGGAATTAGAGGCTTGAACTGTGTACATGTGTGTGTTTGCACATACACAGCTCATTAACATTTCTTAAAAGAAAGAATACCCTGTTCTAATACCACACATGGATACATTAAAATGTTGTGTTTTTAACACTGTCTTTTCTGATTCGTATTTATATGAATTACAGGTCTTTTGAGGAATTAACACTATCTGGTGGTCAATGCACTTAGGCGTAATTATTTATCTCTATTGTTTTTCCTTAATGAAAAAATAAACAACCCTTTCTTTTGCTTATGTATATAGGGTTATATGTATTAAATGTGTCTGAGAGAGAAATTCAGTTCAGTAATTACTAATGACTTGTAACATCCCCCTGCTCCGATTTGTTCCAGCAGAGCCACTGCACGCAGCATATGGTGCTTGATGTGTGTGCATATAGATGCAAATGCATCTCGTTAGTGTTAATTTTCACTGTGATCAAGGCTGGGTCCTGTTCCTCTGAACAGTATTATATTATGTAACTGGCAGTGGCTCTGTCTTTCTGTTTCAGTAAACCACAGAGTAGATTTAGATCTAAGATATCTGACCATGAGGGATAAGTAAACAATGGTTTGGCACGCTTACGGTTCAAATAAATTCTGGGGAAAATAAATGTATGTAAGGTCATCAGCTTTTAACTTTCCTTAATCAAGAAAATGAATGATAATAAATTTTAAATCATTACGAAATGTTAGCAATTCTGGGGAAATATAATATGTAAAATAAGCTGTCAATCAGAAATATAGTAATCATATTTGAATGAGTTCCTGCCAAAAAATTTTGCCATGGGGTTTTTAGCTATAACATATTAAAACTTAAAACTATTGTTAATTCCAGAACTGCCTGACCTTAATGAATATGGCATTTTTAAGCGACAGACAGCAGAAGAAACTGTTTCTACCCGTTGCTGTAAAAATAAAGGTAGTTTTATTTGAGATGAAAAAATATTATTAAGGAAAACTATTATGAACACAGTGGAAATTACACTAAAATACTTACTTTTTAAAGCACCCTGTATACTTAAAGGAGAATGTAGCCTTTTTCCTTTAATCTTTCGCTATTCTAAAATTAATTTTTATAAATAAAAGCATTTAATAAGGAGTAGGTGGTGCAAAATAATTTAATTGCTCTGATTAAAATTACTTCAGCAGTTCAAGAGAATCAGGAGAAAACCTATGGAGTTTTCCCTCCTGGGGCAAGTTCCTACATGAAATAGGAAACTTAAAGCTACACGAAGAAGGCTAGAACAGTACACAGTATGGTAACAAGCAGAATAAAAATATATATACAGGAAACAGATGCAAGAATAATGGATTTTTTAAAAATATAATTGAAAGTGTTAACCTGTTTTGTGATACAGTGACATGAGTTTATTTTGTCTTTGTGCTCATCTTAAAATATTCTCTTCAGGGTGTGCTTTTCAGTGTGTTAAGTGGCAGGACTTATATTTATTTGTAGAGGAGAGCATGTTTATGTAAGGAAACGTGCTCTTAGATTTAGGCTTTATTAACTTAAAAACAAAAACACCTGAGAGCATAAGATCGACCTCCTTAGCCTATTTCCTGTAAGATTTTAGAAGGAAGTTGGGAATGAAGATATCTAACAGAAATTAAAGCTATTGTATGCAATGTGAGCACAAATTAATTTTGTTGATAAGAGTTGATATTTGTGGGTGTTCTGTGGGGGAGGAGATAGATGTTTTCTGCGTTTTGTGGGTGACTTTTGTCTCTGGATGAAAATATGTGGTTTATTCCTAAGTCTGGCAAAATTTTCAAGGAAAATCTCATTTCTGGGTATGCTTATCAGAATAAATATTGCATTTATTCTATTTAAGCAAACTAACTTTTTATCTTGAAAATAACAGTTGTATGTTTTTTTGTTGCAATTTCTTAACTGCTTGTATGAAACTTAGGTTCTCCCAGTGCTGAAGTTAAGACCCTAAAATGCTTCAGCTTTTACCATTGTAGACTATCTATTTGTCTTGAGGCTGCCTTAATTAAAATATTATATACTCTAGGGTATATTAAACATGGCAATTTATTGTAATTCTTATTAATGGAGTGTATTTAATGAGTTTTCAGAACCGACTCCTTCACCTGCAACACACAATGTTGATTTTTATAGGGTACATAGAGGGAAACATGCAGCTGGTCTAATTTTCAGGAGGTGCCCAGCACTGACAGCTGCCCTTGGCTCCGGTTGGATTCCAGCAGGAGAAATGCTGGTGCTCAGCACCTCTGCAGCTTGGCAAGCATGGGATAATTCCTCCCTTCCATCTCTGCTTCAATTTGCACAAAAGTGTGCTGGACTCGAGCATAAAATAATGCCAGATTCTGCTTGTATCTTCAGCTTTTTGCATTAAGTTAGAGTTCTAGAAAGTTTTTCTTAGTTGTTATTCATGTTGTTCACTGATGGTGTCTGCCACAAGGTGTAACAGTCTGTAAACGCAATTATTATCTGTCTCTCCTGAACTGTCTGCACTGCCTAGTTAGCATCTCTTGCCTGAATTGTTAGCTTCTTTATTTTTCCCTTTTTACTTAAATGGATGCAGTATTCAGTGTTTGTTATTTACTTATGGCTGCTCTGAGCTTCTTGTTACTCATTAAAAAGTACTACTCTCTTCTGAAAGCAATTGGGAAAATAAAGGTATAACACGCAATTTTAAGATTAATATTAGTCTGACCATGATCAAGAAATCACATAGCTTGAGAGGAATTTCAGTATTATTGTTCTACTCTTAATGTGGGGTGGCAGAGCCTTTAAATATTTCTGGTAGAGTAGTTAATACAGCATGGAAGTTTGATATTTGTACAGTTTGTAAAGGAATTTGAGGTGTTACCCTATTTTGACTTCAGTTTTCAAGTATGCACTGGTGCATCATTAATCATAGGAAATGCAAAAATAAATAATATAGTCCCTTTGGATTTTTCATGTGAATACTTACCTTTTCCTTTTTTTGTATATACAGTTGAGGTATTTAGGTAACCCCTAACCTTTTGCTTCAACAAGGAGGTACAGTATAAAAATATTACCACAGTCTTCATATGAGCAGTTCTCTCTAAGAAAACCTCTAGATGAATATTTATTGAAAAAAAGCAAAGTTGCAATACAGAATGACTTAGCTTGGCCTGAATATTATATTTTAGACCACCAGTGAATAAAATTAAAAGCACATGGATTTTGAATAACTAGAAAAGGTTGTAATTGATTAGCACTGCATGAAAGTATTGAAGTGGAGTGAATTTTGATTTGTGAATGGTCCTATTCAATAGAGATTAATCCTGTATGTTTGATAAAATCTTAGTGTCCCTAATGAGATAGGATTTTTTTCTCTACCAGTTTATTTAAGCATCAGATACTCTGATATTCTCCTAACAAGCTGAAACATTTTGATCCTATTCAATTTTACGTCGGTGTAGTTGATTTAAACAATGTTGGCTATTAATAGTTCATTTGAGACAGCTAATTAAACAGATCAGTGCATTTTGCTGCCTACAGACCTTGTAAGTGGTGAAGTGCAGTCCTGCAGGGTTTGGGGATTTCAGATACTGGCAGCCTCTGTGCGAAGCTGCAACTTTCTTAATGCATGTGAGAATACTCAGTCCTGCGGAGTTTTCAGTACTATTATTATTTTTTTTTTAAATCCTAGTATTTTAAATTATGTTTTATGCAAAGAGCAGTGATTCCTGAGATTTTGTTTAGTATTCAAAATAGCATGAATATGGTAAACAGAGCTGCTTACAGAAGTAAAACTTCTGCGCTCTATACACAGATAATCAAAAAGGATTTGTTTCCATCTTATCAGTCTCCTAATTAAAATTAAAAAACCCATAAGATTCCCTACCGAATACTAAAAGAGTTGAGAATTGAAATTTACAAGAAGTTTGGGATCTTTTGATGAAGAAGATATTGATGAGTATTTTAATATAAGTGGAGTAATTTTTTTTTGTTGTTAACTTGAAGACTTTAGATTTAATATCTCTCTATTGGAATCAGATTCCAGAAATTACAGGTGAAATAAGTGATTGAATTATCAGCTAAACTGGCATCCTGTTTCCTTCTTTCATTGAAATCCTCCTCTGAAGATGCACAGAATATAGTTGAAGATGCCTTTTGATATTTTAAAATTGTAATTGCTGTTGGAGGCATTTAAGTTTTTTGGTCTCTGAAATACTTTAAGTAAACAATGTTTTCGAAATTTTATACCAGATAAGCTGTTGGATTTTTTTTTTTTTTTTTGCTTAGTGGTTTTTTTTCAGCCATTTTTTTCCCCTTTAATTGCTATGGATGTAAATGTAATAGCCTTTTCTGGTTAAAATGAATCCAATTAGACTTAAAAGCCTGAGAAATTTTACATGGGCTTGATGCAGTCGAAACCTGTGTACAACTGGCAGAGGGTAGAGATAATCTGGATGTGAATCCCAGAATGTAAACTCAGTTAATTAAAATGTACCAAATTGGAGAGGAATATATATGTTTGCATGAACTAGGAAAGGATCCTTCCGCTTGACTACTCTTGTTTTTTCTCTTTCATATGAAATCAAAAACACATAGACAAAAATGAGTGGAATAAAAGCTTTCAGGAATACGGATAATGGCACAGATTAGCAACCATGCGGGTTAATCATAGCTCTGTTCTCCTGCCCTGTTACAATTTGTCATTATGTTTCATCAGTTCAGTCTTAAAGAGAAAAAGTTAAACTCCACAGTCCCGAAAGGAATAAGGTAGAGATGGGAAGAGAAGGACAGTACAGAATGGAAGAACAGATCGTGCATTCTCAGGTGCTGTTGCATCACTGAATGGCAAATTCATGAGCAGCCTGGGTATTCTGGCTATTTTAACAATAAATTCTGCCTCCTTTTTATAAAAGTGGGTTTTCCAAAATTTGATTTTAGCTCAGGATACATTGCTTAAATACTGACAGAGCTGATGAGATTTTGTGTCCAAAGTGAAATTCAGATATCCAACCCTATTTAGTGGAGTTCAGGAAAAGTATTAAACACAGTATCACAGTACTTCCCACTGGCTTTAGGAATTATCAGAAGTAGGTGAATTAACCAGTCAGACTCGGTGTTTTGATAATTTTAGCCAACTAAATTTCTTCTAATCTCTTTTGGAAGTAAAAGCAAAAGAAAGTCCCTATACATGTAAACTGTATTTCCTGTTGTAAACACTGGGATAATGTGGTCTGGCTACGCTTCTGCTGTGCTTTGCTCAGACACCAGTTTGGGTAGAAAAGCTGCTTTGCCGGGTCTGTGTTTGCATTTCAGCTCAGTGTTCGGGGTATTACAGCTGCATGACCAGCCACAGGTCATGTTATCTCATCTGGTATCTCTAGGTCAAATATTAAATTGGTCACCCTCCTGCAAGAAGCAATTTCTTAATTTCTGTTCCTATACCCGGTCTCAGAAGTTCTTCATGTGCTTAACTGGGAACCAGTCAAAGTGTGTGAAGTAGGAGGGGTAAAAGGCACCCCAGTCCTTAGGTCACTACAATAATGGGGATGTATGTACTGGACGCGGTTCTGGCATTGTTGTTTTTCATAGAAGGGGGGCAAGGGAGGGAAAGAAATAGGTTTAGCTATGGTCCCAACATAATTTCAACGTGATGGACACCATTAAGAAAATCTTGTAAGTTTTCACAATTTTTTTTTTTCCGAAGGCTTTCAGAATTTTCAGTTTGTCTGTCTGAACTGCCTCAGTAAAAGATGCTTCGAAAAAGTTTTGTGACTGTTGTTCTTGCAGTTCATCAAGTGTAACCAGAAGAAAGCATTTTGCAGGACATTTTAAAATCTAACTTCATTTTACTTGCAGATAAATCACTTACAGTCTTGTTTCATTCTATTTAGTATTTGTGAGTGAGATCTCTCTACTGATTTTAAGTCTCTGTCTGAGAGGATGAAGCTTTTCAAAGTAAGCGAAGATAGAGGTGCAATTTTCTAGTGTATTTATGAGTTTTATGAGCATTTTAATGTACAGTGCATATAAATAATTACTTCAGTATATACATATATGATTTCTTAAAGGAATCTGTGTTTACAGTTAAGAATATTGAAGTAAATATTTGGCAGTGCTCTTCTACAGAGTTTTTTACATCCCACTTTCAATTAAACTTAAAATTCAGCTGCATGTTAGATCATGTATTTTTTATTTCATAGCTTAGTATTTTCATGCATGAATGTTTTGCCTTGTTCATAATAAGTGTAATGAGAAGAATTTGCTTTTACAATTGAATATATTATCAAACAAGCTTTGCTGTGGAAGGAGGGCAACTGAGGACTAGAAAACTGCAGATTTACACTGATAGCTTCATCTGAGATAGATGTAAAAATAAGATGCCTGGAACAATGATAGGGCAGTTTTTTGGTAGGATAGGCTGCAGTATGCTGCACACTACTCATTTTCATCAGGTTTAGAGAGCAAGCAGTCTGAACTCTGTGATTTAAGTCTTTTAGTGTGTCTTTTGTAAACCAGTCATGCTGGTTATATCTAAAAGTGTTACCAGAATTCTTAATGAGATGTTTCTGAGCTGCTGTTGAGTAATTCACTAATTATTTTATCTTTTGCCCTAGGATAATATTAAACATTTTGCTAGATACCATCAGGCTCTCTCAAATTTATGCAGCTACACCTTGACCCCGGTGACAGCTGAGCACACCTGCTGTCAAACACTAAGGACTAAGTCACTAACTTTCCTTTGCTCAGCTTGCCAGCTAACAAATTTGTTCTTAAATCTGCAGAAGTTATTTACAGTTACTTCCCCTCCAAAGAAAACCCCGAACAACCAGGTATACTATTTTAACATTCTAACATCCCATTCAGCATTTTTTTTGCTTAGATAACTACCACCAGTATTGTTCAAAGTAAGAAAACTCTCGACAGCGAAAAACAGAAGCTCAGGTATTGCAGGACTTACCCCAAAAGAAGTTTTGCTGACATGGTGTCACTGAGCTGAACAGGCTGTTTGATGCCATAGTCCCTCTCGGTTCACGCAGAGCTTTCACCTTCTGGTGTAAATACTTCTTGGATCCTCAAACTGAAAACACAAACCATAGCCAGACCTTGTTTTAGTTTTACTGTGTCCCTGGATTGCATAGACTCTAGAGTTGGTCTTTTCTCTGTCAAAAAATTGTGTAGTGCTGGTAACATGTGAAAAGGAAGGCAACAAAACAAAAAAAAAAAAAGAGAATGAGCAAATATTTGAAGGACCTACTATTACTGCATAGACTGTGGTTAGAGAGCACTTACTGACTCTGTTGGTCTCAGTGGCTGGTAGTGACCTGCGGAGATTAACCATTTAAAAACCAGAGACTCCTTTCTGTCCTCCTGGAGAAAGTTTGCACCGCACTTGTGGTTCTGTGGTTGTTTGTGAGGCGAATGAAGCATTCACACAATCCAAAAAAGCAAAAGCTTTAAAACTCCTTTTTTTTGCAAGCACTGTTACTGGAGCGAGCGAGTCATGTGGCTGTGACATCAGAGGACTCCAAGTAGGACTGCCTACACTGTGGCTTTTTCTTTCTCTCTCTCCTTTTTTTTTTTTTTTTTTTTTTTTTTTTTTTTTTTTNNNTCTTCTTTTTTTTTTTCCCTTTTTATTTTTATTTTTTTATTTTTTATATTTTGACAAAAGGCCTGTGTAAGGCCCTTCCTGGCATTTAGAGGGACATAGCTTTTTAATTTTTGTGAATCATGAGGCTTTGGAGAGAGTACAAAATGCTGTAAGAGCCCAAACTTCTGTACAGTTAAAGCATATGGACAGCAGAACTTTATTTGTACTCTCAGTTCAGGTTCCCCCCACTCTTCTTCCCCCTCCTTTTGTTTTTTTTTNNNTTTTCTTTTCTTTTTTTTTTTTTTCTTTTTTTTTTTTTTTCTCCTCCCTCTCCCTCCTTTATTATTGTGTCTGTGGAAAAGTGAGCAAAATTGGCACAAGTGGCTGTGTGAAATTCTGAACAACAGTGATGATTTACAATAATTTACATCTTTGGATTGTATCACGATCTTGGGTCTGCTTCATATTTGCTGGGTGGCTGGATTCCTTCTGTTTTACTTTTTCTCCTTGTCGTCTTATACTTGTGAATCTGTAACTCATTGTAAGAAACTTTACCTTTGCTAAGGTCTAGTAGCAGGCTGCTTGTTGGGGTTGTGTTTTTCACTGTAATTGGCTGTCACAGAAGTGTTAGTCTGGGGATTCCTTTGCAAATCTTAAATCATGTCTGCCTTGCTTTACATGCTTTCAAAACTACTTGGCAGTTTTATGTGATGCAAATTAAGGGCAATTATGTTTCTTTTATATTTGGGGCAAAATATGTCATTTGGATATCATAACTGGTTGTGTGCTGCAGCCTGGGAGTGATGCTTTGGAACACCGGCATTGGGAGGATTTAACGTGGACGTTGTGGAACAGAGTGAGCCGGGAGGGTTGGGAGGTTTTGGTTGTGCTTACATTAATTCCTTATTATAGTTCTGGTGTTTAAGGGAAATAGAACAGTCTTAAACTTTTGGGGAGACTATAAATAACTTCATTCATCAGTTAATGTTAACACTTAGTTTTAAAATGAAACATAAATTTGATGCATATGTAAGACTCAAATACTTAATATCATCTGTGTGCATGTGTGTGTGATTTTTTTTATATACTTAACATATTGGAACTTTGACTTTGTGTAACATAAGCCCTGACTGTACCAGTACGGAGTGGGTTAACAAAAGCAGCATTTTTTTGTTTATAATAGAGGCTTTGAAATAAATTGCAAAATGCTGTGTATAGTAAGGAATAATGTGCACAGACAATGTGTATTAGTAGTCTTGATTTGCTCACTCAGATTCAGAACGAAATTGGAAACATCTTTGAGAAAGTATCTCATTTTTTGCCTCTTTGGACATTATATCTAGAACTTTTCATATTATCCTGATTGTACTGTAGATGCACTGTAGTTTTAAGTTTTAGCTGAATGAATTAATTTTTTCCCCTTTTTTCTTTGTCCTGTTTTTGGGGGAGCAGAAAAACCTGTAAAACATTTTCTAGATATCATTTGGCTTTTATTTGTAAAATAAAATACATTTCTTTGATGCTGCCATCCCTCTTTTTTTTCCTCTTTCTCCTGAGTTTTCTCGGTTAGAAATTGGCCAGGAATGGTGTGATATGAATAGCTAGAGGTGTGTGTGGGTGGAGAGCAGGTTCTCTGTTTTGTGGGGATGAGAAAAATGAGAGAAGATTTTAAGTAAAAAACGTGGTTTTTTAAAATTTTTGTTATATAATTATAAAAAGCATAAGCCGTTCTTCATAAAAACATCTTTTCATAACAATTGTAAGGTAAATGGTGTTGTTCTTCATTCAATACTTTGGGAGTTATTACACGTTGCTAAACTTAGAGAATTCTACCATAAAATTCTAGGAGTATTCTACAAAAAACTCATTCCACTTAAAAGTGAGGGTGATAGTTAATTATATTCATGGACTGCTTTTATTATTTATGTTTTCTCTGTATGGTTAAGAGCATCAGTGAAAAAATCTGAAGGATATAAAAATGATAGAATACTAATCTTTTCATATACAGATTATATTTGTATGCATTAAAGTTTTAATCAACTTGTGATGCAGCAAAAGCTTTTGGAGGTTGCTGCCTCTTACTTGGGGAACTCTTAAATTGTAAGTTGAGAGTTTTCAACTACTTACACATTGAAATAATTTATCAACTTCTATTTGATGGCATGTAGGTGCAGTATTTTTAAGTAATAGATAACTGTTGTCTTCACCTTAAATACTTATTTCCATTCAAATGAAAGAAGTTGTTTGATTTTCAGAGCTCTGCACTTTATTTTTAGCCATATCTTCAGTGTTAGACTATTGAGCTTCCTACAGAAGTCTGAATATAAAACTCTATTACATTGAAATGCTGTTCTCAGACTTTCTCTAGAATGGCTTTTTCATGCTTTCACTTGTGTATGCAGTTATTTTCTAACTTTGTTGCTGTGCTTTGATCTGATACCTGTACAATTTTTTTTCCACATTTTCACCTGTTCAAATCAAGACCACTACAAAGAAGTCTTCATTTAATAAAGCAAAGGCCATTAAAAACAGAAAATCAAATACTGTAACTGAGTAATTGATATGTAGTTTGTAAAAACTGTCATTGATAAAAATGCAGGTTATTTTAATATAGAAACATTATAAAGCCAAACTTTGAGACCAAATACCTGTGAAGTTGGTGACTTCTCTTGGTATAGTTTGCTCTTCTGATAGTGCAGATGCAAGAATCCTGAAAATCCACAGTGTAAACCAGTGTCTTGATTGGAGACTAATGCTTGACAGGCTCTTGTTTAAAAGGTAGATCTACAAAAATGGAAATTCACTTCTGAGTTCCACAGGGGATGCTTTGAGTCCCAATTACACTTACAAAGGAAGTATTATGCTAAGGAATTTCTCTGGTAAACTATGAGCTTGATCTTTGATGACAAATGAAATCTAAAAGTCAATTGTAATGCAACACTAAAAGATAATTACATCTTTCACTGTTCTTGAAACATGTTTTGGAACTTTTAAGCTCTGCTTTATTTCTAAACATTTTGCCTTATGTCACTCAAAAGTTCATCCAGTGTATAAACAGTGTGATACCCTGCTGAAAGTTTATTTGTACTTAAATGTTTTCTTCTATGCTACAACTGGAATGATATAAATACTCTGCTTAGAGCAGTGTGATGACAAACTTGTTAGATTGCATTTACTTACAAGTTTTACAATATATATGCTAACAAGATGCTGATTTTTATAATTCAGAAAGTCCTGGTGCAGTTTCCTCAGATGCAGGTATTCACTGTTAATGTATCTATTTCCATTAGAGCAGGGTTTTTTTAAGTGAAGCCTCTTCCCTTGGCTCTGATTTTCAAACTGAGGAATAGTTATAATTCTTAGAGGAAGAAAACTGTGTTTTCTGTAGGTTCACAGCCAGTACATTTAAAATACTGTTTGTTTTCAAATACTTGCATGTTTTGGGAAACTTCTGTTGTTAGACTTGAGTATTTTGTAGACTACTTATTTCCATCATCTCTGCAATAGTAGAGTATGTAGATACCACTTTGTACTAACCCTTTTAAAGCAAAGACTAAAACTGCCTGTTGATTATAAAAAATTGCAACAAGAAGGTTATTTCTTCATTTTAAAATGGTACTTTACTGCAATAGTAGCAATGAGCATTTGAGTGTTACTGCTGCCTTTCTCTGCCTCAGAACATTTTTCCAGGTGAGATAACGGTTTGAAGTGGATGGTGCCTGGGGCCACTAATGCAGAGGGTGAAAAACTACTGTTACCTTTCTAGGGTATACAAGTATTGTCTGTTTTTTCTGCAGTGCAGTCAGGCTGCTGAAGATTGCATTAAACCTTAAACTGAACTGTTGTTTAAATTAAAAAGATGGTCATCTCTTAACTAGTGAGTACATCATGGAATAGCAAGTAGTCAAAAATTGTTTTCATTCACTTTGAGTTGCCACTTCTCTCACTTCTTCATAGCACTGTGAAGTTATTCTCAAGTGAAATAATCTAGCCCCTGATCAGGCTTTGGGTAAGGGGCTGCATCTTAATGGTCAGATGTGTCATCTTGACTTTTCCTGCTCAGATTTATTTTTTTTTTGACAAGCATTACTTTCCTTGTGTTCCTATATCTTGTAGACTGTACAGCAACTGAGAAAAAAAAGTCCTTTTGATTAGATGTACTCATTGTAAACAGTCAATATATGGTGTTTAAGATCATCCTAACCTCCTAGTTATTTTGTCCTGTCTGTATTTTTTTTTTTTTTAGTCAACTTGCAGAAAATATGGGAAACTTGTCTCATATAACAGCTGAGGATGTGGCTAGGTTAAGGCAGGAAACTGCTACCCACAATGCAATGTTACATACACTACCACTTAATAAAATTTATTTCAAACATGCTACTGACAAAACCAAAGAAAAATAATATCCTAACTATGCTAGTTAGTACACTAAATATATCTAGGGAAAAGTGAAAGTAATCTCTCTAGAGCCTTTCCTGCCTCTAGGATACAATGCTACTAGTAGTTAAACCAGAGCAGATCTCAGCAGTTAAAAGCAGTGACCTATTTTTAGAAAATATTCATATTTTTCTGGAAATTAGTGATTATGTGCTTTTTAATAACAAAGTCGTTTTATACAGACAGAATGCAGGTAGTTCTCTTAGGTTTTTCTGGTTGGCAAAATATTGTCTTAGGTAATTTTAAAACTGGCAGTTTTTAGTGCTTCATCCAATTTTCACTGAATCTTACCTTTACTGTAGCCAAGCAGTCTTTTACCTCTCCTTCCCACTTTTAATCATTGTTGGTTGGTGTGAAAATACTTTCCATGTCATACATGGGAAAATAATTTGAAAGAGGAAAGTTCAACCTCTTCAACCCTGAAGATTTAGGAGTTCTAGTTATTTTGTTTGATTGCCTGCAATTTGAACAGTGTATTAGTTTGTGAGAGTTAAATAATCAGGTTGCATTCTAAGATAAATTTAATAGACTCAAATCTTCTGCAAATATTTCCAAATATCAGACAGAGATACATATGAGGTCAGTGATGGTGTGCCACAAATGTCTTGAAAAATCTTGTTCTGGATATATTCTTGCTTCTGTTTGTTTTTAAATGCATGTATGTTAAGGGGGATCCTCTTACAGAAGGTTTTTGAAGCGCTTGCCTCTAGTTAGAGAACACTTATCAAGAACAGCTGCCGTGGTGCTGTGGATCCCATCCATGGACTCATGGTGGTCTGCTGAACAACGTTCTTCAAGTTTGACAGGTGAGACAGAGACTCTCCAGTGCCACTGCTTTTGGATGAATCTAGCTGTGGTTGGAGAAAGTGCATCTTGCCAAAATATATGGGTAAGACCACACACAGTCTTTAAAATAGTTATTGTAAGCTTATTTTTAGGCAGTATATGTCTTGACAGTTCTTTTATTTGCATGCCAGTTTCACTGCTGCTTATAGATTTTTCATTTATTTTAGTAATGGCAATTGCAGATTTAGATCTGTGTTTGTAAAGCTTTTGCACAACATTTACACTGGAAAAATACAGACTTGCTACTTTCAAACCTCAGTCAAGATTAGAGAACAGATTTTAAAAGATTTTAAGGCAGAGTATTTACACTCTTCAGATTTGGTGTCATTGTTTTTATATTCAACCCCATTTTCAGGTATAGTTCAGCAATAAAAATTTGCTTCTGGTTTTAAAGTTATACCAATTTTAGTAGCTTCTGTGCTTGTATAAGTCTGCAGCAATGTAGGTTTAAGACATGAAATTAGTTCAGTAGGTAATAAAAACGATTATTTTTTAAAAACTGCGTACTTATTAAATACTGAATTTAAAATCTGTGTTTTATATATGTTATAACTCCTCAACAGTATTTTTCATGTATATTTTAATATGTAGAATAGTCTTTGCATTCTAAGTGCCTGCTTCAACAGTTGGCTCCATAATGTGTATTTAAAATATTGCGTGTTTAACTGACAGTGTAGAAGGGGGTTGCACCCTGTAGAATTTCTGAGTAAACAATACCCATTTGCTGACTTTCAGAGCAGATGTTTTTTAAATACCCCAAGAGAAATTAAATATAATACTGAAAAGGAATATCATAAACCATTCATTGGGTAGTGATGCTTTAAAGTTATGGATTCAGAACATGGTTTTTTCCCTAGTTCTGTATGTTCCAGATTATCTTGCATAATTAATGCATGACTATTTCTCAAGAAAACATTACTCATTTTTTATTACTTTACATTGCATAGGACCGTTGTTTATAGCACTGGACTTTACAGACAATTAAGGAAATAGTCCCTGCCCTGAGGAATACACAATTAAATATATGCAGCCAGCCATTTAAGAAAAGTATGAAAAAGAGGGAGGGGTAAAACCCCATTATAATGAACAGCAGTAAAAAGTAAGTGAAGAACTTCATGGGGAAGGGAGAGCAGTTAGTTGTAATTTTATTATTAACTTTCTCCACATATTCTACTATGAAGAGTATTAGTTACTTGTATGCAATTGGCTGGTCTTGTTTTCTGCTTCAACTTGAGCATGATGGCTGATCCTCATTGTTCCTTCTCTATTAAAAAAAAAAAAAAAAAAAAAAANTTTCTCACAGTAGAGACCCAAGAGGATGGAAAAAAAACCCCAAAAAAACCCCAAACAAGCCAAAAGAAACCCAACCCCAAAACATTTCCTAATGCAGTGACTGCACCAGGAGATATTTCTTTATGATGTTTACTTAGGTTTGAGGTCCTCAGTCCTATAGATAGTATTTTTTAGGAAAAAAGAGAAAAAGCAAAATCAGGTACTTCCATCCTGTCTCCTGTTTCTCTTCATGTGTTTTTTTCATTCTTTTTAAAGTATTTAATACCTGGATTTGCTACTTTTTCATAGCTTGTCAACAGTCTAAGGTTTCCCTTGTAATTAAAAATGTATTGTGGTTTTCTGTTGGAGGAGAGATCTGAAGATCATTCATGAGAAGAGAGAGTTGAAAAAAGGTTGAGAAGGGAATGCAAAGAATAAAATTGGAAGGAGGAAAGTTAAAAAGAAAATCTTGGTTTTTAATCAGCTTTAGCATTATGGCTCCCCTTTTATAGTGAAAGAATACTGAAGGTGAGGAGAAATGAAGACATTGGAACAGGATGAAGAACCAGAAGATGCAGTCCTTTTCCTGGGAACAGGAAACACAGGAGAAGATTGCCCTCTGGTCTCTGAGGCCACGTGAACCCCAGTTTGTTCTGAATAGCCAGTTCTGATGGGCCCTGCTGTACTCACTGTGGTGTTGAGCTCCTTTAGAGGGAATTGGGCTCTGTGCAGCACTTAAAATGGCCTGTGGAGGTGTGCCTGAAGAATACTGGAGCCTGAGGGATGTTGGGAAGAGTATGGGAGATGTTTGTATGAGATCTCCAGTGCCTGATGTGTTGTGTCCCTGCAGAGTTGGTTGATTTTGTCATTCCAAGGAGGAATAAGCAGGCAGCATTTATAGACAGTCTGTTCAATGTTGGCCAGATAAGCAGGTGTCAGTTCTTTTTAATACACATTTTTTGTCATGCTCTGAGTAACAGACTGCTTAGTAACTGAAGGGTGGTAATGGAGAAGAAAAATAAAAGTGAATTGCAGTCATTCCTTCCACTCATACCTCTTCCTCCTCTGACCTTCCAGCCCCAAAGTGAGGAAGCCAGTCTGTTTTTAGAGAGACCCTGTGGTTTGGTTGCCAGAATCCAGACCTATAGCTTGTAAGATAAATAACACAAGCTTTGAGGAAATATTCTGTGTGGATAGGACAGTATATGTGTTGCTTGTTAATACTTAGCTATTTTATCACTTTAACCATTTATTTCTGTTCTCTTTAGATGGATAAATAATCATTTGTTTTAAGAAGATAAATCGCTGTCTATATCTGTTGTCTCCATGAGGGAAGTTTCTAGTAAGCAATCAAAGGAATCAATTCTGTGGAGTATTGAGAGTTGGGTAAACAGGGTTCTTCCAACTAGGAGACCCAGCCCATAATGTCAGTAAATTGTTACATTTCCATATCAGAACACAGGTTCTAGGTCTGCTGCTTGGCTGTATTTACTCTGAGGCATCACTGGTGCTAAGTAGGATGAAATTCTGTGTTTTGGCACAAAATGATACAGATAGACTTTTGGGTATTGCCTATTTGAGGAAAGGCTGTAGCTATGAATAGGCACTTAACACCCCAATTGTTTTTGGACCTGAACGATCAAACTCCATCAGTGAGTGGAGTAGGAGATGTTGGAACAGGAGCACTAAAAGCCAGTTTTGTTGGAAAATTCTGCAGTGTAGTCACAAGTTGATCCAGCCTGAAAAATATGTAGTGTTTGCTTGTATTTTCTAAATTCTTTCCTGCAATTCTGCTTCTGGAGTGGTGTTTGAGTTGTTCCAGGTCTGAAGAGACTTGGGAATCAAGGTTACTACTGTCTGAAGGTTATTACTGTTCAAGAAACAAAGCAATCTCTGTTTCATGTAATACCAATATCATGCAATATCAGATATCATGTTAATTGGTTAATATTTGCCTGGCATAATTTGGGCATGGTGTTTTAAACAATCTTTATTTTAGGTGTATGGGATCTGCATTCTAGATTATTTCCTATAACTAAAATCCCTCAGATGAGGTTGGCTGTAGGAGTTCCGTCCTCTGTGACACTCGTCTCCTCTGGATTCCACACTCTGTAATTGTGATGCCAGAGCAGCTCCTTGTAGCCAGACTCTTTGTGTATTTTGGGAACCCATAGGGATGTAAGGCTTGATGCTACCAGACCATTTTTTAAGATCAAGCACTGCTCTGGGCAGTTGCTGCTTTGCCAAAACCGATGCTGAAGGAAATGTGGCTTTTCATGAGCCGGAGTTCTTTCCCGTGACATGGGCTTTGGGGTTGGGGCCCTCAGAAATAACTGTAATCTCTGAAAAGTGTAAAATGTAAAACATTTATCTTTCACAGTTTGTGCCTCTATGTCTACATAGTAGAATATGTCTTATTTTGAAAACAAGTTTCCGTAATTGGGATTTGGGAATAACACAAAATATTCAGTTTATTTTGTCATAGTTATCCTGCTCATTTGGTAAAATTACTAATTTTCCTTTCTTCAAAGTCTTTTAAATTACTATTTTTTTTAATGAACATCTGAATGTGTTCTTGCTTTTTAAGTTCAGTTTTGCCCAGTGTGAGTTTGAAGTAGCTTTGCAGCTGAATGTTTATACTTCAGTTTTGGGAAAAATTATACCAGTCTGTTCAGAAATGGAGTATTTGCAGTAGTAAGTGGCATCTTTACAAGCTAAACATAATGATCAAAGAGCTGAAGAAATAACAAATTTAGTTGTCTTTTGGACAAAATTACAATGGAATAGCCTTTGGTTTGTCATTTAGCTTCAGCATGATTTATTTTTCTTCTCTTCTAATTGAAGAACAAATCCAATTCATAACTGAATGCAATTCAATCTTCTCATTTTCTGATGTGGGTAGAAAAGATCTGTTTTATCTGTGTATAGGCGCTACAGTAATTCAAGCTTTATTTTTCCTTTTGAATAACTGAAATAAACTTAAAGAGCCAGACATTACTATGCCAGTTTTTTAGAATTCATGAATTTTACAGAAGAGTTGCTTTTTGAGTACTTTTCTGTTCTGCTCTCATCGGTAACTATTCCTAGATTGGACATGTGACAGTTACACAGTGAAAATAAAGATTTTCTGCAAGGTTGCCTAAATGTTTAGAAGTAGATTCTGAAGAACTTGCAAATAGAACTATTGCCAGGTGATATGGTGGGTTTAGCTATTTTCCTTGTTTGTTTTGTTTTGTTTACCTATTTTTCCTTGTATTTGTCTTCCTCTCCTAAAACAGTAAGCTTAGCTAAACTCTAGACAAAGAATAAATGGGAGAAGTTAGCACAGAAAGTCTAGAATAAAAGTTTCCAGTGAGTCTTCTTATAGCCCAACTGTATTTGGTACATTATAATGGTGTTAATTAATTGCATTTTTTTTGCCATCTCTTGAACTCCCGACTCTTTGCATGGAAGGAATGCTACTCACTTCAATTGGTTACTCAGTGATTTTCTTGTTACTGATTGCTCATTCCGTGGCTGTTTGCCATCTTTCCTGCACAGTATTCAAACTCTAGTATGAAGAATTACTAACTTTCATGTGCTCTGCTGGCACATGTCACACTATAAGAATACTCAACAAGTGTCAATTATGTTCTTCTCTTCACAGAACTCTTGGGAGAAATATGTTACTCTCTGTGTCAGATATATAGCTTGGTTGGGGCTATGCAGAGAATAAAATTAAAGAATTAAAAGACAAATATAAGCCAAAATGTCTCAGTCATCCTACAGCACACAGCTAGGGGGTACTTGTTGCGAAAATACCTTTATATCTACATCTTTATAAATTTAACCAGTTCATTTTGTTAGTGATCTATGTGTGAACTACTAAAATCCAATGCCATGGCTTAAACAATGAGTGGATAATTACTGATGACCTCTGAAAGGGGGACACAGCTGAATGGGGTGTCCTGGTCTACTGTGATGTTTCTGTTTTCTTGTGCATAGATGAGTTTCATTGCTTGTGCTTTCCAAACATAAAACTGGCCATTTGGAGCTCAGCATGTCCATGATTTTGATCAAGAGCCTGTGCAACCTTTTATAGATTCCAGTGGAGACCAGATTTCATCACAATAGTGGAAATGGTTGATTGAGGCTCTGCAGGTTTCCTGTACCTGAGCACCAGAGTTTTTATGTGGCCTTATCACCTGAGGCATTGACCGTGTAGTTGTTGGGTAAGTTGCTGTTGAAAATACATTCTTTAGTCCAGCTCTTCACATGCCCACAATCTTATTTAGGTCATTGTTCCACTCTATCTCCTATTTAGATAAAGATAAAAAACACCCAAAACACCTGTGTTGACAGAAACAGGTCTTTTGTAGCATTAATAAATAAAGGGCTTTATTAGCTGTCTAAACTTAGAATCAGAGAAATTTCAATCCAAGCTCTGACCAGTAGTTTGGTGGTTTTTATTGGCTTTGGGTAGTCACTTGAACTTGGCACACATCTGTCCTGGCTTGATTATTCCCTTCATTTACCATAAATCAGGAATGACTATGCTGAAGTTATTGCAATTTTACGAAAGTAAGAGCTGTAAAAAAGAGACTCCTTTAGTGATAAAGGGCTGTAAGTTGGTGCCTGAGAGATGAGGTTGGACTCCTGCTTGAGCCTTCAGGCCTTGAGGTAAATTGTTCTTTCAGTTGGTCATCCTAAAAAAGATTTGTTTTTTTCTTAAACATAAACAAATTTATTTTTGAGGGCTGTTTGGATGCCAGTGATGAGGGTCACATGAATAATGAGATTTGCCTCTGCTGTTTTTGATTGAATTTTTAGTCCTCTGTACCTCTGAGGAATAGAAAAGCTGCCTGATACTGTGCCATGAAAGTGAACATTTGCACTACTCAAATAGTTGAAAAGCAAAGTAATGCTATGATTTTTTAAAATTTTGTCCACAATCAGCATTGAGGAACATTTGTTTCATAGAGTATTTGCTTCTTTCAACGGATTTCAACCCCATAATGGAATCTCCTACAAGTTTTCTGATGCCAGGTTTTCTGCTGCATTTCTTCCCACTATCAGACTTAATATCCTTGGAAATGCTTGAGTTAGCTGAAGAAATTTCTAGTGGCTTCTGGTACTGTCATATTTGTGGATTTATGTTGCTACTGAGCCTGTGTCTCTAGGGGGTTTTCCAAATTTAAGAAGGGTGCAGAACATAAGCAAGTGTTCTGCTTAAATTTGTCAATTAAACACTATGGAGTCATCAGGGTACAGTCACTGCCTGTCCCTCGTGCTGCTCTCAGTATAACTCATTTCTTTGTAGAGAAAAAAAAAATTGGGGCACTTACAAATCTCGTGTAAAACTAGACATTTCAACCGAGATCAACTTTTTGTTGTTCAAAACAGGATAACAGCTGTGACTTTGTAAGCTACTGTTAGTGGTTTTTAGAAGCTAATTTGTCAGCTCGCTGGCACGCTGAGCTCATTTGCTGAAAGAAGTTGATGTCATCTCCCATATCGTTCTTTGTCAGAGCTCAGCGTCTCCTCTGCTTTAACCAGTGAATCCCAAATAGAACATTACAGACCAGGGCTGTTTGCCAGTGGCATTAGTTTTCTGTTTATGTAACTTCAATTTAGAGCTTTCATGACTAAACACAAAATTCAGTCATCATGTGATAGCTGATCACTCCTTTTTTCGGTATCCTCCATCCATAATATGTGGCTTCTTTCTGTGAACTTTGAATTTTAAAAAAAATGCAAAGAGCAGAAATGTTTATTATTTTCAAGTGTTGCCACTTAATTTATTCAAACAGCATTCAGTGTGGTTTATTACTGCTTGTTCTTCATCTAGCACAAAGTAAGGACTTACTAATGACCACAGCTATTGACTAAAAATAAGATTTCTTGGAAGAGTAAGTGAATGTCTAAATCAGTGATTATCAATTAAATGTCAATACAGGACATTATTTCGACACAAAATTGTTTATAATTGCTGTTGAACATCGTTGTCATACTGCAAACTGACATAGTTTCAGGTTCTATCTTACTGCTAAGAAGTAATTGCAGTACTGTCAGGGAATTTGGTAATTTTAATCTTCTGATAAATTTCTCAGTGGCTTTTTAGCAGCCTCAGTAGGTTTACAATATGTAGTGGGATGTAAAGAGGAGATCCTTTTTTATAAGACACCAGCCAAATAGAAGAGGAGAAATTTAAGGGTAGAAATATTTAATTTTTGCACTAGAGCAAGGTCACTTGCAAGGTCTACCAAGCATCTTCACAGAGTCACAAAATCTCCTGAGCTGAATGGAACCCAAAAGGATCATCAAGTCCAACTAGTGGCACTGCACAGACAGCCCCAGAAATCCTCACTTCTCCATCCTGGAGAAGCCAGAAAGGTAATGGTAAAGTTATTTAGAGAGTGAAATGGTGATTATGTGGAGTAACCTGAAGATGGCACAGAGTTGAGTGGGTGACAAAACAGATGAAATCCATTGCTGATGAACCCACGTGAACTCTGTGCTGTTTATTGACATGGAAAAGGATTCATACTGGAGAGCTCTAAAAGAGAGGCTTAAAGAGTTGCCAAAAATTGATTGGATTTTAGAGAAATNAATTAAAGTGTTGAATTCATCAACAAGGCACTGAAGAAGCCAAAAATTACTGTAGTTTAAAAAGGATTAAGAGGAGATCCTGGAGGTGAGGTTTATCTATAGCTATAAAACATGGTTGTCTAGTCATAACCTGAGGCAACACTTTAGGTCTGTTGGAGAGNGCTGATGAACCCACGTGAACTCTGTGCTGTTTATTGACATGGAAAAGGATTCATACTGGAGAGCTCTAAAAGAGAGGCTTAAAGAGTTGCCAAAAATTGATTGGATTTTAGAGAAATTGAGAATATCTGAGCAAAACAGTGTTACTAATAGTTCTGTTGTGTTCATCCTGTTATTAAAAACAATATTCTAGAACTGAATGAGTTCTGTTCAAGGAGGAGACACTAAACTGGCAGGGTGCTAAAAGGCTGGGAAGACACAGGTGGGAGGGGAATGTGATAGAAATCTGGAATTATGAGCAATGTGGCAAAAGTGAATGGAAACAATTATTTCCGTTTTTCATAACAAAAACGAGGGGCTCCTAATTAAGTTATCAGATGGCAGGCTTAAAATGAATACAAGGAAGTAGTTTTTTAACACTGCATAATTAAAGTGTTGAATTCATCAACAAGGCACTGAAGAAGCCAAAAATTACTGTAGTTTAAAAAGGATTAAGAGGAGATCCTGGAGGTGAGGTTTATCTATAGCTATAAAACATGGTTGTCTAGTCATAACCTGAGGCAACACTTTAGGTCTGTTGGAGAGAAAACCAAGGAGGGGTTTTCCCTGAGCATTCAGTACTGGCCTTTAAGGAGAGAATTTGATCTCTGAGCGGATCCCTGTTCTGAAAGGTTTGTGTAGAGATGAGCTGATAACATCTCTGAGATGCTAGGTACTGTGTACCAGGGTATTACTGTGGGGAAAGTCACCAAATCTTCAAAGATTTGATCTAAGTGTGTAAATGAGGAAGTGCTGTAAAATCAGGGTACAGGAACTTAAAAACTTTAATTGCTTATGCCTATAAAGGTAAGTTGGCTATGCTTCTGTGAGAGTATTTTCAAAATATTTAACCTCAGTAGTATTCACCAGCTTTGTAATTTATTGATCATCCACACATTAATACTTCACTGTGAATTTTGAAAACAGTGAGGTGTTTCCCAGTTTCATTTTATCAGGTTGATTGCTCTGATTTTTTCCGATTTTCCTGTTTAAGCTCATCTTTATTTTGTTAACATTTTTAAGCCCGTTTCTTTGGTGATATTTTGTGCTTCAGTTGTAGATCTTTTAACAATTTTGCCTGGTCTTCCTGGAAGAATTGGCCTACTGAAAACTATATGACTGTTCTCAATGTGACTGACTAACCTCTATGTGATCTAAAACCAAGGATTCATATGTGACAAATTACTACTCCAAAAAGTCTGGAAAATGCTGGTTTTAAATAATCTGCACCTTAATCTTACGAATCATGGGATGGTTTGGGTTATTAAGGGACCATCTTGTTCCAACCCCTGATGGGTGGGAACATCTTCCATTAGACCAGGTTGTCCAGTTTGGTCTTGAGCACTTCCAGGGGAAAATCAGCTTCTCTGGGCTACCTCTGCCAATACTTTTCTGAAGGATACAGAAAGATGTGTCAATACCTATGGTATTAAGGCTTCTAAAATTCTATTAATTCAGCTAAAATGAGTGACTTTTGGGAAAGATTAACTTGTATATTTACTATATCCTGCTTTTTCCCCCTAAATGTGTGTTTTGATTAATCTCTTTGAGCATAAATTTGGTTCCATGTCATCCTTAGGTATGAAAAATATTAGGCCTTGAGGTGTGCTTAATAATGAACAAAACTCGAGTAGCATTTCAAAATATAACTACATAGATGATAGTTTGTAATGTCTTCATGTGCTGGACAGACAAAATGTACTGAAATCATGATGTGTGTATTAAACACCTAATTAGAGATTTTTCTTTTCTTTTGGTTTTGCATGCAGCATTTATCATCTTAGATTTCAACCACACACTTTTTTATATGCCTGAGGGTGAACTTTATACATCTCTTTATGGAGTAGAAACACAAAAAATTATCACATTGCCACCTGGACTGATTTATCCTCGTATTGTCACAGATTTATGATGATACTATTCAAACACATAGTATTTGATTTATCAGACATTTCAACACAGTAAACTAATAAATCTAGTAGAACTTCTTTTGAAAGATTGTTCGGTGCAAATATATCTAATCTCATCTAAAGCATATTCAGAATTCACTTCAAAACATTGTTACCATGTTTGGGGATTGCAATAGGACCACACATATTGTCAGTGGTTCTTTAATGGTTGTATGAAATGCAGACNGATTAAAAATGGAATACCTGTAGTAAAACAGGCTCACCTGTAGGTTCTTCCTCCTCCTATTCCTGCCTGTGCATGATCCCACCCCCAAAGAAGTTTTCAAGATGGCCCATTGGTCCAGATTTTAAGGTTTCTTTTTCCTCCAAGTGACATAGAAAATTCAGCACAAATGTATTTTTATCTTTTAATAAGGGGCTCCAGGGCTGGATGGTAGGGTAAAATTTTGGTTGTTTGACTACCTGACTACTCAGTGTATGATGCTTATCTGTGAAGATGGTGGTGGAGGGCATTTAAAATGAAATTGTTATTTTTTTCTTGTTGAAAAGGAAAATGACATTTGTTTCAATGCCTAGACTTTATGGGCTTTCTCAGTGTCTGATGTTGCTGTAGTAGTATGAAGTAATACCAAATATAACCCTCTCTTAAACAGCAAATTAATTTTGATTTTGCCAGAAGTTGTTGCATTTTAAACTTGCTTAATTGTTGTAGCAGTGTGAATATTTTGAAAGGATGTAAAACTGAAAGCAATTTATCCAGATGTGCCTGCTGATTGCTGGAAAAGCCTGGAGGATGGGTTGAGCCAGACAATTAGCATAATATTGGCATATATGGAGCATCATTAGTAGTTCCAAATAAATGTCATGCAAATATGTGTTTGGGGTTTTTCTCCCTAGAAGTAGCAAGTAAATAACTCTGTTAAAATGTAAGCAAAGTGTTTAATTGGGAGGAATTTGTCTTGTTATAAAAAACCCATATTGAGTCTCTCTGTATTTCACTATTGTGCCTATAGCAGGACCAGAACTGGTTACTTAGGAAGAAATTGTACGAACTGTGCAAGGGGACAGCTGTGCAATTGCCATCTCGTATGAGGGAGAAAAACCCACCGGAAGATCAGTCAGTATTTAAATTTCTGACATACAAACATAGTTTATGTTATATATATAAAAGGAATTTAGGAGTTCTTTAATTCAACTCTCTGAAGTCTTTCTGCTTTCCATCACAGCTAGGACATACAGCTCATGTGCAGCAATACTGCATCTCATGGTTTTGATGGTATCACCAAAAGATTCTTCAGTGACAGAGGGAATAGTTCTGTAATGCTTTGACTTATGGCCCTTCCATCTCATGTTGACTGAATGAATTGATATTTTATTCACCACTCAGTTGTTACACATTGATATTGGCAAAGAAAGATTTGCTTTTAATGCCTGTGCTGTTTTCAGCGTTTGAGGATACCCACAGATCAATGGTTTTTTGCTGTGAATTCCAACAGAAATGTCTCCTGTGTAAGAGCAAAATAGTCTTTCCACTGGATGAAGAGGAACGTTAGGTGTGTTTTGCCTCTGAGCCCTTCTCTTATTCAGAATATTTTAACCTCATAAAGTTGGATAGAATTTTAGAAACATTGGGGCAGTTCTAGTTCCAAAACCTTTTGGGTCTCTTGCTGAGGGCTGCTCACTGCCTTCAATTCCAGGACAGTGGATGTCTAAACCTTGCTGGTTCTCATCACAGTATTCCCTCGACCAGAGGATGGGTCTTGTTAAAGGCCATGTCTCTCCTCGGTGGTAAATCTCTCAATGATGGCAGAAATTTCTGATGTAACTCTTAAGTACACTTTATTTCTGGTGTTAACCAGGCATGAATCTCCTCTTCCTGTTCACTTATAGCTGAATAGTTGTAAGAGGGATTCATTTCATTAACTTCACATTTCTGCTTGTCAGCATATGCACCTGAGCGAGTAAGCATAACCTTCTTTCTATAGCCAACAGTGAGAAACAAGTAATTTTAGGTAGTGATTCCCTTGAAAAGAAGGGTCTAAAATCAGTCAGATGAATCGTAACACTTTTCCCTCCGCTGCCTTGGAAAGAAGCAGAGGCTGACTTAGACACAGATATTTCTCCCCCCACCCAGAAACATCACCCACAGTGTCTGTGTTTCACACTGAAACTGAGGGAGAGCAGGGCCAGAAGTGCAGTTTGGTATTTGGATGTTACCATCACACTTTTAACCATAAATATGTGTTGCTGTACTTACCACATGGTATTTGTCTCTGGAGCAGGTCTTTAAAGTAGTTTTTCCACTCTTCTGTGTGAATGGTGCAAAATGGTGTTATTGACTTCAAAGCTTCTTTTCTAACCTGAGTAGCTGGACCTTAATCTGAGATACACTTGTGGGTTTTTTTTTTTTTCCTTCTTTTTAAATGTGCTAACTTAATTATTTTCTTAGGGTATGACCACTTTTCTTATAATTTAGTTAAAATGGAACTTTTTCTTCTGTTACATTTTTATACCATGTTTGTACCATTAAAGCTTGTTAAATAAGTACAGCTAAGAATTTTAAATTTTGTTAGGGTAATCTGTGTCATCTTTCTTTTTCCTTTGGTAATTAAAAAAAAAAACCCAAGGAAATGAAAATAATCCATCAGTCAATCCTAAGGCCTTAAGACACTCATCACGTTTCATCTCTGAAGGAGATCCTGCAGTCAGTTTTTTAGATGAGCATCATTGCTTGTAGAACCAATTCAATGAGGCTTCACTGGGGAAGGAATATCTCCTGAGGTATTACAAATCTAAGAGCAGCCCATTGAAAAGACTCTTGCCCCAGAAGAGAAACCATACCTGACTTGCAGCACTTTTTTTAGTTTTTTGGAACTTCTGATTTTCGATCATACCCTTAATTTTTTGAAATCTTGGGAGAATCTAATATTAGTGATGGTATTAGTGACTTCAGCTTCAGTTTAACTGAGTTCTGAGCTAAGGGAATAGCTTACCTTTCCTCCTAAGCCTCTCTTCTCTTTCTGCCTGTGGATGGTATGCTCCCCCTTTACCAAGCTTGTGATTTAGATGTCATCTTCAATTTCTCAAAGATTTACCTCAGAGCAATTATGGCATATCTTGCTGCTAAACAATTTGCAAGATAACAGTATTTTCTTCAAACTTTTATGTCAAAGTTTAATGTCTTGTGATTTATTTTAATTAACTCTGAAAAAGGTTGATTATTGTAGATTATTTTTTTTCTGTGGCATGTGAACTCCTTTGGAAATGTGTCTGCATCGATTCTTTGTACTCTGTGATTGGGGCATGAAAGTAGTTTTGTGACAATAAAAATTAAAGGCCATTCCAAGAAGAATGAGAACAATTTGTAAAAAAAATGCACAATCTAAATTAATTTTTGTGGGCAGATTATAGTTAAGATGAGAAATTCTGTTAGTGCAGCTACTTTTTTTTGAGTTACTATTTCAACTTGATTTTGATGGAGATTTCATTATTGTCCTCAGTAGGAATTGAAACAGTGAATATATTCTCACTTATGTTACTTTTAGAAAGTTTATTTCTTTTGAGAAGAAGAAAGTAGGTCATGTTAAACATTTTGTCATTTCAGGTTGAAGTAAAATAAAAAATATAAGCAAATCTCAGCTCTTAAACTTTGAATAATATTGTTTAAAAGCAGAAAATTCATATTGGGTCAGCTCTGTAATCAGCAGAGCTTCCTTCTGTTTAATGGAAAGGCTCTGTGAGTCCTGCTCAACCAAAGCTGAGAGCAATCACTACAGTCTGTGCTGCTTAAAAGGATGGTTTTCTTTCTTCCCTTTTTTTTTTCCCTCCTCTTTAGAGGAGGTTCATGTGGACTGAATTCCCTTTTACAAAATGGGCATGTTTCCCAGGAAAAACATGATACTTCGCTAATCAGGATGGAGCCTTATCCTGCAATGGGACCTACATTTTGGTCTTTTCACCACATCATTGCTGTTTTCTACATGGACAAAAATAGATATAGAGTAAACCAACCCAAAAAGTCAATTATAGGGTTTTATAGTGATGTACTGTGAAAAATTTGGTCATGTTTTTCATTATACAGAATGTTCTTTCCGAAGACATAAACAGAAAAAAAGCACATATGTTTGATTTTAAAAATAACTGTGCTTAGCTGTTTAAAAATGCTGGAGACATTTTGGATAGTTCTAAATGATCAGCATCATAATTATACGATAAAACTTCTGTGCAGAGAACTGTCTGGTTTATAATTATTTAACTGTTGGGATTTGGGGGTTCAAGAGGTATACTTTAAAAAAATTTCTCATACATATCTGAAAAGTTTGACTTATTCATCTTCCTCTCCTCTCTAATCAGGAAGTAACTGTTAAATCTGTGATGTCAGTTTAGGGGGAATGATTTAATTTAAAAAGTATTAACATGTGAAAGGAATATTGGAATGAATGAAAACAATTTAGTCCACTGACATTTAAACCAGTCATTATCCTAGGAAAGCGTGGTGCAGGAGAGTTGCTGAGGTAATAACTACAATTACAGTATCAAAGCAATAAAAAATTAATATATAATAATAGAATTATAAATGAAAGCCACACTTTTTTCAGTTGTGGGTGCCTGAATTTCAAGAGATAAATCCATATTTGGATATCCACAGAAGAGTGGTAAGACTTCCGTAGGTGTGGAGCTTTGGCAGTGTCACGTGTCTCATGGCAAATTGCAAATGCTCAGCATTTCTGCAAATGAGACCAAGTCCATTTAGGTTTCTAAATATGGGCACTAATATTTGAAAAAGCAGAATTTTAGATACTGAGAGGTATGTGAATGAGAAGAACTAATTTCTGAAGGATAGAAGCTGTTGAGTTTTTTAGATAGCTTAATGTGTTACATTTAATTATTGCTAAATTTAGAATCCTTGAATGGTAGAACAGTTTGGATTGGAAGACCATCAAGTTCTAACCTCTTGCCATGGGCTGGGACACCTTCCACTAGACCAGGTTGCTCCAAGCCCCATCCAACCTGGCCTGGAACACAGGGATGTGGCAGACAAAACTTCTCAACCCACTACCTGGACTTACTCCATTGTCTCACCCCCTTCACAGCTAAGGAATGTCTTCCTAGTATATAATCTAAATCTTTCCTCCTGAAGCTTCACTCCATGCCCTTGTAAAAAGTTGCTTCTCATTGTTCTTATAGGCCCCCTTTAGGTACTGAAAGATACTTTAAAGTCTCTCTGAATCCTTTTAGATTGAATCTGATACAGTTTCTAATAAATGAACTGGAACTTGAGGAACTTTTATTTATATGTATATTGCTAATATGTTTTCTTACTAAATTTGCTTGTTGTTTTGCTTCACACTGAAATTATGTATGTTGTTGCTTAGGCTTTAAAAGAAAATAATTTATTAAAATTGCTGTTTCTTGGGATTTTTCAATATGCCAAAACCATCAAATATACAGTTTAATAACAGAGATACTACTAAGCTGGTTACTAATTTTTAGTGATTTCTAAGCAGTCTGTTTCCTGTTTGCAAATATTTTGTGTTTCCAGTACAGTTACTACAGTCAGATACCCTGCTGCTTGTATAGTGTCCTCCTACTCCTCATCATTGACAGTCTGTTTCATCTCTTACTTCTCCACAGAATGCAGAACTTGCCACATCTTTTCAATGGGGTACTATTATTTATGAAAAGTACTTTCCTTAGGATAGTGAGTCGTCTCTTGATGTTTTTTCCAAGCTGGAAACATTGGATTCTCTCTCTTTTGGTTTAATCTTCTAGTCACTAACTTACTTGTCCTATCTGTTCAAGATGGATCCTGGCACTGGGATAATGATTTTAATATCCACTGCATGAATGGGATGTAGAGAGTGAAGTAACTTTCCACTCTTAGAGCTCATGACCACAAATATTTTTGACTTACTATGGTAGAGGGCGTTCCTGATAAACTGAATTATCTGCACTAAAACTTCTGTTTAGTGTTGTCTATTTTGTAGGCATGGTGTGTATTTTTCTCTGAAATATGTATCTCCACTTTGAGATCTATATCCAGCTGATTTTGTTTTAATGCTTTCTCTTTTCTGGGTAATCCACATTGTTTTAAATTACTTTCTCATCCTAGACAATGCAGGAACAGAAGCATCCCATTGCAGGGGTAGTGTGGATATGGGGGAAGGTCAGAAGTGAGCAGCTGTGTGAATATTTAGCTGCCAGCTGGGATCAACATACCACATCTTCAGGTTTTCCACTCTCCCGACTTCTAACGCTTGGCAAAGGTTGAAACAGGTGCATAGATGTGAGTAGATGGAACAGGGTGAGAGAGAGGTTATAGGAAAGCAGAGGCTGATGAGATAATGGAAGGATGGGAAGGAAGGTTGGATGGAAAGGAAGAGGTGGATTAAATGTCAAGGGAAAAGAAGGTGAAAAAGGAGAGGTGGAGAAGGAAGTTCTAAGAACAGCCACTACTCATTTTGCTCATTTCCCAGCAAAACCAGACCAGAATGGGATGATGTCTCAGTTTCAGTATTCCTCAAAACTCTGACGTGAACAAAGATATTGGGGAAAAACTCCTGTTCTTCTTTTAGCTAGGCTAAGTTGTCTCAGAAGTAGAACTGCATGAGAGGTCCTTGGGGTCAAGGTGCAGGAATTCCATAGACAAAGTAAATTATTCAGATGTATGCCCATATGTGTTGCTTCTGGGCTTAATAGAATCAAATTGTGGTTACTATAAAGGGAACTTTGTTTACATTCTCTGGATCCATTTTATGTAGTTAAATCTAAGTAATATTTCTTCTTAGGCATCATCACATTCTTTAAACCAGGGCCCAGCAATGGAATGCAACAGAAAAAGTGAATGTGATTAAAGTATCTGTGAAATTCACTGTTAAGTCTGTAATTAACTCCTTTAAATTTCCATAAAAATCACAACTGAATTCACTAATACCGTAAGTTATCCTGGCCACCTGCCTTAACATCAAACTTTTTGTCAGGAAAAGATTTAATTTTCTGATTTCTTAATGCTGTAGATGGTTGACAAATCTGAATTTTTTTTTTTTTTTGTTCATGGAAATAAATGTGTTTCTTTGTGATCAGAAAGTAGGCTTCAGGCAGTATACAGACTGAAGTTAAATTGTTCCATTTTTATTTTGTGTGAGTGAGAGGATGCTTTCTGATGCTGCATTTGAACAGGATGAGACATTACTGTTTAGAGGTGATTGCCTTTGTTTCTGACTCTTTAAAATTTTTTCTTAACATGATGAAAGATTGTGTCTGTAGGTTAGCCTGAAATGAATTTCAGACTGACACTTCCAGTTATATGTGCTCACATTTCTGTTTAAAGGCAGGTGAGAACTATTAATGTTAATGGAATATTGGTGCAAAAGCAAGGGGCAAACAAAGCTCTTAGAGAAGACATTTGGGCTGGCCTCTTGCTGTGAGATGATGTGATAGAGATAAATCTCTTCAAGTGTAAAAAAGGACTCTAAGCATGACTTTTTCTTTGCTGTAGGGAATTGCTCCTTCTGATGCTTCCTGAGAACATAATCTTCAGGCATAATCTCCTCCAGTATTTTCTGAACATCAGGGGTTTTTTGGCCTTATTTTGAAATTCCTCTATAATGCCCAAAGTAGTTCTTGTAGCTTGTTTTCTAGTTTGACTAGTTCTTGGCTTTAGAAGAAGATGCTGTATATTAGCACTACTGGCCTTGTTTTATTCTGACACTATGGACTCAGAACTCAGGGGAATTTGGGGAAAGAGATAATCATCTGATCCAGGGACCAGCAGCATGTTTCCTGAAACATACCCCTTTCTGGGGATAGCTTCCTTGGCCAAGTACCATCAGACTGTAAACAGAACTGTTAGTGAAGTGAAATCCATTAGGAATAACCCATGCCATGAGTTACAGTTTAACTTTTCACTGATGACAATCTCTACAGAAGTGTATTGAAATCAATTTGGTCATGATGTTGCTGTTTACCTCTTTTCAGGGCAAGGTGGGTCATGGTAGCAGAAAGTAGTGTCTTGGTTTGGAAAAACAGGTGCCTGCCAGGGAAAGCCAGAGCCTCCCTTGGAATGGAGAATGTAAACCCCCTCCCTCTGAATTATGCAATTTTGGAATTAAGGGACTTTCAGGCAAAGATACGAGAATAGGAATAACAGTTCTTTACTAGGAATATTAAAAATAAAAATGTAGTAGTACAAAAAACAAGCAAACAGAAAAGAAAACGCTGACAAGAGTCAGAATACAACCTGATCAGGGTGTTAGTAGCAGTCCAGTTAAGTCCCCCAGGAGTGACAGATCTGGTTCTGTTGCACCAGAGATGATCCTGTAGAAGGGTGTAGTTTTCCTCTGAAGGTCCAGTGGTGATGAGATGGGTCTGGTCTTCCTTTGGGAATCCAGTGGAAACAGGCTGCTCTGGTGTTCTGACTCAGGTTTTATCCTGGTAGGAATGCTTGGCTCCTCCCCTGGGTGGAGCATCTCACAATGGGATAATGTAATTTTACAGTCATGCAGTGAGATTCAATGGCCCATTAACAGAAGATATATCCCTGGGCAGAGGATGGGATGTGGAAGAGATAAAGAAAACTGTCCCACTTGGTAATAAAATACATACTTTTGGTTACATCTAGCATTGCAACCTAAGACAAGCAGTTTCATCCCCAGATACTGCACTGGAAATACAGTCCTTCAATTAATATTATGAGTTTCTCACTTCATTTGAGTTTTTATGCTGAGATGCTGCTTGGTGCATCTCAGTTTTTGTTAACATTGTTAATTTGCCTTTACCTGGCAGATTTTGATGCTGGGTGTAGCATTCTGAGGTTCAGCAGATACCAGGACTATTTTATGGTAGGGATTGTTTACTGCTGTGATAATCTTTCAGTATGTAAGGATTAATTATGAAGGGATTGGAAGATAATTAAATTGGGTTCTTGGACAGAAGATTGCTTTTTCTTTGGCTATGATTTAAAGTTTCAGAGTTGCCCATTAGTTGCTTAGAATGTTTGCCAGTGAATGACCTTACACTTGATAATAAACTGGCCTGTGAATGATAATATGGGTCAATTAATGGTGACACCTTTTGGTGCTAGCATCAGATGATCAAAATGTCTGTTATGACTTGATTTGAATAAAACTCAGATGAATAAATAGAACAAAAAAGAGCTCAGGGGAATAAATAGAATTAGTTCTTATGTATTACAAAGAAATGGGCTACTGAATGACAGTTAGATCCAGGAATGGAAGACAAGAAGAAGAGTGCCTCTAAGACTTACTGGAATGATGACATATGATGTTTTAGAAGTAAGGGACAGCAAGAAAAAGTGAAGCTCATCTTTCTTCACACTGTGTATCATTTTGCTTCTTCTAATCTGGACACTAATCCTTCTCTGTGCCTGAGGAGTGTTTTCAGGACTTTATTCACTTGGGGAATGATCTGGTTCCCTTGAATGTTATCTGGGCAATGGCTTTGGCTCCATGATTTTCCAAGGACTATCTAGTCTTTGTTTATCATGGAGGTCTGAAATAGTCTGTACACAGTATTGTTGTATTTATTGTATTTGAAAATGGAAGCAAGCTTGCTGGATGTGTTCTTTTTTGGAATGCTTTTGATTTTCTAATGATTCTAAGTCATTTAGCTCTGAATGAAACAGTGGAAAGGTACATGATTATGTTTATACTCAATTTGCATTCTTCTGTGTGTGTGAAGTGCAGGTTAATTGAAGCCAAACCCTTGGAGGCCAGTTGGTGGCTACTGGCTTTGTAACACACTGATTAGGGAAAAATTAGCATGAGGGAAGGAGAAAAACCTGGAAACAAAGAATTCTTAGGTCTCAGCAGAGTAAAGCAAGGAGTATCCAATTCCATCTTTAGGTTTCCTTTACACTTTTTTTTTTTTCATAAACCAATCACAGCCACAAATTATTTCTTTGACAAAATGTTCACTGTACAAAATCCATACTAAAAAATGGCAAGGTTTGTATGTGTTGTATCTGTACCTTTGGACCCACAGCAGCATGGATTGGTGATTTTAGAGTAGGCAGATTTATTGGCTCATGCAGTAGATTTCAAATGCAGAATTTGGATAGAAAAATATCACTCATATAAGGAAATACATTTTAGTCTTTGATATACTGGGATCACCAGGCTAAGGAAAAGGAGTTAGCTTTTCCTTTTAAAGCAATGTATCTTTGTGTTTCAGCCCAAAATGGTACTGCCAGTTGATGTTAATTTAGTTTAAAAAACATTTGGTTTTCTGCATTCATAGGTGAAACTTTTTGGGTTAACTGTTGCCCTAACACTTTCAGAAAGTTTATGGTGGTAGTTGCTGCTAATTTCAGGAAAGCAGTATTAAATATTTATATTTATCCTGAAGAGCTTTTGATCAGAGCTCCATCCCACTCCATCTCTGAAGCCAGCATTTTTCTCCCGTCTGTATCAACAGTCCCAACTTCTCAGAAGTTGGAGATCATAAATACGTATTTAAAGATACCTGAAATCTATTTAGTTCTCCAGATTCCTCTCTATTACCCGCCTCCATGCCACACACATACATGCAGAGGCAGAGCCTGGTGGCCCCATAAAAACTCAATATTGACCCTAAGGCCCTCTGAAAATCTGCTTTGAAATCTTAGTTTTATTTTCTTCAAGTTTTTAATGGGTAAAGTTCATATTCGCAAGTATTTAAAAGGTGTGGATCAGCACCTTATTTGCAGTGTTATTTAAACTCCTTGGTGTTCTCAAATCTGCTCTAAGTTTTTTTTTTTTCCATTGGGATAATTATAGTGGGATCTTTTTTTTAAATCGAAAAGTATTTCTTTGTTCTTATGCTTAAATCTTGAAAATTCCCATGAGAGAAATTTTCACATTCTGGAGTTTAGGACAGAGTTTTGCAAGACGCCTACCGTGTTTGGCTATTTCCATCTTAATAAGAAGGGCTTTATGTCTACTAAACCACTATTTCTACATTTTTATGGAATTGGGCAGTGCCCAGTTCCATAAAAAGCCATTGTACCATAGCTGCAGCATTTCTGCTGATCTGCTACATGATGGAGTTTGTAGTCAAAGAAGCTAAAAACTGAGTACATAAACTTCAGGAAAAATCACTTTTCTTGGACGTGAAGAAAACCTATAATTGGTTTGTTTTGTTTGTGTGATTTAACTGCAGTATTTTTCACAGTCACTTTCACATCTTGACTGAGAAGATAAAGGAAAGAGGACAAAATTGCCTACTTGGAACTGTGATTGCTTCAGTATTTTCTGAATCAATATTGAAATACTTAGGAGTGTATTTGTGCTCATGTAAATTGTTGATTTATGTTCAGCATAGCATCCTGAAGTTTAAATCTGTGTGTTTAAGGGTCTCTGTTTCCACCCTCATGTAACAGCTTCTTGTGTTTGTATTGGTTTTATCCTGAATGTTTTACTTATGACTTAAGTGATCAAAAAAGGTTTTGTGATTCTATTTCAGTGCTGGGAAGTGGTAATCAGGTAGAGCTTGATGTCTTAGTAATCCTTTTCACATCTGTCAAATCAAACTCTTCAGTGCTTAAAACTGAAACTTGGTAGCATAGATAACTACCAGTATTGCTGATATGTGTGCTCAACTTTCAGCAACATAGAAGACACTTAAAACTCATATAATGAAATAAATTTCTCTCTGAATAATCTAAAGATTTCTGAGGTGGTTTGAACTTCTGAATAGATATTAGAGGAATTAATATGAAGAAAAGATCATACCAAGTGATTCTTCTTCAGCAGTTTTGTGTTCACTTTCTATTGCCCAGAAGAGTGTCAATCTATGGACAGAAAGTACTCATGTATCAATGAAGTGGTTTTAAAAATATAATAAATGAGTCTGTTAAGAGCAATTTGTTCTTTTGCAGGATTTTTGTATTTTGTGTTACACGTATAATTTTGCAAGAAAGAAATTCTTGTAAAATCTGTTTTATGGAAGTTGGTTTCCTTTAAAAAATCTTTTTGATCTGGTTTTATAAATGGTGTTAGGTGTAAATGCAATGTGTAGGACTTAGACATGGGGATTTCAGGAAGATTTTGAAGCACTACTTAATAATTTTAAATTGTCCATGTGAATTCATCTTCAAGTCTGTAGTAAAGTACGGGTTCAGATAAGTTTAGAGTGGCTGTAGGGAAGATTGGCTGTGGGTTCCTATCCATGTCCTGGGACTTACACCCATGGTGTGTCCGTGTGTCTCGTGGTGAGACCTGAGCCAGGAGCTGGGCTTTCCCAGAGCTCTGGACAGGGAATGGTGTCTGTGTGACCACGCACAGCATAGACACCCTCGGTGTGTTCACTGCCTCACCATCTCTTTTAACACACACTGAGCACCTGAGCTCCAGGCAGAAATTGCAGACTTGGCAAATACATATTGCTAAAGATAATTTCGTTTCTTAACTTCATTGTATTTTCCAATGAATTTGATGAGTTTGGTTTTATTTAAGGATCATCATTTCAGGATCTTTTAAATTCTCTTTGCTGGAAAAAATAACAGAAATGGAACTAATTTTCCATCCCTTAACTTTGTGTGGCCTTTTTTACTAACAGAGGCTGATACCAAATGCCTATTTCTTGTTTTTAAAAAAAACCCACCAAATTCAAGCATGCACTTGGTGAAAGGCAGATGATGATATGTAGGTTAATTTTTTATTTCCACTTTTTGAGATTATATGAGACAGAGCTGATATAAACAGCCTGGAGAAAGTTATGGATATATACTGAAATGCTCCATAGGTTAAATTCCTTTTTTGGTTGAGATTTATTTATTTATTTATTTATTTATTTATTTATCTCACAACCCTCTGACCATTGCTGTTTTTTCAACTTAGATAAGATGGGATGCAATGTTTAATAATTTTTTTTTTATTTCTGGGGTATGAAAATATTTTTCCTGCATATAACAACATGTAGTGATGCCAATGTTCTTAAAGAGTCCAGATGAGCTTAAAGAATTGGAGGGCATATAATGAACTTCTGTCATTCTGCTGAATATACTAACTGTGTTTTTCTGTCAACTTAAATATTACTTAATTATTGCAAAGCTGGGGGGAGAAACTGATGAAGATAAAAGGACAGCTTTTATGTATTTATGCCATTAGAGTGGGAGCAATACATTTCTACTCTTTTTATGTTCGTTTGCACTTTATAACTTTTGAGGATGCTGCTGTTAAACAGATCGAGGCTGTGTAAAGTTATTTTAGATTTTCTAGATCCAAGGTGAGCTAACACCAAATGTGCTGTATTTTTGTTCCCTCTTTTTTTTTTGTGTCATAGGTAGTTGATATATATTGGTGCTAATTAGGAAAAATCAGAACAGCTTTTAAATATGTGAAAGGTGTAACTCTTAGTCCATTACTTTTATTGCAAGTATATACAGGTATTTGGGTTAATAAGCCTTTCTTGGGGACTAGTGGACTTGTAATACTTGCAGATGAAAATGATTTTTGTACATATTTGAGTTGTATAGGCCATCTTTCACACAGATGTTGGGACAGCAATATTTTTCCGGTGTGGCCTTCTTTCTTGAATTTTCTGAAATGTTACTTTCTGTGCTTAGTAGAAGACTGAATGGGCTGTATTCTGGTTTTTCCCTACAAAGATTTCTGTCCTTTAGTGAGCATAGTAAATAAAGGGATTTATTTAAAATTTTTTTCACCTTCTTGATACAAGTTAGGGTAATTCATAATCCCAACTACTACTTGTTAAATTTGTGAGAACTTTGCAAAGTAATCATTACTGCCCAGTATACGGGATATAGAGTGTGATGAATAATTATCTGGGGGGAAAAAAAAAGACCAACTCAACCAAAACCCCACCATTTTTACAACATGTGCAAATGGGATCACAAAGAAGTTGAAGCTGGGAAGAATCTCTGGTGGTCATCTGGCTCAATCAGCCTGTTCAGAGCAGGGTTGGCTACAGGGAGTTTCTCAGGACTCTGTCCAGTTGTGTTTTTTAATATCTCCAAGGATGGACATTGCATCCTTAGAAACCTTTTAGAGAAGCTGACTACCCTCAAAGTAGAAAAGATCTATCTTCCTTACATTTAAATGAAATTTCCTATATTTCAGCTCAGGCCCATTGTGTGACCAGATGGCTCCAGCTGGGCTTTGGCTTGTTGATTGAGCAACATCCCTATTCCTCCTGGGGTGCCTCTCCCTACTTCCAGCTCTCCTGTGCTTTGGATAGCCTGGTCTACTGGAAGGTGCACATGGCTGGAAGGTTGGAATGAGATGATCGTAAGGATCCTGAGCCATTCTGTGATTCTTACACTTCTTTCCTCTCTTTGCATTAAGTTAGGAGCTCCTTACTCATCCAAACAGCTTTTGTGCCTCCTTTGCTTGATTAGCTGCTGGTTGAGATGGGCCCTTCTTCAACTTGGAGGAAGGAGGTCAGCCAGCTCTCCTGGAGACCTCATCTCTCCAGGTCTGTACCCCTCAGACACCTCTGTAGCCTTGTGTTCTTGAAAGCACTTTGTCATCATTGTCCTCACGTTCTGTTCTTTGTCCCAGATGTATTTTTAGTGTGTCAGTTGTAATTGGCAAGGTTTAAGCTTTCCTTGAATTTTTTTTTTTTCGATCATGAATAAGTTTTGTCTTGTTAAATTCATATTGTAAAACTAATGCTATTTCCCAGGCCTTGGGGATATCCTGCCTGTGTAATTACAGACTTATACTGCAGTTATGTAGACGTGATTATTACCAATAGTCTGAATAATTGCACTGCTTGGCTGGTTTGTGGTCAGGCACTGTCTCGTACCTTGGTGTGGAATTGTTAAACCAAAAAATAAAGCAGAAAACTGCCAAAATGCTCATAAGCAATGCTCCTGATTGACAGTTTTGCTTCCTATAGTTGTGCAGGTGTGACAGAATTTAGTTGACAATAAATCCTGCAAGGCAAAAACAACTGGATTTTGTCCTCATTACTGGAGAGATGATGATGTGAAGGGAACATTAAGCAGCTACAATAATAATTTGGAAGCAGTTCTTTGCCACCCCTTCTAGAAATACTGATTCAGGTAAGCAGAGGTAAATACAGACCAGCATGTGGTATGTTTGAAGTTAGTTCTGATTAAGAAACTACTTGGGAATAAAACTGATGATTAGAAAAACTTTAACATGTTTTATTGCCTTATGTTGTTTAAGGCTTTTTCTTATTTTTGAGAAGTGACCCAATTTTTTCACCCTTTCTTCTGACAGAACTTGACTTCATGGGGTTAGGACTGGATGTTGTGTTCTCCCCCTCCTCAGCTGTTACTTTGTAATGTTCTATCACCAACACATGCCTGGAAAACTTTAACTTTTGAGGTTTCCATCGCAGTCAGAAACTTGATGAATATAGAGAATTGCTGGAAGTAGAATTAATACTAGTTAGGAAGCTGTAGATTGTGAGTATGTAATATCAAATTTTTTATTGATAATTTTAATTCATAAATAAAACTTGAATGCCATTTAAACCTAGGTAATTGCTATGATGGAGTAAATGACGTCTAGGAACATCATCTATTTCCATGTACATCATATGTTTAAATCCTAGTTAGTACTGTGCTCATTGGCTAAGCAGATAGTCACATTTCACTGTGGCCAGGAGAGAAATGGCATTCCCATTGTGGGAGGGCTAGTGATAAAAGCAAAGTTAAAATGCCTTTCGAACAGACGTAAGGCTTATTAAATAATTGGATAGAGAGGAGGTGTTCAAAGAGAGAAGTAAAGGAAATTAAACTGTACAAATACAAGCCCAAAATCATGGGATCTTTATAAATTGTTGCTTGACCACATAAATAGAGAGAAACCTTTGGAGCAAAAATAAGCATTTATATGCCTATCTTTCCTTTCTTTTTGGTTCCCCTGTTTATTTAATTTTCAGGTTTCTTTCCTGTATTTAGTTTCTTCGGGGTAATTGGTAACCACCCGTGGATCCTGTTGCTGTAGGTCTCATGATCATGGTGAGATGGACCCCAGTGTAAATGAGCAGTGTCTGGTCTCCTGGTTATGTTGCTCTCAGGATATTGGGATATCCATTCAAAGAACAATGAGTGTTTTCCCACTTCTCTGCAGTTTAGTGCTGAAATGAACAGTTCAAAAATCTATATGTGAAAAGTTTCATATGGCTAGGGTTATCCACTGAAACATCCTTAGAGGTTCAGATTGATGGGGAGAATACTTGAATCCAAAACATTGCCAGAAGATGTGGTGCTATATGGAAAATCAGATGTGAAAATCATTGTTATAAGGGAGAGAAATGGGGTTAAGAATAAGAAGAGCAAAGGTGAGTTAGTCACTGTACAGCTTTAATAACTTGGACTCAGCTTAATTCTGGAATAGTTTCAGTCCAATGGAAAACAGTCCTTTATTCTTTTTCAAGCATTTGCTTTTTGTAATGAGTCCTGCTGATGTAGCTCAACCAAGAGCAACAGAAGGACCTTTATTTATGAATTTCTGTAAGATGTTTCATGTTTATATCTCTTATTGTTACAGAGTTTACTCTTGGTAAGGGAATTCACTGTTTCTAAAGAGAATTTGAGGATGGGAAACTGAAATGGAAAATGATTTCATAGATAATCAGGAAGGGAAGAATGCAGCTAATAAACTGAATTTGATGGTCTTGTGAAAATAAATGTAGTAACAAGTAGCCATCTTTTAATCTTCATTTTTGTGGTGTTATACTAGTCAGTGTTTTAAAAGTAATGTGAAAATCTCAGTTACACATGAATATTTAACTGATATGTGAGCTCTAAAGCTTTGGTTTGTGATTTGTCTCCAAAAATGGTACTTTGAAAGAAAGTATTCTGAAGTGGCAGCTACCAAGTATGAGTTGAAGCTTAAAATGTTTTTCTTTGCCCGTAGTGGTGTTTTCTCATCACTTTTATATATATCATTAGTTGTTTTTGCTAGGGTTAATTCAATTTAACTTCAGGAGAGAACAGTTCTCTCAGAAATAAAAGCCACTTTCTCAGGGCTCAATTTTTTTTCAGATTTTAAAAGCAATTTTAAGATTCTATGACATGTTGATGCCACGTGAGAGCAGAGGCTGCTGTTTTGCAGGTTCATGTGAGTACAAGGGAGAGGCAAAATGAGGTCAATCACATCAACATGCTCCTGCTGTAGTTGGCATAACCTGCTCTGCAAGTATGGAGAATAAGGAGAAATAGGTTAGACTAAATGTGAATCGGGTTTTATTTTTCAATCTCTCACTTCTAAACCCTATATTGATACAAGGGAGAGCTAACCTATCCTTTATTAACAGGTTTTGTAATATATGGAAGGATTTTGATGTTTAGTATGAAGAAGTTAGTTTAAACTATTTTTCCAGAACTGGAGTGTAAATACTGTGAGCTGCTAGCATTGGAATTCATTCCTTGTTTGACTCTGTAGCAGCTTTCAGACCTTCAGAGTGTCTCGCCCTCAGTGTGATGCTCCTTCAGCTCACCTTTGTCTTGCTCATCCCTGCCAGGTGGGAATCAGCATCTGGGGCATTTGCAGGGTGCAGCAGGGCTGTCACTTCTCCTTTGCCCACAGGCTGACCCACAGGATCATGCACTGAAGGAAAGGTGTCACTTGGGCACCTTTTCCAGCCATTGGTGTCACACCACAGTCCTTTCCTGGCAGTCAGGTACACATGAATTCAGTGAGTGTGTGTCCTAACCCAGGTGTTGTGATGTGCTGGCACGTGTTTTATTGACTTCACTGCATGGCTGGGGTCGGAAGGGAACTCTGGAGAAGCTTCACCTGGAGCAGATTCTACGGGATCATGTCCAGGCAAGTTTTGAATATCTCCAGAGGGGACTCCACAGCCTCTCTGGGCAATCTGTTCCAGTGCTCTGCAAAGACATTTTCCCATATATTCCCATGGAACTTCCTGTGTTTCACTTTGTGCCCATTGCCCCTTTTCCTCTTGGTGGGCACCACTGAGAAGATTCCGGCCCAATCCTCTCGATACCTGCCCTTCAGGAGTATTTTTTCTCTTCCTCCCCATCCATATGGGACAGAAGCTCATATCCCTAAGGATACTAGGTTTGGAACTTTGAGCTGCCAGATGTACCTGTGATCCTTAAAGGTCTCTTTCTGGGATCTGCTGGCTTTTGTTTTTTAATGCTACAGCACACTTTAGAATTCAGCACTACCTTCGACTGAAATTCATAAGATGCTCATTGCAGTTGAGTTTATTTAATAAATAGAAGATTCAGTACTGTATTGCAAGTAGAGAGTTTGGAAGCATTTTAACCAATTGGGTTACAGTACAAAAGGGTTTTTGGTGATGCTTTATGAGGTTTGATTACTTTTGTATCGTTTCCAAAACAACTTTGACAGTTTTTCTTTATATAGTATGCTAGATTCTTCAAATGGTCAATAAAATATTTACCCAAAGTAATAAATGTAAAGCTAAAATTTTGTTTGAGAATGGAAGGCTCTGTTTTTTTTGCTTTCATTTAGACAATTTGTTTGGTTATGCAGTAGTTCAAAACTCAATTTTGAGGACATTTGAGAATCTTAGCCAGTTTTCTTGCATTATTTGGGTATCAGTGTAAGCTGGGAGACCTAAAGATATCTTGTGACAATGATCTTCAAATCTGAACTCTAAATTTTATCTGTATTAAAAAGTACATATTCCACAAAATTGGAAAATCTATGCAAATCAGATTTAAGGCTTGGCTTTGGTGCTTGCATGATTTGTTTTAAAAAGATGGAAAGTACAAGGGAGAGACTAAATTATAAGACAAAACATAATGATAAATGAGCTTAAGTACACTAAATCAAACACTGACTTATTCATGTTTAGAAATACCACTAAATACCATAAAACAGTAGTGACCAATTAGACAAATTTGGGAAAAATCTATCAACTAGCTTATGCCTTGTGAGAAAAAAACTATACGTCAATGATAGGTTTTAATCCTGCATTAAAAGGTAGGATTGGAAATGTAAAGCTTTATTCCTGAGGCATGTATGCTAGGACTGTTAAACTTTATACTGGGATGAGACCAAACCTTCATTTAAACTGTTAGCATCTCTGGTACTAGTTAACAGTGGACCTCAAGGAAGGAATGTAAGAAAAGGGGGAAAATATAGGGATACTTCCACAGGATGCTTTCCCAGCCTCTTGCTATGCGTAGTTCAGATTTCTTGAGCTAGAGCTGTCTTTGTTTTTCGTAGCTGTCAGTGAATGTTTCTTTGATGAGTTTACCCAGCTGCTGTTTGAACCTATCTACAATTTGAGGAGTAGCTTGCAGCAAGGCCTTTAATTTTGTAGGTTTCCTCTTCCTGCTTATACACCATGTCTTGTAGTGGTTATAAAAATTCCATGATCATTGGATAGGGGGAATGGTTGGAAGAGCTGATGGGTTTTATCTGTTATTTCTGTAAGACAGTCTAGAAACAGTAGTTGGTTTGTTTGATGTGTGATAAATAAAACAACCAGAACTTGAGAAATCAATTTTGCCTTGTTCTGCATCAGTGGCTGATGAGTTGCAGAATCCCAGTCTAATTATTACACCTGCTTTGAGCAGAGTAAGTGCATAACTTCCTGCTCTTGTTGGTGTAGATATGACTTTATTTCTCTTTTTTTTTTTAATGAAAAGGTCATCAAGCTCACAATGAGCAGGCTGAATCCAGAGCAATATACTCTGGCAACTATGAATGAAGGTGTTCTGAGAGCTACTCAGTATTTTTGGACCGTGTGAAGAAACTACAGTATGAATCTTACAGTGGGTCTGCTGCTCATCCTATAGATATTTTAAATTATGCAAATTGCATCAGCACTTGAGTCAAAATTTTTGAAACTTGGGGGATGCTGGCAACAAGCCAAGAAAAAAGAGCTTAATACATAACACTTAGGATATGTTCTTCTTCCCTTCTTTTTGTATAAATTCCCTAAAAAAACTGTAATGCTCTAAAGCTCAGTGTTTATTTTGAAAATGCAATTAGCATTAAAAAATACAACTTTTTAACTTGTTCCTTAAACCCCATGTGCACACAACAAAGTACCACTGTAACCACAAAGCAAAATCTTTTACCAATGCCTTAAAAAGTTCTTCAGTGCCTATCTACTTCCCCAAATGAAATTTAAGGTGCTGACTTATCAGTGGTTGGGTTTATGGAATTTGGCTGAATTTTGAGCAAAATTCTTGTGTGCCTCAGAATTCCATTTACTTTACATTCAAAGACAATGAAATGAAGCAATTTTCTAATTGCATTAAATGTTTCGTATATGCAAAGAGCAGAAGCTTTTGGATACAGGTTGGATTTTTTCTTCAGTAGAATTTTCTAATTTTTATTTTTAAGGAAGTGAAATAGGGCCTCTTACAAAATTCATCCAGTCAGCTGGTCTAGTGGGATGTGTTCCTGCCTTGGGAGGAGTTGGAACTTGATGATCTGTAAGATTGCTCCCAACCCAAACCATTCTGTACTCCTATGTAAGCTCCAATTTTCATTTCTAAAATTCAAGAAATGACCTTTCATTTTTACATGCAGCCACATTAAATCATGAATAGGTGATAATTTCTTGGCTCTAAAGATTCAAAATTGCTCATGATTTATGCACACAATAGTTTTTTGCCTTAGGATTGACATGTGTGTTTATTGTTCCAATTTTGAAAAAAAAAACCTAAATGGATTTTTATTGTTAAAAGAGTGTCAGTTTTGCAAAATGAAGCATAAAATTAGGAAATAGTACAGTAAAGGTTATCTCTGTAACTGTGATTTATGTCCTTGTGAAGAATGAGCTGGCACTAATTGCTGCTTCTGTTTTGTGTGGATGATGCCCTGGAAAGCTGGAGCAGTTCCTTAGCACTGATAATTCCATCTCACTGACTGACTTGCCCAGACATCAGGCCTTTGCTAAGGCCATTTATGGGATCAGTCACACTGTTGATAAGCTCGATATGTGGCTTTCCTCGATCAGTCACACTGTTGATAAGCTCGATATGTGGCTTTCCTCTCTTCAAGGGATTTTGTGAATTATCTTCAAGCAGTCAGTTGCTAGAATCATGTTTCATGTAGTTCTGCCAAATCTGGCACATTAAATTAAATTGTTGTGCCAAACAGTGAAATTCACTTGTTCTTATTATCTCATAGCATGCAAACAGTGAGGATTTATTCTACCTCTCCAGACTGAGATTTTGCCAGAAACAGCTACCAAGAATAATGATGGGAATGTGATTTTTATTTTTTTTTAAGAAAGTGTTACCCTTTTTCTATCTGACTTGTCATCTCTCCCACTTTCTGACTTCAGAAAACTACCTTTTATTCTGGTAATACTTAATACCTTGCATTTAATACTTAAACACTTGAGCAAATAGATCTGTCCCTGACCATTTTACTCTTTCAGTCCCAGTGGTGGTGGTAGTGGTTTTCCTAGTTCCTATTCCAGTTTTGGTAGTGCTTGTTAGTGTTTTCTCTGCTCAGCATCTATTGACAAGAAATCACCATCCATGGCCACAGAAAATTCTTCTAAAACAGCAGAAGACATTACATTACAAAAACAGACTGGTTTGGCAAAGCCTGCCCCAGATTCTCCTCTAACTGGAATCTATAATACTGATTCTTTCTAATGGGGGAAAAAACATAAAAGAAATAATGGTTGCTATATCTTTACCACTGATTAAGATGCTGTGTTGTATCAGGTGAAAACCACAAATGAAGATGCAGAATTGATATTTCTATAAACTAGGGGCCTTCAGTCCTTCCATACATGATAGAACGCTGTGAGGGATTTGTTGTTTTGTTGTAAGTGGTCCATATTCTCAATAGTTGAATGAAAATTCCTGTTTGTGATCATCAGTTCTTATCACATGCTCTCTAGAAGTGTTTATATGATGCAGTTATTCTGTAGAGGAGTTGCTACAAAACTTTAAGCTTGATTGAATTTTCTAACCAGACATAGTTTATTTGAAAAAATCTGAATAAAAGATCCTTTCTTGCAATGCTTCCCTTTGAAGTCTGGGTAAAATTTGTTTTGCTTACTTCAGAGGCTTTATTTAGCATAGCTTGATTACATTTTTCCATTCTTTTTGTACTGGCTGTTAGAGACCATTATATTTTATACATATCAACATGTTGGTATTTAAAGGCTTATTCAAAATTTCCATTCTTGGATCATTATCTGGAAAACCATTGCTACGTTTCAGTTATTTACATTTTCCTATTCCTGAAAATTTGGCATTCAATAAAGTCTTAACTAACCTGTAAATAGTCTTCATCAGGGTATTTGGAAACCACCCTGTAAACACTTTCAAGCTTTCTGTTCATTCTGGTTGTCTGAGATGATCAAGAGTGCTACTTTTATTTTTATAGTAGCATTGCCTGTTTCTAGGCTGGAGTTTAAGTGGATAATGGTACACCACAGGTTGTTAGTTTTTCCCTTTTAGATGCTGAACACAGGAATATGTTGGTCAATAGCTGAGGGAAAGACCTCTTTGATCAAATTGTGTGAGCAGTGAATTTTAAGGCAGAGACAATATCCTAAAGTAAGAGATTTTTCTTTTGTAAAAGGTTTCCTTCATATGATGTGAAATTAGTCTTGCTGGTGAATTGTGTGGTAATATTTGGTATTTAATGTATAGCCTCCTCCATGAGAAGAAATATACTCCATGAGAGTATTTCATAGTCATTGGAAGTTCTGTGGCATGTTTGGGAAGACCAGAGATTGTTTTGATTAGGTATTTAATTAAGCAAATACTTAAGTGATCTGAAATAAGCTTTTATTTTCAGAAAGTTTACCACAAAGCAAGGATGAGTATGAATTCCTGCTTGAAGTGAATATCAGTACTTAACATGTTTTGTTGATTGTTGGTTTTGTTTGAAACCAATTAAGTGAATCAGCATTGTCAGACTTCAGAAAATGACAAGTAAAAAATGAATTGTGGCAAATTGGCTTCTGTAGAACATTAGACAGGAAATTATCCCCATTTTCAATACACTAGTGCACTTTCATGGGTGGAAGCTAAATATTCAATTTTTTTTTTTTTTT
>WEIU01003605.1:199795-417415 GCA_013389925.1 Aegithalos caudatus | reverse complement strand
TTTTTTTTTTTTTTTTTTTAATGTGGAGGTGTTTTGTGACACCTGCACTTGTAGTGGTTTTATTGAGGGCATTGTCCTATGAAGGTAAATAGAGATTTTTTTTTTTGTTTAGCTTAATTTTTAGTAACACAGGTATAGAGACAGTGCTAACTAAAACAGTGTATCTTTACATGCTTTCTTAGTGGCTTGGCCAATCCAGAAAACCATATGTGAGCTATAGAAATAAAGTGTATTTATGGTGTATATTAATGTGTTTTGCAGGTAATACAAGGCATTTCTGTGTATTAAAAAACTAATTCTAAACTAGAAACATATTTTTATTGGCTTAAAATATAAATAAAATTATCCGTTTGCATATAGTTAGTGTAATATTTGTATAGGAAATATATATGGATGGAGAAGAAAATAAATGTAGTCCTAACTTTAAAATTGCAAGTCTCAACACAGAAAAAGAAGTTGTCTGCATATGTGTAGTAAAAGTATTGGTAAACTCCAACTTTGGTGTATTTTTTAGTACACTTAGAGTACCTTATTTTGGAAACAAATAGTATCCAATATATATAATATGGATGTATTTTGTTTCATAGTACTATGTAAAACTATAACAAAATTTGAGTACTTAATTTATGCACTAAACATAGCTGAAAAATATGATTGTATATTCTAGCAGGCATGTATATTGTATGTTAGAATTAGGGCTTGCTAAAGCACTCTTATTTAATCATAGTATGCATAAGATAATTTAATCTCTAGTATCTTTAGGCTACCCTTCAATTTTACTTGTTTGCTCCTGTCACATAAAGGATTGTATTTAATGTAATACTTAGATTTTAACATTGGAGAAATAAAGATTGCTGTACATTATTAGCCATTAAGTGCTTGGCATCCTATGAAAATGAAGGAAGATAAAGTGTGATCCCAGCAGTCAATGAAATTGTGGTTCTCCAAGAACCTTGTTACTATATAATGAAAAAAAATGTAGACAGAGGAACAGAAGTATCTTGTGAAACAGAGAAATGCTCCAAGATGTGCAGCCAAAGATAAATGATGTCTTTTGAAGTCCTAAAAAGGAGCAAGAAAGGTGAGGACCATGTATCTTTCTAAGCACAGCTCTTAGGGAATTTAAATTTCTTATATTGTTCTAGCTGTAATACCTATAGGCCACTACTGAAAGTAATTAGGCAGGTAGCAAGATGTGATTACTTCTTGATATTAACAAATCTGCTTCTTTTACAATTATTCTCATCTACCATATCTTTATCTTTTATGAGTGTTTCCTGTTAATGATTTATCCTAAGCCTCTCTTTGCCTTTGTTCATGTTTGAGCTTGCTGCTGTAGCTCCTCAGCCCAGAAGGACAAGTGTATCCTGGCTGCCCCAAGAACAGCGTGGGCAGGAGGGTGAGGGAGAGGATTCTGTCTTTCCACTCCACCTGGAGCTCTCCTGTCTTTCTACTCCACCTGGAGTGCTGTGTCCAGCTCTGGGCTCCTCAGCGCAGACAGACATAGACCTGTTGGAGCAAGTCCAGAGGAGGCCACCAAGATGCTCAAAGGGCTGGAGCATCTCTCCTCTGAAGACAGGCTGAAAGAGTTGGAGATGCTCAGCCTGGAGAAGAGGCGGCTTCAGAGAAACCTTATTTTGTTGGCTTTCAATTTTTAAAGGGGGCTAATAAGGAAGGGGATTTTAGTAGGGTCCCTTATGATAGCACAAGGGGTAGTGGTTTTAAACTGAAAGGGAGTTGATTTAGGTTGGATATAAGGAAGATTTGTATGATGAGGGTAGTGAGGCACCTGGCACAGGTTGTTAAGAGAATGTCTGGATGCCTCATCCCTGATCCCTGTTGGGGCTTGGAGTAACCTGCTCTAGTAAACAGTGTCCTGTGGCAGTGGGACTGGAAAGAGATGACCTTTAAGATGTCTTCTGTTCTAAACCGTTCTAAGATTCCATGCCTGAAAGCTCCCTTCCAACCCCAACCATTCTGATTTTATGATTGCTTAAAGTCCTTGTGTTCTTACTCTAATAGAAAAAAGCAATCATACTAGGAGATGCTGTTTTAGGTCTCTCATGTAACATTTTTATATTCTATCTATGGTACGTCTACTATTTCAATGTACTTTGAAGTTGATCTGCCTGACATATAGCTAGAATGCATGTAATAACTACAGATTTAATTTCACTTGTAATTAAATTTCATGATAACATTCCAGTACTTTCGGTGAAGATTTCAATAAAAAGTGAGAAATAGTTTATATCACCCTCATGTTAATGTCACTTTCCTAGATAGCTTTTTCTACTCATATTTCAGGCTCTTGGATGTTATCAATTAGGATTTTTTAATAAAACACATTAGTAAACTTCCATATAGTAAATTTTTTAGACTATTTTTCTTAATATTTCTATTTTTTTGCCACACAGCCTGTGTGTGGCCAGAAAGCTTTTAGGTTGTTGTAGGAAATACTTCACATGCTTCTGAACTCCCCTGTACTTGGGTGATTGTTGAGTGGCCAGATACTGTCACCTCGAGCCATGCTGCTCATTTATACATTGCATTAGTGACTGAAATCTCTTCCTGTCATTAAGTGATCTCATTACGTAGATATTTTTCTGGTTTATAGAGGTTTAGTTTTTAAATTTATAAAGTTTCTTGCAGCGTGTTCTTGTCATGCTTAAATTTGTTCAGGTACAGATAAAGAAGTTAAATTGTATGGTTGGCGGTATGGTTTCCATTCATCTTTTTGTAGCATCTTTTTATCAGCCATACTTTTCAAGTGATTAGCAGTGTTCAGAAAAATGTTGAACTGCTGTTTAGGACAGCAGTAGTTCAGATTGATATTTTAAATACTATTTTTTTTCCTGCTTGTAGATCACTAGCCTGAAAATCAGTCTGAAAAGACCTGGGCTTGCCTGCATACTCTGTTCCCTGCTAGGGCACCTTGGTTTGTATTTGAATTACCCAGTTTTCCCTGGAGGACAGATACTGGCTTTTCTAAACATTTTGAAATTTGTGGTGGGATATTCTTTGTAGTATATGATATAGGGCTTTCAGGTTAGAACATGTTGGGATCTTTTTATATATAATCCTCTTTGGTAAGGTGAGGATCACCCTTTTCCATTAGTTTTAAGCCCCAGAATAAAGTAAAACAAAGTAAAGTCTTAGATACTATCATGATTTTCATGGATCATTCTGTCTTACAGCTTTGGTTATTTATTACTGTTACTCACATAGCCATTTTAAATAATTAACTAGTAAGAATTGTCCAAAATGTGATAAAACCAAAGAGGAAGTATGTGAGTAAGTTTGCCATTAATGGGAAGTGTAGCACTTCATGGCTGGGAGATTGCAATTTCTTTGTCTTGCTGAATCGTCTGCACTTGGCCTTCCAAAAAAAATTTAAAAGTTATTTTCATGAGCAGACAGTTTGAACCTAAGGGTATTGTTGTGTAGGAGTTGTCATGGAAATTGTGAGGTGAGAATGGACTAGGGAAGGAAGTGATAGAAAATGAAATACTGGAGAAAGAATAGGTCAGAAGCAAGGTGTTGAGCAGGAGGAAATTAGTAGGAAATTTTTGCAGGAGCAAAGTTACAGTGAGAGTCAATTAAGGAAAATTTGGATGTGAAGGTGAATGTTAATCATTGGGAAATCCTTTGCTGAAAAATAGCAGTAGTGATGCTTTGAAGTGATAGAAGCATACCGTGGTTTCATCAGCACTTGTAAAACTTGGATGAAGAGAACCAGCCAGAAAAATGTGACGAGTTTAGGTGGAAAATGAACTGCACATGCTTTGCTAGTAGGGATAAAGACAGATGGATTTTGGAATATACAAGTTGTTGCTATGCTCTATTAGAAATGAAGGTAGAGCATTTCAAATTGCGGCTGTCTTTGTAGTTGATGTTTATTTGCAATGGCAAGAAACCCGAGTGTGCAAGTAAGAAGGTTTCCATTAATGGCCTTCATAGAGTATACTTAAGGCAGAAAAAGTGAAATGTCAATGTATCTGAACTTAAGGATTTCATTAATAAAAAAATTAAGCTCAGTATTAGATAGAATTTAATCAGCCTAAACTGAGATTTGGACACTGAAATCCACCTAAGGCTCAGACAGCAAGTGTCCTATAAGCTTTTGAAGACTGCCTGCTCTTTTTTATAAGTTACATACTTTTGGGTCCCCTGTGGAAATTTACACTGAACGATGATCTGAGGTCCTTTCCAACTCAAATTGTGCTGTAGTTGTACTTAGTTTGATGGTTTATAGCATACTTAGCTTCACTTCCTTAACATGTGCTCAAAAATACCTGTTCTGGGAAGTGGGCATCTGTCTCCCATCTGTCTCCTACCTACAAACAGGATTAGGAAGAGACACTTGAATTCTGGCCCTCTATTCTAGATAAAAGTTCAATGTAGAACAGACTATTTTATTAATAATGCCCATTTGTTTCAGGAGCGCTCTCATAGTATTCTGGAAGGAGTTGCAGCCTGGACTGCAGCCACCTGGATGGGTCTTGCATCCCAGGGTTTGCCATTCATCCACGGAATGGGGATCAGGCTCCAGAGGCTGTTAGGGATTGCTCTGTTGCTTGATCCTGTTGAGCTGGACCAAGGTGCCATGAGGGACAGAAGTCCTCAGTACCAAACTGAGAATCTGACCCTTCATGGCATGTGTGTTTCTGGAGAAATGATGGAATTCTGGAGTTGTGGTACCTATTCACAGAGCCCTTTTTTATCCAACTGTGGTTTGAAAGTGAATATTCTTAGATTTGGTAGGAGGTGGTTTGGAACCAGTTTGTACCCCCCTGCTGGAATGTACCACACATCTATGGTGGCATGGGTTGGGAATAGTATTATCTTACTGGTGTGGAATCATCAGAGGAAAGAAAGTTATTAGAGGCAAAGACAGAATAAATGTAATGAGCCAGTGTGACACTGGAAGACAAGAGGCCACTGTGAAGANTTTTTTTTTTTTTTTTTTTTTTTGGTGGTTTAATTCTCTATAGAGTACTGGCTCCTTCTAAAAGCTGCTCTGTTGTTAACTCAAATTTCTTTTGAGATGCTACAATTTAAAAATCATTGGGTAGTGTGTTTCATAGTCAAACATACTGTAATTAATGCTTTTAGTCTGATTTATAACAGTGTGTATTTTTCATTTAATTTTAAGAGTTTACCTTGTGCGTGATACCTCTTTTTTCCTTTCTAAATACATGTTTCGTTTAGTGTCTGCAGATTTTACTTCAGTGCTGACTATGTGAAATCTTACTTGCTGTGATTTGAATTGTGGCATCATAAATTAAAGTACTGAGAGGCTACCAATTCTATTTTCCTGCCTGGGCAATGTACTGCTGAGAAAGTAAAACAAATTTAACAAATACAGAAATTTAAAATGCATAAGTTTCTGGGCTGTTAACATAATTTTTGAATGTGAGTATTGAAGCTGAGATCTTCTCGTCAGTATATTGATGTTGGAAAATGAAGAGACTGTGTGGTGGCTGAATTTCCATTGACACTTTTTTTTGCCATTTCTAGCAGTACTTACTTTAAACATTGAACGTTTCGCCCCTGTTATTTCAACTGTTCCTTGAAAATGACCATTTCAAATCAATATTAAAGCTACATGTCTCTTCCTGGCCTGTCACGTGATAATGTAATGTATTTTCACTTTTAAAGTTGCTGATTGCAGTGGAAAATAACTTTAAATACATTTTTAGGTATTTTATTATATCTGTAGGTATTTTTACAGCTTAACTCTTTTAAGAGGTGCAAAAGAAGAAACTGGTTTTTCAAGTACTGTTTTATTTTTTGCTTTCAAGTGCTCTTTTTTTCCTTTGCTGCTTATTTAAATAATAATGTTTAGTTCAGAAAAGCTACTTCTGGGTTTTGTGTATTTGTAGATAAAAAGCATTTAAAGAAGGCTACATAGTGAAACTAGGTTTTTTTTTGTTTCATGATAAAAAGTTCAAAAATGGATTATGAATATAGTCCATATAGATCCAAATTAAAAAAAAATGTGATAGTTACAACTTTGTTTTTGTAGCTCATGTTTAGTGGCTATTATAAGATAGTCAATCAGCATTAAAACGTAGCTTTTCTTTCTCTTCCTTAACTGTGAATTTATATATTAATTTGTGTCGTAATTTAGTGAATTGTAGGGAATTATATGAAGCTTAAAATTATTGGGAAAAAAAAGGCTTCTGCTTGGAATAACTCCTTGGAATTTCAGTGTTTAAGCAATGTGGAATTTGCAGTGATTCGCCTTCATTTAATTTATCTCAGCAAAGTACCCGTGGAATAATTTTTAATAAATCAAATTCAAGCATGTGCTGGAACATTTGCCAAGATTATAGGGTAGTATGAGCTACTGCTACTTCAGACATAATGCTAAAATTCAGAAAAGAAATTTTATATTATTTTTATTACAGCAGGAAAATATTTTTGTGGAAAATTAGTACTTAAGCAGCCTATTTTTCATTTTCTATAAATGTCATGAAGGAGATGTGGACTTACTGATCCTTCCATCCTTCACCCATTCTCACCCTTTCTCCTCACAGAAACTGATGCCACCTTAGGTTACTCTTACCTAATTCTGAGTATTAAATGCTGTTGCATGGGTACTGTGTGTCAAAAGCTGTTGATTCTGTTTCTGAAAGGAGTATAGTTACTCTAAATACTATTTTATTGGAAATAATACAAAGCTGAATATCTGAAAGCACTGTTTGGGTATTGGGCTGGTTCTGAGAGGCAGGATCCTTCTGTTATTCCAAATGTAACTGTACAGAAGTCACTGCCTGATTCATACTCCCTTGTCCTGGCATCTGGACAGCAGCTTCATGTGTGTTCTGTTGCTTAAAAGTTATACAGAAAGTGGCATGGCTAATTGAAATTAGAAACAAATTTAGCCAATAAAATTTTTAAAAGATTCTATGGATACAATATCAGAAACAGGATGAACAGATAAAATAATTTTAAAATGTGATTCTCTTTAGGGGCATTTTCCAAACACAACGCATTAAGAAAAGTTTGTTAAAGTTGTAACATTATTGAACTTAGTAAATAGTTGTGTAAATTTCTCAAATCAGAAATCATAGGACTGAAGTGATTTCAGGCAGCTGCAGCTGTTTGGGGGAGTGTCCTTTGGTGCAGCTGAGAAGCAGCACAGGAGTGTGTATAGCTGAGGAAGCAGCTCTGTTATTTTATAGTTAATCTTAAAATAAGGTTACCTTGGAAATAATTTTAATCTTGTGCTTTAGTCACACATTAGATTTTGGGTTGTTTTTGGTTTTTTTTTGTGTTTTTTGGGGGTGGTTTTTTTTTTGTTTGTTTGGTAGGCTAGAGGTGCAAATAATAAGAAATTGATAATATTAAAAAAACTAAAATGAGCATTTAACAGATGAGGAGCCCTGGTAAAAATCACTGTGCAGGTTTGCATCTTCTGATATTTCCTTAGATTGTTTATACTTTACATGTTTTAATGTGATATAATTCAAACACTGTTTTCCTTGTTATTATAAAATTTTAAACACGGCTTTTGAAATAATAATTTTTGATACAAAGCAGAATGTCAGAACAGCGGAACTAAATCAGGACTTCTTTGAAATCTGAAGGCAATAAAAGTGCTTTTTGGGCAGTTGATTCCTCCTCTGGGGTTTCTGAGAGGCTGGGTGCTGTGAGCAGGCATATTTAGTCTGGGCACGGTGAGCTCAAACAACTTTGAGAGTAAAGTGTGCACTTTGAGGTATGGGAGGAATAGTTCATTTTCCATTGTGAACTGCCAGGCAAGTCAAATTCCAAAAAGAAGAATGTTATTAGTTATACGTAATTTTAAAGTAGTCGGTAAAGCAGCAGCACATTTACATGATCTAGATGTGAATGTAAAGTACATGGTTTTAAGCAGTGTCCTTTTCTGAACAGAATCAAACCAAGAACCTGTAATCTGTTGTAAGTTCAGTTCAAGGCAGCTTGCTAAAAGTTAAATAACATTAATGTTTTAGTTGGAGCTTGTGTAGAAGGGGTATTATTTTAAACAAAAATGAAGTCTACAGCTATCTGGTTGTGAATGTCTCTCAATTACAGTGGCGTCCGTGGATCTTGGATCTGAATGAAGATTTGGCTAGAAATTCTCCACATCCTTAGTCTGTGTTTTCCTCTGAATAAGAAACAGCATGTGTGAATTACATTTGCTATAATCCGCTCCATACAGGAGGCTAAAAATTTCTGTGAAAAATGATTATGCACGGTTGAAAACAATTCTGATTGAGGAGGATAGATGTCTTTTTAGTTTAGCTGGTTAGGAATTAGAGATATTTTGAGAAGTATTGCCCAGTGGCCAACATTTTAATATTTAGCTAAACACAAACCTATGAATACGAAGTAACTCTGCCGTTGCAGACAATCACATTCCAACGGTAGTGTAACTTCCTGCATTTAACCGAACATGAAACGTTATTCAGTGAAAAGGAAAAATATTCTTTTTCCTGAGTGTGCTACCCAAGCAATTAGAATGAATTGCTACTACTGTAAAGTGGGGAGTTACTGAATGAGATAATCTGTATTTAAGCTTTCCATAATACAAGCCTACGGAATAAAAACATGTTCTCTTCTGCATCAACTTAAAATATTTTTACAGTTGTAGCTACCAGGTTTATAAAGAGGTTTCTCCTGCTTTCACAAAAATGGAGCATTTTTGTGTGTTGTGGAAATAAAATTCCAGTTTAACTGCTAAAATTGCTGAGATCCTCACAGCATTTTCGAAGGAGTTACGAGCTCCAAAGACATACCCAGGTTCTCACTTCCCAGTTTCAGTCAAAACAAAGAAACTTTTTCCCATTGCTGTACATATATGAAAACTACCAAACTGAAATTACAGTTGTGGGGGCTTTTTCAAAGGAAAAAGTAGAGCTCAGTGGAAAATGATCTATTTGTAAAACTTCTGAACAATGAATAGTTTTGTAAAATGCAACAACATTAGTAACTTCCAATACATTACTGATAGACTGGAGTCAGAGTGTAGTTAATACACAAAATTAATGCTACATATTTAGTGCCTCATTTCCAGTTTTTTTATTTGAACTTAATCTGGAAATTTAGTCAATTATTATAAGTAAAAATGGCATTTTCTTGGATTCTCATTTGGAACTATGAGAAGGGACTGGTTGCATCTTATAGAAGATAATTAATATTCTGTATTCACAAAACTTAGCTTAGTTTTATTTTTAAAGTTAGCTTTATAAATACACTAATGGAATAATACTGTGTTCATAATTCCTATTTAAAAAAAAAATTAATTTGTCTTCATTCATATGAAACCACTTAAAGGAAAGATGAAATCCAGTTTGTAATAGTCAAATTTGGGTTGTTAAATGAAGAGAATCCTGAAGGAAAAGAAAGTACTATTTAGCATCAGATTCTAATTCATGCAGAAATGTTCCTTCTTAGATATTCCTTTTGAATTAAAAAGGCTAAATTGCAGCTTTGACTGCAATTATCAGTACATATTGGCTACTACATGAATGAAGGCTGTCATGCGTGGGAGACCACTATCTAAGATCGGAAAATCTGTTGTGAATAGATCCTACACAAACTCACGTAAAAGAAATGCAGAGAGAAAATACTGATCCTAGTGAAAATATATAATTTTCGAGGTGCTGTTTCCTTGTCTCCCAGCAAATTAGAGAGGTCAAACTGCTGGCAGCTTGTAAAACAGAAACGGCCCATGGCCTCACATAAAAATGCAGCAAGTTATTGCTTATATCCCACCTTCACATTGAAACCATGAACTAACTGCTGTTTGTATTTTTAAAAATAGAAGTCTGTTTACTTTGATTAAGCAATCCTGTGAGCAGCAAATATTTTTGACCCTCCCACAACTCTCCCATATTTTTTTTTCTTTTGTCTTCGGTAGAAGTAATGAATCTCATGGATTGTATCTGGACTGTCAGTGGGATATAATACAATTTACTTTACTGACTGATTCCCTTCCAGATGTCTACATGATTTGAAAACTTGATTATGGTGTTTAAGATACAAACTGTCTGCCCTTGCTACTCACAGAAAAAATACTTGTCAGTTAAGCCACAAACTCATATAAATAAGACTTTGGTCCTAGAGCAACATATTTCTTAACAGATCTTTGAAAGTATGAGTTCAAAAGCTCAGTTTTGCAGAAGTTCTGACTTACATAAGCTTTATATGTCTAATAGGAGAAAGTAGTTTTTTAATGGAATTTATAAAGACAAATAGGAAAAGGGAAATGGGAGATGTTACTTCATTACTGAAAGAACCACTAACATAAGTGAGAAGAAATAAGACATGAGTTAATGTATGAGGAATTAGTTGAGTACAGATTTTAATATAGATGACATCATTCCTAGTATTTAGTCAAAGTAGCATTTACTTAACATGTACCACATTAAAGCTGTGACTTTAAATAATATAAAATACTGTCGTACCTTATCTAGGCATTTCTCTGAGTGTTTTGTAAAACCAGACAGAAATGGCATAGTTAAATTATTCCATGTCTTATCACTCTTCGCTCTCTTTTTATTTTTAAATACTTATTTCTACTTGATTAGAACTGATTTATACTTTGACACTGCATTAGGCATTAAATATGCCCTGCAATTTCTACCACCCTCAAGGAAGCAACAAACCCAGTAGTTCACTGACCATACCAACATTTTAACAAAATACTCATTTCAGGGTGTTTCTGCTATTGCATTTATTCCATGTCTCCATGGTACTCCTTCCTGTGTGGCAGAAAGATGCCTATGATTAAAATACCAAGAAAATAAGCCAAACATTAATTTTGCTTCATCCTGTGAAATATTTCTTGTCATTCACATTGGATATTCTAGCATGTTCTTACTGATGTAAAAAATACATAATTCAACCTCACTTGGGAAATTTATTGTATTTCTTAAATGTTCTAATACAGCGGGAACACATCCATGTGTCCATCTAAATAACCCAGCCATGGTGTCAGGAGGACTTGGATCAGGAATGTTGCCTGAATTTAGGTCCCTTCAGGACCTGCTGTGGTTCCTCTGGTTCAGTAGCTCTGCCACCCTGCAGCCATTTGAGTTGATATTTCCCATGTGAAGAGATATCCTGGATAACAGCTGATGGCACCCATATAGTGGAAGGGTTTCAGCTGGGCAGTGGAATGCTCAGTGTTTGATCCCTCTGGACATTCTTGAGCTTGAGGCTCTTGGAGTGTTGCAGGGGCTTTCTCTGGCAGCTCAGAGCATCTGTGAGTGACACATCTTGGTGCTCCAGGACCAGGGAGGGAAGTTAAAATAGTTGCCTTGATTAAAACAGAGACAATATTAAGAGAAAGTGAGGGAAAGCATCAGCTGTATGAGGAATGGGACTGTGCTAAAGCAAAGACCATATATTAAGTTGCTGGACTGAAAGAAATTGTTTGCAGCAGAATATACTTCCGTCCATGACATGAAGGAATAACCTAGGATTTTGGGTTAACCCTGGATTCTCACAATTTTTTTTTTTTTTTTTTTGCTGTAAGTGATTATTGGTGAAAGCTGAAGAGTGCCTGGAAGGGATGAGGCATGGATTGGTGGAGCAAGGACCACACTTTTCTGGATGAGAGGAATAAAACTGAGATGGGAAGACAATGACATGGCATTAGGGCCTTGTTGACAGGCTGGTAGAGAGCATTGAAAGAGAAAAATATATGTCATCTGAAGACAAGTAGCCCATCTTCAGACTGACATTTCCAAAGTTATGAATGTAGGCTTTTCTGACTCTAAATGTTGTTTAATGCAGTTTTTGTGTGCCGTTTTATTTGTGTTGTGGTAGCACACAAAGAGCCCAGTCATGGACATGGTGACTTTATGCAGATGGTAAGACAGACCTCAAGGTTTGTACCCTGAGCCCTGACATGGACCAAATGCCATGTGGAAAAGTAGTTCCTTTTTGAGAGGGTGAGTGAGCTCACATGGCTCAAACTGAACAAAATCTGATGAGTTCCTAGGGGTTTGTTGTTAAGGATGAGCTGAACTTCAACCTTGGAGCTGTGCCAGTAAATTCTAATGGGCTTCTCCTTATTTGCTGTTACAGACCTGTGGTGGCTTCAAAGGATTGAAACCCAAATTGTTCTGCAGCTGAGTTTGCTAGTGAAGAAGAGCTTTTTCATTTTTAGGATAGCATCTTGTTAAAATTAGGAAATCCATGCCTGCTGCCTGTTGTTAGTGGCAATGCTGTTTCCTGTCATGCATCACGAATACCGGGAATGCACGTTCCAGTGCATCAAATTAAGGAAATAATTTATTATGTAGAAGTTACGGCGATGTTCAGCACCAAAGAGCTCTTCAGTGCTACGTATGAATTTCATTTATTCAGCTTTTTTAGATTTAGCTGCAGAACTGTCCTGCTGCATCTCAAAAATCTGCTCAGGAAATTTTGAAAAGTGTTCAAGGAAAACTGTTCAGCTTACTTTCTAAGCTGTAAATATTGCTGACAGATACTGCATCTGGAGAAAGGACCAATTCCTGGTTTTGGGCACCAAGGCATATTTCTAGAAGGCAGATGTCTGACTGTTCCTATACAAATTAAAATTTCTCTTGATTTTTTTTTTTTTTTTGGGGGATTTGAAGGATGTAGTTAAATTAAAAATTTTCCTTCTTAAAAAATAACGAGAAAAAAAATCAAGACTGTTTAGAAAAAAATTATGTTTTTCGTTAAGAAACCCCCATAGAAAAATGGAGTGGGAAAGGCAATGCCTGCGCCTGTTCTACATCATATTATCTCCCCAACTTCCCACTGAGAAATAAGGCAGACTTGAAACATTTTCCTTACTTGTGATATTCCCAGTGGCATCTCACTTCTTTATCTTTCTGTGATGTTATTTCTTCTAAATAATATTTTTGTAGTTAAGATAAAGATTTGATGTTTCCTATATACATCCTCATATTGTTCTGTGTGAGTTGTATAAATTTTTGCACTGTGCAGATTGAGCATATAATTTATTTAAATACAGATTGTAGACTAAAACATTTTTTTTTGTTTGATACATTACTGTTAGAGGGATCAAACATCTCTTTCTCTGGGTTCAGTGGGTTTAGGCTGTATCTTTTACCGTCTCAATTTTTTTTTTATAATGTACAAGGTTGTGGTTTGCAAATGCAGTTCATCCTTTAAACTCATACTAATGGATGAGTAAACCATTGATTGTCTGTTAGACTTATTTTTTCTGTGCCTTAGCCCTGAAGATGACCTTCATGAAAACCACCTATTTAAATATTATTCTTAATGTAAGTGCAAAAGGCACTTAAATTCAGAAGAAGTAGATATTAGTAAGCTAGATGGAGGACTTATTTAAAAAGAAAATTAAATTATTGCTTTAAATAAATGCAATCAAACATTTATTAGTACTCTTGCCATTATTTGCATCTCTCAAATAATTTTTTTCCTTTAAAGTCTGTGCATAATATTGCAAAATGCTTTTGGGTGGCAGGTGCAGTTAACCACATCACAGTATTCCAGGTCTATATTTACAGCAGGAGTTTTCCTAGTTAAAATTATACTTTGCAAACAGTTTAAATTTTAAACTAATATTTTTCTTTTAATGAGCAGTTGGGGAACTTTTCCATCACAAAGCATGTTATGCAATGAAAAATACCTGTGTAACATAATGTTTCTGAAGCAAAGCATTTGTTAAGTGTCCCTGCTGCTCCCCACAAGCAAAGAAATTGCTCTTACTACAGGTAGTTCTATACAAGCACAAGTGATACGTACACCAGTTTATTCTTAATTTTTAAAAAAAAGTTCTGTAAATTATTTTAATTTAAGCAGGACGTAATTTTGTTGGAAAATATTAGATAGTTTTTTAAAAAAACAAACTAACCTCCGTAGATCAACACTAAAACTGAAGTAAGCCATGTAAGGCCCTCTTGATATAGAAGATCTTCAAGTCAGGCTAAATAAAAGATAAGTGCCAATTGGTGGTTTCATTTTAAATTGATTTAAACCAAGAGGTGCCTTCTCAAAGTAAGGGTTGTAACCTGCCCCTGTGGCTGTAGCCAGGAGCCTTCGCAGGCTCATGATCCCAATTTTGCTGTTGTTCCCTCCTGACCTTCAGCTCCAAGCCTGGGAATTCTTACTTGTTTCACATAGCATTGGGTAATTCAGTACGAGAGCATTTTTACCCATTTCTAGGTTTTGGGGGGCTGAAAAAAATTATCCTGGGTCTGCTTTAATCACAGTATCCTACTGTCAGAAACATGCAGTATTTCAGACCTAGTAAATTGGAAAGAAAAATATTACCAAGTCAACAGCAAAAACATATCTGAGAGAGTATTTAATGTGTAGTTTTCATCCAGTGTGTCATGGCCTGTGTGTATTGGACAAATTTTTATTTCATAGAAAGGCTGGCTTTGTCTTATCTCCATCTTGGTTTTATATAATCTACATGACAAATTCCTGCATATAGGTACATATATGTCTGTAATTCTCTCAGGGTTAATAGACATTACACAAAATGTCAAGGCAGGCAAAACTACTGAGCTATATGGAACTGTTTTAAAATATATATATATATAATAAGTAATAATTGGTAGTAGTTTTACATATAAATATATAAAAGTAAATATATGTCCATGCTGTCTCTAAACTCTGTGGTTAATAAAGCTTGTTGTAAGTTACCTTTGTACCAAAAGAAATTAATCCCTTAGTTGTATATATCCAAAATAGGTTATATATATTTTTAGCTTGTTTTTAGCTGCCAGGGAAAGAAAAGATAAAATATTTGTTCTCTCCATCCTTTATCCTTTATAAAAGATAAACACTTAAAAATTGATGTGAACTTATGCATTACTGATTTACTATTATTAATTTTTTAAGCCTGTTGCATTGGAAAGGTTGGGGTTCCTAGTGTTAAACCACTGATAGAAACAGGCTATTGCTATGGACCATATTTGATCAAAAGGAATCGTTACTTGTTTCTACTTTTAGTTGCATTTATGTCAGGATAAAATAATTCACAAATACCACTTGAAATAGGTATTTTTCTTAGTGAGCTCACTTGAATTTACACAGGCCAGGGCTGAAATCTCAGCTCCAGTGACTTTAAACTCCCATCAAATTCCTTGGGATCCAGAATTCTTTCAAGAAGTGTACTTCAGGCGAAAAAATATTGACGTTTCCTTCAGGTTTCCAGACTTTTGATGTTCGTTGAAAAAAAAGTGTAATCACATTTGCTAACATGTCTACTGTTACTTTAAACTAGATGATACTTTGTCATTATGTGCTGTGTTTCTTGAAAGAAATCCATGTAAAAATATGATATTATTGGACTACTTTAGCTTTTAATAGAAATATGTGCATAAAGGTTCAAATATGCAAAGGTAGAATTGTGAAGGGTTGAATTATTTTGAAATGACCTGTGAAAATAGGGGGAGGGAAAGAATAATTTGTACATCTCATTTGCTGATCGCCATTAAAATAATTTTGTCCAAAGGTAATGTGCCTTAGAGCATTTGAAATGAAACACACTAATGCAAGAGGATATCTAAGGTGAAAGATGTTTGTGTAATGCTAAACATAACCAAAGAAGCTGTGGTTTGAGCAAAGGTACCATGCTCTATTTTATCAAGTGCCAGAAGTTGCATAATGAAAGTCTTTCAGTTAAAAAAAAATATAAGTAAAGAAAACACAAAAATGCCACCCAGCTGGTAGAGATCTTCCTAATTTTTACCTGATTGTATTTCTGAAGAAATATGGCAGGGCCCTCGTAAATTTTCAACATGAACTGCATTTTTGTTGCCAATTTCCATATCCTTTTAAAAGTGCTGAAGCGTGCATTTGCTATTTATGTTTGCAGTAGACTGAGTACACTTTTACTATTTGTGGTTTCAGAAATTGGAAACAACCAAACAGTGGTGCTATGGTCTAAAAAAATAAATTTTAAACAGCTGTGGGACAGTATTTTTAGAATGGTAGGAGTCCTTCTGAAGACAGACTGGTAACTGTGTCTCTGTGCACAGGAAAGCTGCAGAGGAGGTGATGAAGTCCAAATTGTGTTGACTTCACACCTTTGGCTGCATTGTCTGGGATAATCAGACTCTGGGACAAATAGAGTTACTTGCAAGGATAACCTCATCCCTGTGTTTTCATGCTACCTCTATGGATATTTGAGTGATTTTAAACAGTTCCTGTATCATATTGTGTATATCCAGTTAACTATTCCTTATAAATGTTAACACAAGATAGATAAATAACTAACTATAATCTCATCTGTAGAGGTAATAAAAGGTTATAGAAGACAGAAAATCAGTGTTGTACTTCTTCTTAATATTGGCCTGCCAGTTCTATGTGTTCCCTAAATGTATATTGTGTATAGTGAATTATTTAGCCAGCTATAGCAATGTTTAATGCTTTTAGTAATTTGATTAAAATAGATACATGTAATTGCTTTGCCACTGGAATGGTGAATGTGGTCCTGACACAGATAATACCATACTACTCTTTGGATATAGTGCTCTGAAAACAACCAGTCATTCCTGTTTTTCTTAGTTCACAAAAAAACCTCCACCTTTTAATATCTTTGTATTGCAGTACTTCAGAAATAGCAGAAGTTTTGCTCTCAACCCAAGTAATTAATTAAATTACATAATTAGTTTAGATTATAAACCTGGAAGGTCTCCAAAATGATCACATGGTTTAACCCTCTGTGTAAGTGTGTCCTTGTAATTTGGCAGCTCTTTTGTGGAGGCTGATGAATTTGGTAACTTAAATAATAATGTGTACCATAGTTTGCTAATTTAATTAATTGCTACTTTTGATTTTAGCTGCAGCCAGTTGTTGATCCTAGAGCTTTTGATCTAGCCTTTCATTGATGTTAAGTGTAATTACTTAATATAAATTTAAAATCAAAGGAATTCTGTCTTAACAACAGGTTTTTTAAGTTCAGTTCTTCCTAGAACTCAAATTGTAACTATATAACAATTTCAAATGCTGCAAAATCATTTCTCAGTGAAGAAATACATTTACCCTTCCAGTGATGACACTGAGTTCTGTTCTGTCATTGTGCTGTGCTGGCTGCTGGGAGAACTTTTTGCCCTCATATTGCAGCCCTGTTGATTATTTCCTTTTTTGTTTGTAGTCCTGAGTTGTTTCAAGTTGTTGGCTTTTGGACCCAGCCTTCCTGCTTTGATTTCAGGTGAACATCATGGGATGGTTTGGGTTGAAAGGGACCCTAGAGATGATTTTGTCCAACCCCCTGCCTTGGGCAGGGACACCTTCCACTGGACCAGGTTGCTCCAAAGCCCTGTCCAGACTGGCCTTGGACACTCCCATGGGTGGGATATTTGCATTTCAATGCAAGTTTTACATAAATAATTTATCTGAACATATGATCTATTTATTGTATTTTGGGCCTCACCAGTAAATTTGTAGGTTAGGTTTTGCAGCATAATTATATTTAAATATACAAATAGCAAGCAGTGATCGTGTTGAAATGGTCATGTACATGATTATACTCTGCCAAGAGTAAAAATAGAGCATATGACAGTCTCTGAGGTTGTCAATTACCTTACTGTAATAAAAGGCAAAATACTGTAATTTAAAAAATGCTCCTTTTTTTAATGTGCAGGTCAATTTAATATTAGTTTCAAATTCAGACTGCGAATGGCACTTCATCTCCAGGAAATACACTGTGTGTTTCATGAATATTTGCTGTCCATACAAGATGAATGGATCAGTCATTTTTTTTTACTTTTTCTCTTTAAGAAGTAGAGGAAGATACAATACTCCCTGGTCTGAGTCACAGCACTTTGATCAAGTTACTTTTCTAAGAAGTTTCCGTGAGTGCATTTTTGGAGGAAACAATTCTGTATTCAAAACTGTTTTATCTAGAAAGGGATAAACTGTGAGTAGGGTTAGATAGTGTCTCGTTTTCCATGATAGTTTTATTACCCACATCACCACTAAACACTGATAAAATAGTGTTTCTACATGGTCTTCAGGCAGTGCATCTTCTGCCTATCAAAGAATTCTGCTGCCAAAAAAAAAAAATAATTTAGACATGAACTTGACAGTTTTGTGTTGAAACTGCTTTTTCAACGAACCTTCTGATTCAGGTCCATTAAATCCTTATTTTTGTCCCAAAATTATTAAAATTAAAAGAGCCTTAATTTTCTTTAAAGTATGTGTTATCTATCACAAGATGATCAATGTATGTATGTATATCTATGCAAATAGTTATATACATGCTACTGAGATGTAAATAAATTTAAAAGAAAGGCGCTGTAACAGTACATTAGAAATAAATCATAAGGAATGCTTTAATTAAAAGAGAATATAAATTATTCACAAATAGAAATTAAATAATGAAAAGGCTCCATAAAACTTTCTTGATAGTAGTAAATGTCAATAATGGTTTTCCATAAAAGTGCAAACCATGTTTAGTGTCAAGTAAGTATTTGGTGTACCAGCCTTAGAGCTGGTTTTGACAAAATGTTTTGCTGTCTTTTAGAGGAAGCTGTGTTAATGCAATTTTCATGACCTTTCAGATGGCCAAATATAAAAATATAGATTTTGGGGAGATTAATTTCAGAACAGCTGTGTTTTGGCTGCTCTTTGAATTATGTTAATTTGTGCTCAGACTTGAATGCCAAAATCCAGACATTCTTGAATTCTGTGGACTGACAACTCAAGTTGGATCTTGAGTTAGAAACATCTTTTAAAAATGGCAATGCTCCTCCTGTGTGAAAGGAATAGCTGTTAATTGATACTTTAAAAAAATAACTCTGTATTTTTCTGTACATTAGTATATGCCCTAGTTTAGAAGAAAAATAAAAAATTAAATATACTTAAATATAACAAAACAAACTTTTCTGTTGATATGGCATTCCTGTTGTGTTATGTTCTATTTGACCAGGTTTAAGTTATCTTATACTCTGTGAAAATCTGATTGTTTTATCATGTCACTGCTTCAAAAGAAAGGTTTACACTAACTCAGCAGAAACTCTAGTACTGTTTACATAATATATTCTCTACTCCTAATTATAATTGCCAATTACTTGCATAGCTCATATTTAGATTTCTGTCAGAGAAAATTTGTATCTTAATAGTATGTGTATATTTTAGATTAATGTGTGAGTATCAGTTATTATTCAAGGTAATGTTTAGGACAAAGGGATTTTATCCCATAATTACAGATACGGCAGAACTGCAGCAGTTTGCCAGATGAGTGGTCCTGACAGTGACCCTTTACTTGCATAAGTTGTTAAAATTTGATTCCCTGTGTTTGCCAGTGAGGTGTTCTGATCATAAAACTCAGCTCATCTGATTTAGTCTGGGTCTGCCATCAGTTTAGGCACAAAGCTGAACCCCACTTCTCTCTTTATAAAGATAAGAACTGTTGCAGTGACTGAAAATTGATTATCCCATATTATGTTTTATTCACATGGTCTTTAGTACTGAAGTAAACCTTATCCCACATCCTAGTTTCTGTCCTAACACAGAAATTCTTTTTAGGGAATGTAATTCTAAAAAGTGTAGTTGCTTCTTTTTTAGAGTATCTTAAGTTTGGATCTAGCAAGTCATGGTCATGTTAAAGTGGTCCTTATTTGTGCACATGTGTGATCTGTGGTATGACTTGTGTCCTATTCAAATGGGCAGGTTCAAAAATGTGTTTATTCTTGGCACAATCTGATGAATGCTGATCTGTAGGGGAGTTAATCACAATTTTTTAGGGTTTTTTAAGGGCCCTGTGTTGGTCCCTACTCATTAAACACAAAGCATTCTGTGAAGTCAATAAACTTATCTCTAAACTCGGAAAGGTATTTAGGAATCACTTTAATCTTGCATCTTAGAAAGGGTCTGAGCTTTAAGGACCTTGGTTAGACCCACCATCGTTTCTTCTGGAAGGAGTGCTGTTTTCTTTGGTCCCGAAGACTTCCTCTTTAAATTTCTGAGCTTTGACCAGTTAAAATGTCTTTGTGTGGTCTGATGCCTGAGGGTTTGGAGACAAAAAAAAAAAAAAAAAAGAAAACTTGCCATTTTTTTTTTAAATTTTTTTTTTTTCCTTTTCATAGAAATAGCAACTACAAACTATCCCTTTTCCGTTCCCATCTTTTTAGTTACTTGTAATTTTTACCCAGATACCTGGTCATAAATGGGAGTTTCAGGATCATTTTTCATAGCAAGCAATTCTTCTTGGTTTAAATGAGTACCTGGTGTGATAACACCAAAAATGAGAGAAACCTTTAAAGCACAGCAGTGCTTCTATATTTGTATCGGAGCCTTGTTGCAACATTTGAAACCAAATTGTAATTTGATTTTTGATTAGATTTGGTGAGATTGGATCCTGTCTTCCTCATTTCTGAAAGGCAAATTAACCAGCCTCCCTGCCCTGCTCTCCCTCCTCCAAACATCTCACTGGTGAACACCCCTGAGCACAGCTTGTGGTTTGGTACTGGAGTGCAGGAGCAGAAATCACAGAATCATTTAGCTTGGAAAAGACCTTTAAATCCCCAAGTCCAACCTCTAACCCAGCACTGCCAACTTTGTCACTCGTCCCCAAGTGCCTTGTGCAGGCTCCTGACCCTGCACTCAACTCCCATGGTGAGCAGGCTGCAGCTTTACACAAGAGGTAATGGATATGCTGAGATAATTAGGTAGTGACAAAGGACAAGATGGTATTTTCAGCATTGCTGGTGATTGTTGTAATTTTGAGTAAATCTTTCAGCTGTGCTTGTCACAGTTTGTGTCTCTAAAGGAACTTTATATGTATATGAAAAGCACTACTTAAAAATTAGATGGTGTGTGATTCATCCTTTATAACTTAGAGAAAACATCAAAGTGTGATTAAGGGACATAATTATTCACTGTTATTACTGAACGTTGAAATTCTTTTTCATTCAGGGTTATTGTAAGTGAAGTTTTCCATTCTGGCATGGTGTGCAACAAGGTGGAGATTATGCAGCTATTATTAATGGCAACTAAGATCACTGATATATTTTAACCATATTTTAATTGTGCTAAGGAGACAGGGTAGCAGATACTGGGTCTTGCTCCAGATCTCTGAGAAGATCTCTATAGCAGCAGATGTTACTGGGCACTAGAGCTGACAAGTTGGGGATTCCTTTCATCTGCTTCATAGCAGTGATGGTTTTAACCAGAATATTACTGAGGATGAAAAAAAAAGTGGTTACATAGCAGGAATGTAAAAGGAGTCTTAAGAATCGTTTGTTATTGTATACTGAATTTGGGGTTTTTTTGCATCCCCTAATAGCCTTACTAATTAGTCACATGGCCCATTTCCAAAACTTTGATTGAAATAAATTAGGTGACTTGAGTGATCATGGAATACTTAGCTTGATTTAGATGAAGCAGGATTTGTATGGAGAAGTGATTTATTACAGAAACATAGCAAATTACAAATGAGAAGCTTTTGAGTGTTTAAGTTCTTTTTCAGGCCTTCTCTGGGTGATGATACATGATGAGTGATTCAGATTATGGGCTGAGAATAAAGATCTCCTCGAAGAACTGTTCTTAGTTTATCAGTCTGGGATCAGGAATGTGAGCAAGATACTTATATCCTTTTCTCCCTTTCCCCCTCTAAAGATTTTGATGCTCTAATATTTTTAACTCCTTCAGGCTGCAGCAATTTTTACCAATCTGCATCTATGAGATGAAATTCTAACAAATCAAGAGTTGCCATAAACAGTTATGAAAAATGGCTCCAAATCTACGTCTCTGAAGTTCTAAATCTCAGAGGCTCTTTAGGGCAGCTCTCAGAGCTGAGGCTCCTGTGCTGCTCTGGCTGTGGTTGTGTGCCTGTAACAGCTCACCAGCACTTTCTTTATGGCCCTCCCCTAGGACTGGGGCTTTGGTTCCTATCCTGCTCCTGTTCCAATTTTGCTGCTTTTCCTGCTTGGGAGGAGTTCTGCTTTCACAGCAGTGATTTCCTTCAGGTGCAGAAATGGGTCTGAGATGGCTGATGCCTGAGAGCTTCAACAGAATGATTTGTTGCCACCCTTGTAGTAATCAGAATCAATAAGGATGATTGGACAAGCTGGGAAATTTTGTGTTCTGCTGCATGTGGGCATTTGATCAGGATGAGTACTCTCAAGCAATATTTTGTATTTTCATGGAGGTTTTTTTGTGATTGTACCTCTACTGCAAATTATTTAATTAATGCTTCTAGTATTTGTGAGATTTTATGAAAATGCCCTTCAAAACTTGACTCCTTGGAAGTCTTGCAGTGGCTTCTGAAACAGTCCAGGGAAAAACTTCCTTCACTCCACAGAAATTAGCAGCCTTAGTAACTGTCACTTTAAAACATATTAACAGAGGAAGAAAATGGAGATAAACTCTAAGCTGTGCACAGATAGCACTTTAGCTTTGTAAGGATTTTGCTGCTCAGGTAAAATACAAAAGCCACTTTGGAATGGTCATTCATTGCTGGGGATACACAGAGTCATTTTGGGGCAAACAATGAACCACCAAGAGTACAATCAACACATCTCTCTAAGTATGGGTTTGCTTTGGGTGAATGACATGGTTCTTAATTAAATTTTACTTAGAGGAGAAAAGTGTCACTTTAAAGAAAGCACTGAAATACACTTAAATACATTTAAATTTAAGTACACTCCGAGATAAAAATGAACAGAGTGGATGTATCTAAAACTATAGCATTGGAAATAGTACTTGAGAAAAGATAATTCTTGAAGCTGGGGGTAGAGGAACACCAAAAAGTCACCTCTGTAGTGAATCACACTTGTGATATCACTCCCAAACTTCATTGCTCACCATTATGATTGATTTATATTTCCTCTGTTTGCAAAAGACTACATTGATTATTGATTGGTTTTTAGAACCTTGATGGCTCTCTGTGTTCTTTAAAATAGTGTCTTCATCAGAAAAGTAAATTGAATCTGATTTTCAGTCAACCTTTTTACTGCATTTTGTATGTGAACTTTTCCACCAAGTGTGTTCAAGTCTTGGAGATGGTACAGAACCTCCCCTTTGATTTGTAAATCTGTGATGTTTATTAAGTACGAGTAGGAGTTTGCAATTAAGGAGTTTATAAGATGCAACTGTGGGGGAAGGATGAATAGGCTTTTGTCAGTGCTGATGCCTCTCATGGGCAGCAGTGCAATGTGGGCAGTTCCATTGCCAGTGATCAACTGAGCTATTGAGAGGGGTCTGATGAGTTTTTCTGTTCTTGTGAGCAATTGTGCATCACAAACTCTTTTGCTGAAAATAAGAGTGTGAAAAAAGCCGCTACAATCTTGTTGGTATTGCTTGGTATATTTAGCAAAAGAAAAATGTTTTGGAAAATTGATGTTCCTAGCAATTTGTTCTTTTTTCCTTATTTTTACATGATTGTTGAAAAATAATTTGATTTATTTTTACAGTACTTATGCTATTGCTCACCTGTAATAAGTGATTGCATCATTAAAAAACCACAATTGCTATATTAGATACAATCATTACTATTTTCTATTCTTTTTACAGAATGGGAAAGAAATTATTTTCAGTACGTAGTCTTTTCAGTAAGAGGTAGTAGCTGCCAAGACTTGTGAATTAAAATACCCCTCTCTGTAATGATAGATGGACAATATAAAAATAAGAATAGTAGCATCATTTAGAAACTGCAGAATTCATAATAGTTCACTCATAAGCTGGTTTAGTTGAAATATTACTGAAAGTTCTGTGCAGTGTACTTAGAACTTCCAAAATTTTTGGAAATCAAAGAATTAAATATAGGATTAGGGTTTGTAATAAAGACACAAGTTTGGCTTGGTTTTCTACAGCAGCATTTCCATAGTCTCTGTGCTGAAAAGGCATCAATTATTTAATCAGTAGTTGTTTTTAAGATAATTTATCTTTTTCAGATAATTTTCAACCTCTCAGCTGACTTCTAAGAAATGCTGAAATCCCCTCTTCCCCAGGGAAAAAGAAGCACAACGCAGAAAGACCCAAAAAGCTGTTCATTACTGAAGCTAAATTACAGGCAACAGGAAAACCCACCATAATTCACTTACATATGCAAAAAGTTTTGTTTTCACCACCTAAAATAATATTTTTAGTTTCCAGATTTGCTATGCTCTGCAAAACCCACCAATTTTGTTCTCATCCATTTTATAGAAATGCTTTACATCAAGGCTTTTGTTTATAGAAATCTGATTTTAGAGTAGATTGAAAGTGCATGCTTGGATATGTGAGTTTGCTCTCCTCTTTTTCACTTGGGTTAGAACATTTGGTCTTTGCTACAAATGTAAAATAGTTAAATTTTAAGAATACCAAGAACTGAATTTATGCTAACCAGGTCATTCCTGGTAAGGGAAGCAAAGCTTAGCACAGGGATAAATAACTAACAGGCCTGTACTGATTGTTATTTAAAAGTAAAAACAACAGACAAACAAAACTTCTTATTTATCTAGATTTGCAACATTTTTAGCATTGAATAGTTGGGGGTTTTTTAAGTGCAGTTTTCAAATTACTTTCTACAACTATTTCCAATTCCTAGTAAGTCCTGATTAAAATAATAAGCTCAAAATAATGTTCTTCCAACCTTCAGTTTACAGAGCAGTTTTTTAAAAATTAGGCTGGTTAGAAAGTGATAGTTAATCATCTCTAATGCATACTTCTGCCAAGGAGAAGTCTTATTCTTGAGAGATTTTACAGCTTCTCTGAAGGCAAATATAAAAATGAAAGGCCTATAGAGGCCAAGTAAGAAAGTTACTTGATAACATGAAACAAATCAATGCATTTAATTGCTGTTATTACTAAATTATTATTTGCTCTCTGACCCAAACGACCTGAAGTAAAATAAAATTCAACCTTTCTTTGATTTCCTGAATGGCTTGGAAACTGATTCTCTGAGTGTGTAACAAAGCGTGACACTTTGCCACGTTTTGTTTTTGCAAGGCAGTTACCAAAATACTTCATATTTTTCAGTAAAATGTGTGAGAGCTGACAGAATTTGCCACCATGGAAACTATTTTTGGCAACTTCTGCTTATAGCCCTCGAAGTAAAAACTAATAACATACTTTATTTACAGAAGTTCTTCGATTAAACCAATTAAAAGCAGATTTCATTCTACATATGTGTCCTGTGCATTATTGACTGAAGGAAGATATAACTCTACACCTTTATAGCAGTGAATTTAATTTTTTTTTGTCTTCTCAGGAGCTAGGAAGTAAATTCAGAAGTACAGAACAGTTAAAAATCAGCTACTTCTGTAGCAGACATCTTTAAATTTGCAGATGTAATTTTTAATGTAATTTTTCAAGCTAGGTATGAAGAATAATTCGTAATTATGCATTGGTGCTCCTAATAGTAAATTTCACTGATGCATGTAATGATGGAAGGAGATTTCATTGCTATTTCCTTTAAAAATACCCTTTTATCATGCAAGGACACTTAAAGTCATCTTGTCCCTTAGCTGTGTGAGCAGAATTGGATGAAGTGAATAAAAGATGAACTTGTTCCAACTTCCCCTGCCATGGCCAGGGACACCTTCCACTATTCCAGGTTGCTCCAAGCCCCATCCAACCTGGCCTTTGACACTTCCAAGGATGGGGCATCCACAGCTTCTCTGGGCAACCTGTGCCAGGGCCTCAGCAGCCTCATATGGAAGGATTCCTTCATCATGTCTAATGTAAACCTGCTCTCTTTCAATTGGAAGCCATTCCCCCTTGTCCTGTCACTCCATCCCTCATCCAGAGTCCCTTCCCAGCTCTCTTGTACCCCCTTTGGTACTGGAAGGTGCTCGAAGGTCACCATGGACCCTTCTCTTCTCTGTGCTGAACAACCCAAACTCTCTCAGCCTGTCCTCATAGGAGAGGGGTTCCTAAATCATCTCTTAAATCATCTTCATGGCCTCCTCTGGCCTTGCTCTAGAGCATCATGGAGTTCTAAGATTATGTAGAGATGGAGAAGTGACACCATGAAGTGGTCATTTGTCTTCATTAAATCTATGCTGAAGTAGAGTAGGCAAAACTTGTGCCTTTACCCCCCTTGACAGTTGCCCTTTTCAAATTTGATGGTGAGGGCTGGGGAAGGAGCCACTCAATTTTTTGCATTGCCATTGTTGTAGGAAAGGCCAGGAAGGATGTGGTAATTTTATTATTTAAAAACTCTATCCAAATTTTGAGAATATCCACCTGACATTGGTGAATTTAAAGCCCTTTGTCACCCTTGTGAAAAGTTCTCCCAGGTGCCTGCCAGCCTGCGGCTTTGGATGTGGGATATGAGGCAGGGGAAGCAGGCAGGGTATGCAAAGTGGGCAGGGACTGGGTACTGCCTGTTGTCACCCTGTGGTCCCTGCATACATTTTGGGTGGGTGACCTCTGTGCCTTGTCCTCTGGTGGCACAGAAACTCAACATTGTCAGTGCTGTTGGTGGCCAAAAGTAAATTCTCTAGGCCAGGTTATAAGATAAAGCATAAAGTCTTGGTTTTGCAGCTTTTCTAAAGGTTTTTCACCAGGTTTTGTCTTATGAGTCGGAACCTCTTGGTTTTTCATGCTTTTTCTTTTCTTTGACATTTGAGGTAGTTGTCTCTCAAGAGTCTCTTATTAACAATTAATGAGTAGTAACTGTATTACAAAAGGAATATGCTTCTGTAACTTCTTCAAACAGGTTTTTCTGAAATTTTAGTGACTTTTTTCCAGAGTATAAGATAATACAGGGCAAAATTTGTACTAGTCACTTGCCATTTCAGCAGTTTGATATTTGATGGCATTTTTATTCTGATTAATCTGTTCCTCAGTGATTGGTCTTTATTAAAGTGCTTTAGAGTGAAAGAACTTAAATGTAGTAAGGGAAAAACTGCTCTTTGTCCTATTCAGGATGTAAACCTCTTAATGATCATAAAAAGGTTTTGAGTATTTGTAGTGGTGTTCTCATGTTTTTGTTTTTTTTTTTCTTTCCTTATGCCATGTAATTGGGTTTGTGGAGTAAATGCTTATGAAAACAATTAAATTTCTGAACATTGTTTCAGGTGAAAAGGTGAGAAGATGAAATATGAAAGGAAAAGGAAAAAAGAATATGAATTTTGCTTTGCCTGACAGCTGATTTTGAAAAGTTTAATCCTTGCAGGCAGCGTGAGCCCTGCTGGCTGATTGATTCCCTTCTGAGAACGATGTCTGAGTCCCAGCACTGCAAGGGGGTGTTTGGTGACAGGATTGCAGTCTGTAGCTCTGGCTGGCACACAAAGTGCTTTACAATGGCATTTCCCACTTCCTTTCCCAAACTACAAATTTGCTCCTAAGATTTTAAAGAAATTTCCTGAGAGGACAGCGCAGACTCAGTTGTCTCACCCCCAGTGATACCATTGCCTAAAAATCATGTTACAACTCGTTTATTTTATCAATGAGCATTCTGCAGATGAACACATGTGATGCCACATGGATTTTCCTTTGCAAAGATTGTATTTTAAAGCAAAACAAACATTTTGAATAATCTTGGGAGTCTTCAGAAAGCTGAAAGGGGCAGGGGGAACTTCCTATGCTGAGTAAAGCCAAGCACACACAAATGGTCTTTAGGGCATATTTAGTTAGTGTGTTCTTCACTGAGTGCTTTAAAAGAGGTTTCTCAAGAACTTTTAACATCTCCCCTGAATCATATTTGCTGCAAAGCTTTATAGCAGTGCCCATTCCTCGCTGGTACTCCAGCAGAGCTCAGGCCTGTGGGTTGTGTTTCCTCTGGTGAAGTGATTATAGGCATTTACACTCTGTATTGAATATCTGTTCCTTATGGCTTTGGTCAGCAAGTTGGTTCTTTTACAATGTTTTGCAGTGCCAGGCATGGGAACAAGGTGCTCCTATGTTATAAACTCAAAATGGTACAATATTTTGTGCCAAGGCTTACTTTGTTAGGGCTTGTTGGTTTCTCATATCGAGCTTTTCAACTCATAGTACATGAAAGCCTCCCAGATACTCTAAACACCCTGGATCTCTGTAGAGATGCTAATGAGACAGTAGCTAAGAGATTAAAGGCCTTTGGAGTGTACCAGCTGGATGAAAACCAAGTCAGGAAAGGAGCTAAACAGTCCCCTTTGTATCCTCATCTAACCTGATTTGATTTTGCCTGTTGTAAAGGTCTGTGTGATATTTGGAGCTCATTCCTGTCTTGCTCCTGATTAACATGAGAAACCAGAACAGTAATTGCAAAACTTCAATAATTGAGCAGGTTTTTTTTCTCATCTCCTGTATTCATTTTAGTAAAGTATATTTTTGGCAATGCTTAATGATGATTTCTATGATCCTGCATTTTTTAATCTAGATTAATGCCACTATTGCAGTTTTTCCAAGTTGTATACAAACATTTAACACTCAAGTATGACTTCAGCAAATTAATACATAATTTAATATTGCTGGATTTATATATGCCTAAATTGAAGTTGCAGTGGAGGTCATATTCTGGAAGATGTGAGTTGATGTATTTTCAAACTGAATATATTTGTTGAATTGTAGAAAGTCATCTGTCTTAGATTGCAAGCACTGAGAGTGGTGTCTGTAGTGTCTGAAGTGACTGACTTAAAGGGGTACCCTCAATGTTAAGAACAGCTGATGCATTTTAGGAAAGGGAAATTAAAATACATGACAACTGAGTTTGGAAGAAATGGGAAGTAGAGAAAGAAATTTTTAGATCTATTGCTATACCAGCTAAAAACCACTATAATCAGCTTCATTGTTTGCTAAAAACATAATCTGTAATGATTTTTTTAAAGCCTTATTTATATATGAGAGCATTAATTGGTGATTCACAATATTCTTTTATTGAACTGAAATATCATGGTTCCCTACATTCAACTTGATAATCCATGCCAATATTTCCTTTGGGTTTTCAGTTTTACCTGTGTGACTGTTCCGTTAATTGGAATATAAGAATGAAATAGAAATACAGGGATGTGATTGTATATTAATTGTGCTGGCACATTAATCAATCTCACCAGCAGTTCTCTTGTGGTTTTTTAGTTGGTGAAAAGCCATCTGAAGTCATATAACCATATTTCCTACGTGGTGTTTTCCCCGAGCAAAATGCCCCTGCTTGTTTTATTAATACAAATAAATTCAGAATTAAAATCATATGTAAGGACAGTAAAGACTAAATGCTGTTAGTTTTTTTTCAAGTGTAGTAGCTTAAAGTATAGCTAGCAGACAAATTATGTGAGATTTATTTTGAATCAGAAGTAATGGTAGAGGCAGTACCAAATCTTGATTGTTTGATGGGTGGACTCATGTGAACTGTCTGTGTTTTAATCTAAATTCTCCTGTCTGGATTTTGGAAATAGAGAGGTATTGTGAAAACAGTGACTGGAATGATTCCAAGTCATACATAATTTCTTTTTATTCCCTCATTCTTTTTTATAAAATAGAATGTCAGAAGGTGCTTGGCCACCATTAACATGGAAAGTTCAGGTCTGTAGTCTTACAGAAAAAGGGTTCGAAATCAATGTCCAATTCTCACACTGTAAAGGTCCAAAATCCTTTTGGAGTTTGTGCAGCCTAAAGATGTGGTCATTTCACTCTGATATTGACCCTGCCCATATTGGTTAACTGAGTTGCTGTCAGGATTCCAGTGGCTGCATTGACTGAACCTCTTGATGAGTCACACAGTCTGCCACAAGTAGGATAGATACTGATTGGAAATTGAAGCAAGGTAAATTAATATTAAAACCAAGGCATATTTTTGACAATGAGATAGTAAATTGAATAGTTTAACAGAGAGAAGCACTAGTGGCCTCTTTATGTGCTTAACCTTTATGGTCAAATATGTCTAAGTCTTTATGAAGCAGAGCTCAGAAAATGCCACCTGTGAATATGGGTTGATGTACTTTATGTGAAACTTCTCCCTTTACCAGCTGGAGGTTAGGGTGTTAGCTAGAAGTGCTCCTGTTTTTTTCTGGTCTTTCTGTCTTACCCATGTTACCATAAAAAGAGGAAGGATAAGTATGAAGGCCACAAATTTTTATGGTGCAGGGTTTTTTTCTTGTGTCAGATGAACAGTTGCAATATTATCAATAATCTGGACATGGAGATCAAGTGCACACCCAGAAAGTTTGCAGACAACTCAAGTTGGATAGGACCGTTTGATCTGCTGGAGGGCAGGAAGAGCCTACAGAGGGGTCTGGACCAGCTGGATTGACAGTCTGAGGCCAATTATGTGAGGTTTAACAAGGCTGAGTGTCCAGTCCTTGGGTCACAACAACCTCTGCAGTGCTGCAGACTGGGGGCAGAGAGGCTGGAAAGTGCCCAGTGGAAAAGGACCTGGGGATGCTGGTGACAGTGGCTGAAGGTGACCCAGGTGTGCTTGGGTGGCCAAGAAGGGCGATGGCAGCTGGGCTGTACCAGCCATGGTGTGGCAGCAGGGCCAGGACAGTGATTGTTCCCCTGTACTGGGCATGGCTGAGGCCACAGCTCAAATCCTGGGTTCAGTTCTGCACNCTGGTTTCAGTTCTGCACCCCTTAGGACAAGACAGCATTGAGGGAATGGAGTGTGTCCAGAAAAGGGAACAGAGCTGGGGGAGGGTCTGGAGCGCAAGTCTGATGAGGAGCTGAGGGGGAAGGCAGCCTGGAGAAAAGGAGGCTTAAAGAGCTTCTTGCTCTCTACAACTCCCTGTGAAAGGAGGTAGGAGCCAGGTGGGAGCTGACCTCTTCTCCCATGAAAGTGATAGGACAGGAAGAAATGACCTCAGCTTGTGTTGGGGGAGGTTTAGATTGGATCATAGGAAAAATTTCTTCACAGAAGCAGTTGTCAAGCATTTTATCAGGCTGCCCAGGGAATTGATTGAATTGCCATTCCTCAGGGATTTAAAAGATGTGTAGATGTGGCACTTGGGGACATGATTTAGTGGTGGACTTGGCAGTGTTGCGTTAGTGGCTGGACTCAATCTTTCCAAGCTGAGTGAATCTGTGATTCTAAATGGTGTCAGCAAGAGGAGAACAATAACCTTGCTATTATCATACAAATTTATGGTATCAAACCATAGGTTTGAGTGAAGTTTTGAGGGTTAGTAGAAACAACTCCTTGATAAGGAGGCTCCCTTCAGGTGTAGGTGTTCACATAACTCTATTAGGCAGTTTCTGTGTAGGCCTTCACTGTAAAGATAAACCAGGGCATTTTACAGTCTTCTCTCTTTGACAAGCCCATAAAGCAATCATGGTTTTGTCAGTGCAGAATGTGGGAGGTTGTCTGTTTCTGACAGTGTTAAAGCCTGCAATTTTTTGGCAGATATCTGTTTATTTTTATAAGCACCCCATTTCCCTGAAAAAGCCTTTTGAGCTTCCCTTGCTTGATCAGCCTCTCAATCAGACTCCTAGAAAAGAAAACCTAAGTCTCCCATTGCATCCCCACCCAAACAGGAGCAGAAAACCTCCTGTTGTCACTTGGTGAAGTGTCTGCAATACCAATAGCTCAAATCTTGACATTGCTTTGTGATAACATGAGCTCTGTAATGCTGCATAATGCACTTTTCCTTCACACTCTCCTTGCCTGAGCTTCTATTTCCTTGGCTGGGTTTAGAGAAAAAGAGAAAGGATGTCAGGATTTGGCTGGAAAACGTAATGATAGAAATCAGGAGCTGGAGAACTTGGGGAACTGTATATTTTTATTTTCTCTTTTGTCCTGTAAGACTTGATGTTCATTTACTCCTGCGCCTTCTGGTTCCAATTCATTTGAACACTTGCATCCAATTGAAGTTTAAGCAGATAGTTTTCTATAGAAGAGAAGAACCTACTTGTCTAATGTGGAGATCTTTCTGCTTCCATAAAAAGATTTTGGGTAGCTGTGGTTTACATACATAAGCCATTCACATGCATGCAGGAAGTTTTCTTGACTTTTGCTAACGACAGTAAAGTCAATGAAATTAGAGAATAAATGATTCGTTGTAAATATTTAGTGAACCGTGACTAAGCACCTTTTAATAGAAAGTGTCAGTGTTTTTTAGTTCCAGAGGCTAGACTGTTTATGAATAGTTATATTTTATAAGGTACTTTGTCATGGCTTGTGAGATATTTACAGCAAATCTTTTTTTAGTAATTTTTTTTTCATTAAGAAAACTCATGAGAATTTCCTGAACATACAAAGCAGGCTCATGGCTGCACAGTATGTACCAGAAAACAGTTTTCCATACAGTTTGCATTTCCTTCTACCTTGATGGGCTGAGGTTTCAAGACTGGTGTTATTCCATACCTACCTTTGTAGATAATGCCTTTATGGGAAAGGAGAGGGGAGGAAAGAGAAAGAAAGATATCTTCGTGTACTTCTAAAATCATATTTATACTCCTTACTTTCCTTTAACTGTCTGGACAGATGCCAGAAAAGGTTCCTGCCAGTCAGGATATACATATACAAGTCAATAGGGTTATTTTGAAAAGAAAGAAAAAGACACCCCATCTTATTATTTTTGTTGCTTAATTCTTAAGCATTATGGTCTGCTCCCTGTCAAAGTGATGGAAGAATAGCAACCACTAGATGATGATTAAGCTTCTGGGGAAGAGAAGGGAGGAAAACCCTCATACATGGAAGTGATTTTTCCATCCAGTTTCATGCAATTTTGTGTTTTATTCTGTCAGCCATTGATGAGCAAATTTAATCTCCGTAAATCCTTCTTAAGCTGAGGTTTAGGAAGGCCCTCAGTTGCAAAGTCTTGGAAAGAAATTCAGAGAGACTGCTCTACTGAAATCTTACAGACATCTAAAGCCAATAAGGGATTTGGTGTTTTCCAGGCATCAGGGAAAAGCTTTTGAAAATTGTTAAAAATATCCATCTTACTTGGAGGAGGCGAGAGATGTAAGGAGCCTGAACTCTGCTGCATTTCAAAGGGAGGCAAGGATACCTTTTAATACATAAAATCCCTGTCTCCAGGGACTGTTTTCCTAAATGTCACTCGCTCATGAGCATCATTGTTAGTTAGCAGAATTCAGAAGCTGAATACTTTAAATTTTAACTTCTCAATATTTGATTTTTTTTCCTTAAAGGGAATGTAAGCTGTGCTTGCACAGTTATGGACTGACTGCTCTGAGCTGGACCTTCATGAGCAAATTGAAGTCAGTGTAGTTTCATGGATAATTAAATAAGAATGAAAATTTTAAAAGTATAAAAAGAGACTTTTCTTTGTTCGGCAAATGTTCACCATTTAATATTTTTATATGGTACTATTTAAATTGTCTCCAACTGATTTGATGAGTCTCTTTTGATTAGTCAAAGGCAAGATGAAAGTAAGCAAAATGAATTAAGGCAGCGGAGGCTAACAGGGAAATTTATTTAAATACTAGAAAATTCTCAATTTTTTTCAAAAGTAAACATTAAAATAGCACAATTTTGCTAGGTCATGGCCAGATGTATTTTGGAAGACATTTTTCTGCTTTTTAAATTGGTGAATTAACTACAGAAATTTGTACTTTACCTCCAGGTGCTAAGATTTTAAAGAAATTTATAAATTGCTAAACTCAAGGTCAGAAATGCCACGTATTTTTAAAACCCATTTATACCTTGTTTGTCTTTTTTTTTAAGGCTAAAAAGTGCAACTTGTTGGTTTGTTCCTTGCTCCTTAGTGATATTCAGCACTGATATTTTCTGAAAAAAGAACAGTTAAATTGTTCACTTCAGTGAATGGAGAAATGGAGGTGTTAGGACTGTGGCTCTTGGGTGGGTTTCCTCCCCATCCTGAGAAGGAGATTGTGCTTCTCCTCCCGTGCCCAGCTGAAGGACCACCTCTTCTCCCCCTGGCAGCCAAATACCACTTCTGCTGCCATCCCTGGTAACCACACTAATTGCTTACATGGAAAAGGAATATTAGGAAAATATTAAGTGAGGCTAAAAATACATCAAATATGATACGGCAGCTGGAAACAGGGAAAGCCAGCACCTTCCACTGGCCAGATCTCCACGGACCACCAGCAAAGTGCTCGTGGGGCTGCTGCAGTCGTGGACCACATAACGTGTGCTGGAACGTTCATATCAAATATCACCTCCCGCTTCTTACCTTGACCTCAGAAGACTTCCCTGGCGAGGGATAAACAATAAACTTACATAGTGTGCCCGAGAGACTTGGGCTCTAAATAAACTCTGTTTGATGCCACACATTTCCGAGGAAGCAGAGCTTCCCTAGACCACACAGATCCCGACCACGAGCACCATCGCTGGGCTCGCGAGTGATGCCAAGCTGCAGCTCGAAGAAGCAACAACTGTGCCTTGATATAGAAGCACAGTCAGGGTGTTTTAAAGAGGAAAAATACCAGGGAATAGCTCAGTGTTTTGTGGGTGTCTCCTTCGTGGCACCCTGGGGTACCCTGGAATGCAGCTCGTGCTCTTTCCTCTCTGAAACTGAAAGGAAAGAAATGAGGGGTGCTCAGTAACTGCAGCATGGAGACATTAATTGCTCTCCTGTAACAGATTGTTCTGATACCAAATATTACATTTGCTTTTGCCTCTGTAGTGTCTGATTCAGTGGAACCACAGCTTCTCTTGGAGAATTTGTTCTTTCCCTGAGTCTAGTCACTGATCCCTTGGCTCCGAAGGAAAAAGAGGAAGGAGGAGATGGGATGCTGAACGTCATTCAGCTTGAGGATGTCATCTCCTCAGTTTTGTCCATAGAGATTAATTTTTGATGGGGAAGTTTGGTTCTTTTTAAAAGCTGCTTGACACTGAGCATCTGTGGGTTTTAAGATGCTGCACTTGTATTTAATCTTTTCAAGAATTTTTTCTTCTGTAGTCATAAAAATGTGCAATAAGTAATTAAGAGCATTAGTTGGAATGGTTTTTGGACTGTGGCATAGGGTTTTTTAAACTTATTTTGCTTGGTTTGTCTGTTTTGATAAAAAAGGGATTTAGATTTTACCTGTTACCGTTTCACATTGTGTTTTGCAGATACAGATAAGAAAGCAAAATACAATATCCATGGTAATGATTTACTTTAACTCATTTACTGGGCATAATGCTGGGTGAACTGTATATTAAAAAAAAAAAAAACAAAGAAAAAAGATCCAAACAAAAAGCCCCAACTTTTTAAGTGCCTATATTTTATTGCTGATTTTGCTTCTATTTGAGCAGCCTGAAATTCTTAAATTAATAATTTGTGCATTAATATTAATTCAATCCACCTGTAATTTTATAGTAAATTCTCTCCAGATTTTCAGTTTTTTAAATCTAAATACATGTCAATAAACACCAAGCTGTGCATGTTTCACCCGAATGGGAACAGGTCGTGTTTGTCTTTTTTTTTGAGAAACCTCAGAAAAGAATATTTTTTAAAAAGCACATTTAAATGGATGCCAATTTGTGCTTTACATTGACCACTTCTAAACTGTTATCAGTAAAGTGAAATAATTAACTGAATTTCTGCACTGGGATGTTCCTTTGAGCTCTACAAGAATGCCACTTGTCCCCCTTTTTTGTCTTTTTTTCATGACTAATGTCAAACTATATAACTTCACATCCTTCTTGTTAGTTTTATTGTATTATTATTAAACAGTTAATATTTGGTGCTTTCAGGTTTGCTTCTTTACTTTGTAAACAAAAGGTTTTTCATATATTTCAGTGTGAAACCTTTTAGTGAAGATTGTGAAGTGCTCTTGCTTCACTCCTAATTTGCTTACGCAAAAATATTTCTAAAGCCCAGATATTGACATCTTCCCCTTCCTGCTTTCCACTGAGCCACTTTCATTGAAAAAAAGAAAACAATTTAGTTTGAGAAACTCAAGAAAGCTGTTTCTTATTTCCTTTTGTTCATCCCTGCACTCAGAGTGATTATTTAATAATTTTAGTGCAAAATAGAGCAGTCAGTGCAGACTATTGCACCCGTGTTTATCCCCTTCTTGGGAGGTCATGGGGGTCTTGGACAAGTCATGGGGGGAACCTGGGCTGAAAACAGAGAGGACAAACATCTGCACTGTTCTTTGATATAGGGGGAAAAAGGGTTCATCTATACATTGTGTGTACAGGAATATCTTCTGTTTGTCTGCCCATTTGGGTTTGTGGTTTGTTTTTTTTGTTTGATGCTTTTTTGGCTTTTTTTTTTTTTTTTTTTTTTTGGTTTTTTTGTGGGTGTTGTGTTTGTTTGTTTTGGGGTTTTTTTGTTTTTGTTTTTTTTTTTTTTTTGCTAATATCACATATTTATTTTAAAAATGTATTGCGCCAGTAACAAAATAAGAAGAATAACTTGTGTTTTTAATGAGACATTAGTTTTCTAAGTGTTGATTTAGTGTCTACTCAGTCTAGCTTCTAGACAGCTCATTTTGGACAAAATAAAAAACTAAAGTATAATTAGCAGACACGGATGTGGTCATCTTCCAAAGTCCTTGCTTTTGTTTTTGTAGCAAGTCGATCAAGACTAGGGTGACTGTAAAACATCAATATTTTACAAATCTCTTCTTTTCTTGTTCCAAAAATTCTGCCAAATTGTGCTTAAATGAAGTCTTCGGAGGAAAAAGCCTGTAAGAGTTCTTTACTATAAATACATTTTTGTGATTTTAAGAAGAATGGGGTATTTATAATGGATTGAGCCAGAGCTTCTCTGCTCTGTGTTATCTTTATAATGTTTGCCATAAAGTGCTTCCAGGCGACATCTTGACTTCTGTAATTTTTTTCTTCCTTTTCGTTGGTGCCTGGAACAGATTATTGTGGGTTATAACATTTTAAAACATCTAAGTAATCCATTTGAAAGCAGGAAAAAGAGCACACCATTGATATGAAATTGCCCTGACTTTCCAGAAAAGATTTTATCAGAGAACTTCCAGTTTCTTACTCTAGGGAGAAGGTTGCATAGTTTGATTTCTGAAATAAAATAAGTTTTTAAAGCATTGTCCTATCCAGTAAAATTGATGTATCTTATGGTAGAATTTTACTCTCAGAAAAGTAAGAGTATTGGTGTGTTCAGTACTTCCTGAAGTTAAACCTAAATTAAACCCAACTATTTGAAAGAACTACTCTATATTTTAATTATTGTGCCTCTTCTTTGTAGTGGATGTGTTTTATCTATGCCTAGTAGAGAAATAGTTTCTGTTTTTGAGTCACAGGTTCAGTTGTAAAAGAGTAAGTCCTGTAACAGCTCACAGTGGGTTTGATTTTTAATAATTGGGGGGTTGTGGTGCTTCACAGCTGTAGAAGGCTCTGCCCCAAAGTCATTATCTGTAATTTAGACCACAGATGTCCAAACTAGGATCTCTGAATACTGTTGATCCAAAAGTTGTATTAAGTATTTTAAAGTGGTTTTGTTATTTATATAAGAGATTTTTTAAATGTTAGTATAGAATACTGCTAATGTTAATTTCATAGTTGTGTTTTACAGTGTTCATGAGAAATGCTGATATTTTTAAGCCTCTTTTGGTCTCAAACATTTTCGTATTTTTGAGATAGGTTTTGTTTTTTGACACCTTTTTCTATTTCTCCTTGCTGTTACACTGAGTACTGCAACAGTTCTCTCACACAAGTACTGCATAGGGAAATAATGAAAATACAGGCTCCCTACAAACATGGGTGGACTTTTCATAGCATTTTGTTTTACTGTTAAAATTGAATTTAATTTGCTAATTTACTATTAAAATAACTCTAATTTGCAAGGCCTGATTTGTCAGTAGAACACTTGTTACCCCCCTGGCAATGGGAGGCCCAGGTGGAAAACTTGATTTTTCTGACACCAACCAAGGGGACAAGTTGCTTCCCTTCTCCAGGCACTGACTTAAGGAAGGATAGTAAAATACGAAAACTGATGTTATAAAACACGTTACCGTCTGATAAGGAAGTGTGTTGTTTGAGAATTGGATTTAATTATCATCATTCAACACCCACACATCTCATTCATAAAACTGTGGTGTGAATTTTTAAAACAATTAAAATTGGCCTTGAAGTTTTTGAGAATATAAAAAATAATAATATTATTTCTCTAAAAAATAGCATAAATGTTTTGTATTTGCATTTATGTTTTGTATCTTGTGGATTGGTATAAATTGTCTTGTGGTTTTAATCTAGATTTAAAATAGCAAGGGGTTTCCACATTCGGTTAACACTTATAATATACATATACACTGAAATGATGTTTTGACTTCCTTCTCTCCTCATCACTTATTTTGCCCTGTCCTCTTGAGAGCAGGCTGAGAATTCATCTCACTTGGCTTTGCTAAATTCCAGTTGTGTTTGGGTATTTTGTTGCTCTTTTTCCTAGAGCAGAAGTGACTGATCGTAGTCCAGTCTGCATGGTGAGAAAGACAGTTGTCTCATTTGTTTCCTGAAAATCTGAAACCCTTTGTGAATGAGCAAATGGAACATACTATGTTATACAACTGGAATAAATTATATATTTTTCCTTGTCCAGTCAAAAGGATTTGTAAAATTAATTTATGTTTAAGACACCTAACTGTTAGAGTTTGGTGTATTTTGATGAATACACAGTAGCAATGAAAAGGGGTGTTGCCACAGATTTGTGTTGGGACAAATCTCCAGATTTTCAACAGTTAGAAAGTGTTTACTATAATATAAGAGAAATAAAAACAAAACCCAAAAGGTGAAGTCTATTGTTTTTGATTAATAACAGGTCTTCTAAAAGCACCTACATGATGTGATTGTACAAATTCAAGCATTTACTTATTTTACAAAATCACACTGTTCCTGAGCTAGTGGATATTGTACATCCCACAGTGTACAAAGAGTAACCAAGTTAGTTCAGTGAGGACCATATGGAGAAAGATTATTCTGCAGAGCTTTTATCAAAACAGAAAATTAGGTTCAGATGGACTTTATCCATATTCACTCTGAAACATAGTTACCTACAAATCGTCTGTTGAAAGTAAACCTCTGGCATTTTGCATCAAAATTGACATTTTGCATATTGACCACAGGGAAGGAAAAAGTACTTAAAAAACCTTTTACTCAAATGGATCTTCTAAGTTGTGTTTTTATATACACAAAATCATTTTTCATGTCTTAACAGTAGTCATAAAAGTTTAAGTACAGATAATCTTTCTACACTTTCTGATTGAAATCACACTTTAATTTACATGCTTGCTCTTCCAATGACATAATATACAGGATCCTGCTTTAATTTTATGTATGATATTGCTTGTGAAGAGAAGTCATGGCAAGTGGGGGAAGTTCATTCCTGAGGCGTGGAAGGAAGAAAATTCCATTTCTGTCCCCAAAATGAACAAGAAGGAGGATTTGGGAAATGATGGACCAGTCATCTTCACGTTGACCCCTGGGCAGGTCATCCTAGAAATCATTTCTAAGCCTGTTCAGGATTCAGAAGTAATTTAGAGTTTTCAGATTATGAAAGGGAAATCATATGAGCAAACAAACAGCCTTCTATGATGAAATAACAGTGCAGTGCATGAGGGATGAGCAGAGAGTGTTTTTTCTTTACTTGAGCAAGGCTTTTGTCCCTCTCTCCTGTAACATCCTCTTATGCAAGCTGATGAAATAAAGAGGTGGACAGAGGGCTGTGTTCATAGGGTTGGTTCTGGCAGCATGGAGTTCCTCTGGAGGGCTGCTGATTGCTTCTGATGATCCCAGGGGTTGATCCTGGGCTCAGCACTTTGTAATATTTTCATTGGTGACCTGGGTGATGAGACACAAGTACACCCACAGCAGTTTGATGAGGATACAAAATCAGGAGTGGCTGATGGACCATGTCATGCTGCTGTCATTCTCACCAGGCTGGAGAAATGTGCCAACAGGAACCTCCTGAAGCCTCATAAAGGGGAATCCTGAGTAATGCCTCAAGAGAGGAATAACCCCAGGCACCTGAACAGGCTAGAGGCAGTAGTGAAGGTGGACAGGTGGCAGCAGTGTGCTCTTGGACAGCACCCTGGGGCTGCATGAGGCAGATGAGGGATGTGATCCTTCCCCTCTGCACTGGACAGACCCACCTGGATCTCTGGGGCCACTGCTGGGCTTCCAGTATGAGAGAGACAGAAATACTAGAACAAGTCCAGTGAGGAGCCACTCAGGAGCTTAAGGGACCTGGAACATCTGATACAAGAGAGGCTTGAGAGAGCAGGGTCAGTTCATCCTGGAGAAGAGAAGGATCAGGAAAATCTTATCAATGTCTATAAATATCTGATGGGAGGGAGTAAAGCAGAAAAAGCCAGGCTTCCTTCAATCATGGCCAGTGACTAGACAGGAGCCACTGAGCTCAGATTGAAATATGGGAGATTCCACTTAAAAAAAAAGAAAATGTTTTTTTACTGTGAGTGTGGTCAAGGATGTGGGAACCTTGTGTGTAGAGGTTGTGGAGATCCATCATTGGAGAAGGTCAAAACTTGGGTGGATGCAGCCCTGAGAAAATTACTTGAGTGGAGGAATTGAACTGAGTATCTCTGCACATCCAACCTCAGCTGTTCTGTGATTCATGGAGTAGAAGTGATACAGTGGTATCTTCTTTTTTCCCCTTTTTTCCCTCTTTTCTGGCCTGCAAGACTGTGATTTTGCACTCATGAAAATGAGTTTATTAAGGAAAAATTGGATAGACATTTCTTACTGCCTACTTCAAAGTGTATGTAAAGGAACATTAACAAAAGTTGCCCTTTCTAAAGGGAAAATGTAGGATATTGTTTTGTTTCTGCAAATTATTTAAGCATTCAAAATCAGCTTAAGAATATGATTCAGAAGGTTCATGCTTAAAACACTTTGTTGAGTCAAAACAGAATGACCTCCCATGGAGCTGGGAGACTTCAGCATCTCTGAAATTTATCCCTGAGGATTTTGTGTTATTCTTGATTTATGGTGGCACCACTGATTTTTCTGGTTTTTCTTTTTGTGAGAAGAATTGGACTTTTCATTTGGCAGGATGTTAAGCATTGTTAATCCTGCTGCCTGGCAGACCTCACCATTTAAAAACTCAGGATGTAAACAAACTACTTACATATTCAGGTAAACAAAGTTGCTCTAACAAAGGTCTTGCCTTGTTTAGGTCTTAACTCAGGGAAGCAATGATTTGTTTGGATGATGCTTTCCACCCTGGTAATTAAGAAGTATCTGCAGGGAACCAGTAAGCATTATAAAGTTTTCAGTAAGCTCAAAATAATTATTCATCATGAAGCCTTTTCCTGGTTTCAGAATTTTAATTATTGTAATCATCAGTGAAGTTTATTTCAGATTCCAAACAGAGAATTGCAGGTGATATACCATAATAGAATGGGGCTATATCTCTTTTTAAAATTATTTTAGTTTACGTAATCAAGATTTCATTTGTGTACTTGTTTTGCATCACAAGACCCCTCCCCAGTTCTTGGCTAAGCTCAGTTTTTTTGTGTCTCCCGCAGTGAAGATTCTCTTCCTTCTGTGATGGTTACAGAGGCTTTTAATTCTTGTTTTCAGATGTTTTCCTTCTAATTTGTTCTAAGTGTTCCTTTTCTAAATTTTATCCCTTTACTTGTCACTATGTACTTTTGAATAATTAAATGGTATTATGTAATGTTTCTCTTTTTGTTGTTTATGCTTTTCCAATATCTGCAGACATCATTATGACTTAATTTTAGACTGAAAAAGGCCCATTTTGTATCTGACATTTCAAGTATTTCCTGTACTTGTCCTTCTCACTGCCATACACATTTGAGGAAAAGTGCTTTCCCTTAGCTAAGCTTCTTTTAGTAAAGATTCAATAAGTTAATAATCAAATTCTTAGAGTTAATATTATAGCATTTAATAAAGCAGGAGCAAATAAGGCAGTAGGATGTTTCCACTTGCTGCATAAATAGGTGGTAATTAGTTTTTGTAACTTCCTGTAGCATCTCTAGTCTTTGTAGAAGCAGGAAAGTAGGGAGTTACTGCTGTTCACATCATCAGGGCAGTGAGATGTTTGATCTGCATATCATACTTGCACTAAATCCTGGTAAAGAACCATGCTCAGCATGTTGTATGAAACCTCTGCATACTTGATTTCATTAATCCAAGCAGATAAATATATTAACTATGAACTCTGATGGAATTGTTACCTTTTCTTTCTAAAAGGGCTTTGGTAGAAGTTACCTGATAACCAAACATATAAATAGCAATATAAGTTCCAGTGCTTTTTCAGGTAGTGCTGGTAGACATTGCTGGTTAGTTAACAGTGCTTTAGATTGTTCCCTTTTTCTGTAAGCTTAGGCAATAGAGCAAGCAAGATTATTTGCTTTTTAATTAATGTCTCAGTAAGTTTACAGACAGTATTAGGAGGGAGTGAAGTCTACAAAAGAGCAACCTCACCTCTCTTTCTCCGATATAACATATCTTAACGTAAAAAGGAAATTATTTTGAGGCTTTGTTATTTATCTCTCTTTCCCCTATTGAAATCATCCTTTTATTGAGAGAAGTTTCTTCCTCCTGGATTTTGTTCTTTCCTCTTCCACTCTTGGTACAGTGTGTCCTCCTGTGTGTGTCTGATCAATTTTCTGTTTTGGCACCAGTCATCTCTTTCCTTTCAGTCTTTACTTCTGCCTAATTTGTTCAGCAGCAGTTGTGGCAAAAAAAAAGCAGAGACAGGAGTTATCTTTAGCTTTGGAGAGTTTGAAAAAGGTACTATCCTTATGCTGCTTTCTCTTGGTTGTCTGTTGCAATGACAGGCTCATTCCTATGCTCATCAGAGGAGTCTTCTAATTTTCTGTCATCTAAGAGACCTGATCTCTACATTTTTATCCTTGTCTTAACAGCCTGCATCCTCTGGTATGAAAGTGAATTACTTTAAGATATTGTATTACTGATTTTCCAAAGCTTCTTTTGACTGTTTTACAGTAATTTGCAGTGCTTATCCTTCAGGTGTTCAAATTGCTGGAAGTTTTCTGGACGTTTTTGTACCCAGCATTGTAAAATTGAATTTCTTTGTCACAAACTGGCTGTCAGGTTTCCAGTACTTCATATATTTCAGAGAACACTTCCTTATAATATGGAAACATCTGCGGGAATATTCCAAGTGCATTCCCAACAAACAGACAGAAATTTGCTGTGTTCTTACAATACTAAGGAGATCTGAGCCCACATATTACCTAGTCCAAATATATCTGGTAGCTGATTTGTCCTCTGTGATTTTATGGGATCCTTGCCAGGTTTTATATTTGATCACAATGATCTGGTTCTGTATGTGATGAGCACTCACTCCTTTCCTAAATCCAGTAGTCTCAGGCTCAGTCCTTGTGCTGGAGAGCTCAGTCCTCACCTGCAGAGACACACAAAGCAAGTGGGTCTCACAAACAAACCCCACAGCCTCCCCAGCAGCTGCTGTGGACCTCCTGATCCAACTCACAAACCCTCTGGTCTCTCCAATATGCAGCCCAGGTTTATATCCAGATTGTTATGTGGGTCCCAAACCTCTCCTCCAGGTCACGGGCTACACTCCCACATAGACAGTGTGCACAGTGTGGCATGGCAGGTACATGGATCCCTGTGATCCACAGACCCAGACTGGTTGTAGGCAGCAGCAAATAAATACCTGTGTTGAGGACAGAAGTATTTGCTTGCCCTATGGCAGTTTGGATCATGGAATCCCTCTGGCACCACTGAGTCCAACCACTAACCCAACACTGCCAGGTCAGTCACTAAACCAGTGTCCCTCAGAACCACTTCTACAGGTCTTTCAAATCTCTACAGGATTAGTGACTCCACCACTGCCCTGAGCAGCCTGTTCCAGTGATTGACCAACCTGTCTGTGAAGAAAATTACTCCAATAGCCAATCTAAACTTCCCCTGACATGACTCCAGGCCATTTCCTCATATCCTGTCCCTTGTTACCTGTGAGCACAGCCCAACCCCACCTGGCTGTCCCCTCCTGTCAGGAGTTGTGCAGAGCCAGAAGGTTCCCCCTGAGCCTCCTTCTCCCCAGGCTGAGCCCTTTCCCAGTTCCCTCAGCTGCTCCTCCTCACACTTGTGCTCCAGACCCTTCCCCAGCTCCGTTCCCTTCTCTGGACACGCTCCAGCCCCTCAATGTCTTTCTTGCCTTGAAGGGCCCAGAACCGAGCACAGCCCTCGAGGTGCCCTCAGCAGTGCCCAGCACAGGGACAGTCACTGCCCTGGCCCTGCTGCCACACCACTGCTGACTCAAGCCTGGTGCCAGTGGCCTTCTGGCCCCCCTGGGCACACGCTCATCCTTTCTGTAGAAACAGAAAAGAATTGTTAGGGATTTCTAGAAGGGAAAAAAAAAAACCCAACAAAACCAGAAAAACAAAAAAAACAAAACAAAACAAAACAACCCAGTACATATTTCCCACCGGACTACCTGGCTGCTTTTATACTTTCCCTAAGCTGGATTCATCACATTTACTTGAGGTGGTAAATTCTGAATGTGTTGGGGCAGCCTTGTAATGGTGTGAACTCAGTAGAAACCCCAGTCAGGGAAACTGTTTATTCTAGCTCAGTGCACTCCCAGCCACCCTGGTTATAGTTCCTTTCTGGCCAGGGCAGCTTTTCAGGGCTGTGGAGGACGGGAGGTTGTAGCAGCTCTCTGTCTCCACATCTACTCTCCTGGTGGTCTGGCCACCTGGAGAGCTCAGCATCAGGGGGTTTGAACCAAGCCTGTGCCTTGCCTACCCCAATATCTTTCTCAGGCATTTGAATACCAAAAATGTCAGAAAAAAGTGCTTTATCTATTTCTGTAGCTGCCCATTTTGACGTTCTTATAAATGTCAGTCCCTGCACCATGAGCAGCAGTTGGACCTTAGCATGTGCCAAGTATGAGCATGTGTTTACACACCCTACCATGATACTTCATGTAGGCACTTAGTGGCTTGGACATTTACCCTTTTGAAGAGCCTGGAAACATCATTACAGGAACTTAAATAAATTAGAAATAGAAGCTAAAAGTAAACAATAAAAGCGCTGCAGCAGTCTTCCCTTTCTCCATGCTACTATTTTAATCCTCCTGTGAAAATCTGGGTAAACTGATCCCCCCCTTGTAAAAATGTTTCCTTAAAACAGACAAACCTTTGAAATAGGATCTTCTAAGAAGGCTTTGTTATTGTAAGACATGTCTAATGGGTTGATGCTTCTATTACCAGGACTGTCTTCCATAATACTTTGCTGCTTTGATGCCCTGCTAATGTTGTATTTTGATATATTTCGTCTCCAGTATTTACCTGTGGAGAAACAGCTTCTTTTTTTTTTTTTATTTTATTTTATTTTCAACAGAATTTTTATGTGTTTCATAGGAAGACTTATTAATACGTCTAGTGAATGGAAGGTTCTTTAAAAGACTCTTATGAACCATAAAAGCAAAGCACATGTGAAATGAAATTCATAACTTATATTAAAGCATAAGGTTCAGCTTCATTTCCCAGAATCAAGAGCATCAAATCTGGGGGTCTTTTTTTTTAAAGTGTTTTCTTTTCGTTCTTAAAAACTACTTTGTATTCTGCAACTTGGGAAAATCTGAGCCATCTGACTCTTAGTTTAGTGTTTATTCTGCTGTGGAGACGTACAATGCAGAATTGAAGGAAAAAAAAATGAAACAGAGTCATAAGCTACTTGTGCATTTCTAATTATTACCTCTGGTAGCAGAAAGATGTAAAAAAAGGCTGTGTTTAGTATCTTAAAGAATGTTATCGTAAAAGCACGTTAGAATCAAGAAACATATCAAATGCTATACAAATACAATTAAAGAATATAGAAGCTTTACTTTTATTTTAGTTTTTGAAAATCCTGGATCCATTGCAAAGAAAAAGGAAGTGGCTGTGGGTGGGTGTGGTTGTTTTTACTTTTTGCTGAAACCACCATGCCAGTATCTAGATTTCTGTGTGTGGGAAAGAAGCTGGCAGAAGCTATGTGGGAAAACAGTGAAGGCAAACTGAGATAGAATTAGCTTTGGAAGGTAGAAGTCATGGAAGTGAGGGAGGAAGAAAGTAGATGCATCTGGAACTTGATTTTCTATTAAATCAAGAAGTGCAGTTGACTTTAACTTTTCTTCATGTCTTCACAGGATAGTTTAGGTTGGAAGAGACCTTAAAGATGATCTTGTTCCACCCCCTGCCATGGGCAGGGACACCATCCACTATCCCAGGTTGCTCCAAGCCCTGTCCAACCTGGACACTTCCAGGGATGGGGCAGCCACAGCTTATCTGGGCAGGACCTCAGCAGCCTCACACAGAATTTCCTCTTGGTACCTATTTCAGTTTGAAGCCATTGGCCCTTATCCTCAGTGGTCCATGAAAATGGATCAAAAAGATTGGATGTTTGTCTCCCTTTTGGATTGATGTGCCGCATCATGATTGCAACCCCTTTGCCCCTTCTGCTTTTGGAACTGTGAATTACTTGTGAGAGAGATTTCTGAATGCAGATGGGGAGGGAAGCTCAATGTAGAGTCAGCACCTTGCCTCAAAAAGAGATTTTTGTTCTTGCATTTTGAAAAGAAACCCCAAGCCCTTTAATTTGTACATTTGGGGTGGTGAGTAAAACTGTGATCATGAAAAATGTATGTCCAGGTTGATCATGTTGGACACGAGGTGTTTACTACTGTCTTGTATAGTTGATATATTTTGTATTTGAAGCTTTAAAAAGAAAGAATAATTACCTTTAAAAAATAGAAGACCAGCGGTTAAGAATGACAATATGTTTGTGATAACTCTTCTGTTTTGTTTGATATACCATGTGTGGTTAAAAACAGCTATTAATTGTCATTTTTATTTACTTACAAACCTTACTGTTAAAAAACAAAACATACCAAAAAAAAAAACCAACAAAAAACCAAAAAACTTGAGCTTTATCATGTATGAGTATTTTTTTGAATCTGTTGTGGTTTAAATACTGTTTAATCTTTCAATGTACTATGATAATAAATATTTCTATTTCTGTTTATATGTATTTCCTATATCATGTCCATGTATTTTCTGTTTTTAAGCTATTTAATATTTTCTGGAGGGATTGCTGTGCTGTCCTTATAGTCCTAGTACATGCCTGACATTCTAATTCATGTTCAGGCCTCCATAATGGAGAAAAAATTATTTGAGTTTTTCTCATTTTAGAAATGTACATGTTATAAAAAGCACAACTTTGTCTTTAAGAGGCTGATAGTACCAACAAGGGAGACAAATGATAAGGGACAAATACAGGGTGTAATTTCCTCATGCTGGTGTAGTACAGTAGATTATGTTCAGATTTTGCCTGATCAGCTCTTATGCTCTTACACATATCAGGATGATATTTATTATTTATTATTTAAAATGCTGTTTGCACACCACTGGACATAATTTCATTATTAGATAATGAACCCTATTATGGAGATATTTAGTTGTTTATAGATGAAATATTGTTTTACTATATTGCAAGGTAGACTAAATACTTTCATAAGGAAATAATTGATATATTCAATCACCTATAAAGATATGAGACTTGCTTGTAAATAAATTTTCACTCTTTTTATAAGAATTTGTAGTGTTATTCTTGGCCTGTGGTATTTAATTTACAATGCATGTGTTTTAGTGTACAAGTTTTTCTATTTTAAAAACTCAACTTCAAGAGGAGAGAAAACGTTTTATCCTCAGAAATGTTCTGAGGAAATACTAAAAAGCATAGAAGTTGTCTTTCTCTAGAATGAGGTAAGACTGGTATTTCTTAGACAAGAAGAAGAAATAGCAGACGAAGTATAAGAAAAGTAGGAAGAGGAAAAAACCCCTTGCAAAGCCCATTGTCACAATTCCTCTTTTATGCTGCTTGCTGGCCTCACCTTGCCTTTTGTTTGTGATATTATATGAACACAATAATCTCTTTATAACCTCCTGCCTTTTCATGTTGCAGTGTAGACTTTAGGAGCCTCACATACATTGTTATGTATAAGAATGTTTACCCTTGGTTTGTTTCTTTCACATCTTAGCACCAGCATTTAGATTTGGGATAAAAAGCTGCCAGCATTTTACCTTTTCAAATAGTTATTTGGTAATTTTGTAAACAAAGGGGGCTGCAAATGCAGAATTAGCAGTGCACATGCTGCAGCTTTGCCTGCTCTTTCCTCATACAGTTATAGAATTGTAGGATGTGTTGGGTTGGAAAGGATATTAAAGATCATCCAGAGAAGTGTGGGAAGAGAGGTTGTCAATGATGATGACTTAGGCAAAGAATTGGAGTAAGTCAGTCTTCTCCTCACCCATTATTGCAAGTTTATTGGTGGGGGGTGCACACAAATGTTCCTGCAAGCTGGATTTTCCTCTGTTTCCTCAATCTTTCGTTTTGTCTCCACACATGCTTTAGTGTACATTCTTGCAGCTCTTTTGTTCCACTAACCACATGACTTTGGTTTATAATCCTTGCACTAGGCTTAGTGATCCATTTCTGTACATACAGGTGTATTAGCCTTATTGTTGTTATTCGTATTTTCTTCTTATCTTTCAGGAGACCAGTACTTCTTTTCTTTTTAACTAATTTCCATAACTTTTCAATAAACCTCTTTGTTTCAGGTTTTCCCTGGGAGATGCTCGCAGGCCACTCCATGAAACCGCAGTTCTGGTGGAAGACATTGTCCACACTCAGCTGATAAATTTGGTAAGATAACTGGCAAAATAGCCTGAGCTCTAAAACTCCTTCAACCACATGATATTTTCATGATCTAATGACTAATAACAGATTGTCAAGGGTTTAGGAACAAATAAAACACACAAACAGAGGGTGATGCTCTGGCCTCAATGACCTGTAGAACCAGATGTGCAACCCCACCTAACCCTGGAAGAAAGCCGATGAAGTTTTCATTAAAAACTTCTAAGTTGTTAAAAAGAAAAGAACTGGCTGTTCTTCTAAAGACTGTCTTGCTGTATTTGCTTAGGATTTAGGTCTTGATATTCCTTCTATTTTGTTTTGATTTCTGTCAAAAAAAAAAGCCAAAATATGGAATATTTTAATATATTAAAAGTTAATGAAAGTGCTATATAAATGAGGTTGTTTTGAATCACATCTGTCAGAAACAACTCTAAATTTGAACCTCTCTATATTTTATTAAAGTTCAACAGCTCCTCTTAAGAAATAAATCATGGCCTTTTACACCATGGCATGAATTTGCCATGTGACAAATGACTGTACCTTTGTATAGAAAAGTATAATCTGACATGCCACCTGTAGGTTCATAAAAAGTGTATTTTTCTTATTATAGCCATTAAAAACATGTAGATGTGGCATGGAGGGACAGAGTTTAGTGGTGGTCTTGGCAGTATTGGTTAATGGTTAAACTCAATAATGGTTAAACTCAGTAATCTCAGATGTCTTTTCCAACCTTAATGATTCTGTGATTTGAATGAAATTCTCAGCACGTGTGAGAATGGACATGACACAGAAATAATATATATGCATTATACTAATACATATTGTAGCTCATATTTGCATCTGATGACCCCTTGGATCAGCAAGAGCTTTGAGCTGCAATTTCCTTACACCTCTTCTTTGTAATGAGCCCTTTTAGCAAAGGCAAGGCTTTTTAAGTTTCAAGGTAGGTTCTGGTACTACATTAGCTAGAACTAAAAACTTCTGTAAAATGGTGGAATTCAGAATGGGATACAGCACATATTATAAATATTTGTGTGTATAAAATACATATTTTATATTTATTTCTACATATTCATGCATATAAGACATTTATGTATTTTCATAGAAATATGCTAAAGTTAGACTTGCCCTTGTCCCCTGTTTGCCTGCAACAGGTGTTTTCCTTCAGCTTTGCACCTAATCCAGCAGCCGTTCGGTAGTTTCCTGCATCTCAGCAAATGCCTTGGCATCCCTTCCAGCTCCAGGCAGTTTCTTGCTGCTCATACCTCTGCAGCCCAACAGTGTATCCCTGTCTCCACAGTCTCCTGACGTGTTTGTGGATTCTTTTCTTATTACACTCCTCTTGGGCTGTCCTGAGTGTGCCCCGTCGCTCCTCAGAGGGGACATCATCTCTCCCCTCTCTGCAGGTTCCCCACTGGTTAAACACTCTGCCCTGGGCATATATTTGTATTTCTTATTCAGCTTTAGCCCTGACAAAGTAACATTTTCCCTTTGTTAATGACCCCTGTAATTTATGCAACCCGATGGCTGCGGCTACGCTCTTCCCTCAGCAGTGACATGCTGGAGTCTGGGCTGTTCTGTCCCACCGAGGCTGAGCTGAGCTTTACCAAACCCTGCAGCTGAGAAAGTGCAACCTGTGGCCATGTGGTCTTTGCACTTTAATCAAAGCTGGGAACTTACTTGGGGGCTGGCCGTGACCCAGGGTTAACCCTGCGTGGGGTGCAGGAGCTTGTAGGATTTCCTGACAGAAGGAAGAATGGGAATGGAGCGGCAGATAAACAGCTTTTCTAACCTTTCCCCTCCCAACCCAAGACAGCACTTTATTCCTGAGGAAGTGAAAGTATCTTTAATAGCTTATTGCTTTGACCTCTGACATTCACATGCCGGAACTCTTAAATCAGTAGCGTTTTACATGCCCCGGGCTTCTGATAGGGAATTCTGCACATTTTTCATCCTCAGTTGCACATCCTTATTGAGCTGTTCTGTGCAGTTACATGAAATTTTCAGTTTTCATGTAGGTGTTTTTGCTGGTATTTACCCAGTACTAGGAAAATGCTATTTTTATAAATGAAGCTGACTGCAGAAGTAAATTTATTGCTTACCACCTGGATTTTGTCATATTGCTCATGTTAATGGACTGCACAGTTCTCACTATGTAATTTAATGATTTCTTATTTAATTCATGTCCATTTTTCCATCTGTAATACATGTAAAAAGCTAAACTGTAGGAATTACTTTTATACCTGCAATAAAGCTGGCACGTTGCACACATCTTTCATAATAATAAGCATTTATAAGAAGAGCTTGTTCTTGTTGATTAAGTCCAGGTTTGAGCCTCTGCATTAAAAAATAGGTTTCCAGCATGATTACCTTTGCTTGGTTGACTTTTGATATCTCGCAGCTTTACATTTCCAGCTTCCTATTTTCAGAGTTGATCTGAACTCTATTAAATCAAGGTCTGGTTTGGGCAGATTTATACAGTCATTGCTTCAAACCACCATGCACTTCATGAAGTCAGGCTGCTGCAGCAGATGAATGCACTAACAAGGCAAATTCCTGGAAAGCAGATCTTCAAGAATCTGCATCACAGTTTATGATCAATTTTTGGGTGTATTTTGAATAATATGCACACTGCTTTACATAAAGGGAAATTCTACTTAAAGTATGTGGCAATGTATAGGAGGAAATGAGCATCTCCAGAGGAAGATTCATTTCATCCTAAAATTACTTTCTGAGTCAAATGGACTCTTGTATCTCTCAAGGAATTTATATTCTGAGCTGACTAAGAAATGAATTCTTTGATAGCTAGCTTGTGTTTGAATACCTAGGAGATAAGCATAAAAGGTGAGAGATAAATTCCATCATATTTGTGTCATGAGTTTGAATTTTTTATGCTTATATTGTAATTATTATACCTTTTTATATCAAGCAACAGAAAATCATAAAGCCCCTACACTAGAAAGTTCTGTACAATTTTTGGTCAAGCATAATATACTTGATAAGCAAAACTAATTTTAATTTGAAATCAAGTTCACTGTTGTCCAATAGTATTTGGTAACAGATCTAAATGTTCATTTATATGTAAATGTTTAAGGAATTTATAGATGTAAAACTGTACCTCTTTATGTGGACTAAGTCCAAAGGTTCCAATCAAAGCTGTATTTTCTTTATGGTTAGGCACAAGTAGTACAAGGGAAGTTGTGCCTGCAAAAACAGTTCAACAGGGAATGCCAAAAGGTGTTAATCAGAAGGGGACAAGCCTTTCAATTACTGATCATTTGAAGTGGAATGAGGCTTCTTTTATTTCATTCTTCCATCATATCTGATACAATCTCCATGTGCACTAAGAAGGTTTTGAAGCATCATCTTCTATAATAACCTATTCGTATCTATTCAGGCCCTTAGAAAGGGAACTTGAAGATACTTCTTTAGGACAAATGGATATTATTTAGCACTTTATGTAGAAAAAAAAAACAAAACTGTAACTAAGAGGAATAGAATAGGAATTTTTGCTCATCATTAAACTATAGTTGAGAACTTTGCCATCAAAATAGCTTAAATCTTGCAGATACACAGATATAAATCAACTTGGAAATTGTTTTATATAATATTTTAAAAAGAGGAAAAGTCCCTCTTCAGCTTTGACAGCTGCCTCCAAAATTTTTATCATTCTGGGCTGGTTAATAAGAAAATGAAGTATTATTAAACTAATATTAAAAGCTAAATATTATTAATATCTTCTCTTGGTGGGGCCATAGCTCCTTGTTCATGCTTCAGATGTCATGTTCAAATGCAAATAGGCCATACGATCATGATGCACTAATTAAATCGGAAGAGCTGGTAAGGAATTGCTTTCCTTATGCTGGCAATGTATTAGCTGGGTGTTTGTTATCAGAATGAAATACCAGCAGTTTATTCTCTAGGCACACTGAGTATTGAAGGAGTAGTGCAGCAACCTGTTTTCACAGAGTGTGGTTATTCAGTGTAGCAGTAGATTTGAAGTTCAGTCCTTTACATTTTGTTTCAGAGATATCAAATAGTTTTTGGGAAGAGATTAGGTTTTTTTTTACAGAGTGGAAGATAGTTTAGCAGTAGGACAGAGTTCAACAAAGGAGTAGGTAAATTACACATATGCACACCAAAAAATACACATAAGTAACTTTTTCTGTCCATGAAAGAGTGGCCTTTCAGAGGGCCTCAGCACATCACAACAACCTTGGACTGCATCCTTTAAATGTTTTATCTGCTGTAATTCTTTGTAATGTGTGATAAGACCTTATGGAGACAGTCATGAATGGTAGAATTCATGTTAATAGAATTGTGGTTTGCTCCCTGTCAGCCAATGTGTGTCTGCTGGAAGATGGACTCGGATCTCTCCAATTGATGTCAAATGATTGAAGTCAGATCCACTTGGTTGCCTTTTTTTAGATTTCAGTAGTGTCGACTTAAAGGAACTTCAGTTGTCCAATGTTATATTGTACATGATATCTGTTGAAATTTCTTTCATCATTTACTTTTATCTTCCTATGCTATTTAGTTTCATACAACTTGTGCTGCTACCTAATGCTATTAATATTCCACTCCTGCTTCCTGTGTAGGAGCATGATTTGGGTCCTGAGTTACATGTATGCATAAATGAATACTTCNGCTTTGGTTTCAGCCAAAATAGAACATGTCAGCATGTGAAGTATACCAGTATATATATATATACATATACCAGTATATACATATACTGGTATATGTAAATTATATTAAATTGCATCAGTAATCCATAGGTAGAAAACTTAGAGTGAGATGCAGAGATTGAGCAGTGTGCCTGAGTCCTGAGTAGATCTGTGGTAAATCCATCCTGTGGAATAAATTTCTTTTTATGGTGGGTTCAGTAACGATTGGGTAGTCATTGGCCACTTTTTCCTAGGAAAAAGAATGATGAAAATACAGAGACAAGCATAAGGATAAGTTTACTGATACAAAATGCAAAGTTATTTGTCATAAGCAGCATAAATTTTATCTTTTCAAGGGGCTATATATTTTCTGGATCAACATGGTGTACTTTCTTCTCTTCCCAGTCTTATTCCTGCAGCTGTTTTTCTTTTTATTGCAGTTCAAAGCAAAAGACTGAGAAGGGAAAACTCAACCTTCACTTGCCCTTCCAGAGAAAAAGACTATGACAATGGGAGAGGCGAGCAGGAAAAACGAGGATTTAAACTGAAACAAGGATAAAACTTTCTTGGTCTTTTACAGGTTTTTTGCTTGTAGAGCTTCTTGGGTTTTTAAAACAAATCACAGTTGTTACTTGTTCAAAAACTGCATCTGTCACTTTAATGTGTGTTACCTCACAAGTTCTAGGTTTGTTTACTACCTTTTTGAACTGCTCAACTTGTAAGCTTTATATACATAATTGTAACATTTCTGACATTCCTTTTAAAAAGGAAAGAATTGAAAGCAGCTCCTCCTTGAGCAGGAATTACACACAGATAAAAACCAACAGCGTGAAGCAATGTTCCCTCTTGATCCCAAAGTTATGTGCAATTGTCACTTATGCCACCCCAGCAACAGGAAAAGTCCTTGCTTTATGAGTCTGTTTTAAAACAGTTATAAAATTTCCTGTGCAGGACATTAATTAAAGGGGTTATCAAAATAAGACAAACTAATATAATTTGTGATTGTACAAAATAAAGGAAGTGGAGGGTACCATAGGGACCTAATGAATCACAGGATGGAAACAATCTTCTGGCTAACTAAACATTCAGACTTTGTACTAAGTCACAGGGTGGATGTACAGCCCAGCAAGCCGGAACACGCTGTGTGTTTACATGGATGGGATAAAGGGAGTTCACAAAAACCATCTGGGAGAAATCCTTCCCTATTCATTCTATTCCTACTGTAGAGTCTAATAAACAACATGCATACATTTGCAGCAAACACATGGCACACCTGCCCTGGAAGAAATCAAACTGGAAAATAAGTCTGTAGTATAAAAATTTCTCTGGGTACCAGCACTGTGAGTTTGTCTGCATTTCCCATGTGGGATGGAAAAGGAGAGATGGAGCTTTATATCTAGCAGGTGGTTAATTGTTCCCTGTGCATTTACAGCATTTAAATGTGGTCAGTATTTAGATTTATATGATAGATTTATATGGCAATTTATATGAAAAGATATGTCCTGAGTGTTCTACTTTAAACATTATCTGCCCCTTGTTCACCATATTCAGATCTATTTATTCTCAAGCACAGAATTTACTTCAGGAGATGATTCAGGAGTCCCAGTAAGGGATTCTGGTCCCTCTCTGTGCAGGGTCAGCATGTGCTATAACACAGAGCTGCTGCTTTTTGCCTGGTCATGCAGAGATGCTGCTCAGCATCCAGTAGTGAAGAACTTCACTGACCTTACAAATGGAAAGAGACTAAGATACTGTTATTAAAACCCTAAATTATCAAACATAAGGAAATTAATAATTATACCTACAAAATTATACCAGCATGTTCAGTAGTGAAGAAAAAGATCCAAAGCATTGACCTAGATTAAATGGAAAATAAAAAGTCATTGGTGCCTAAATGTTGGGTTGTAACACATAACATAAAAAGACTGAAGGTAATACAAGAAGCAATAATCCCAGTATTTCCTGGTTTTCTGTATCAGACTGGGGCTTTAATAACAATGTTGTGGATTTATGTGTACTGTAAATGTTTAAGAATATATGTCTCTATATGTACATGGTTGTTTTTTCCAAACTTCACACATCAAATTCCTTTTAGGCTGTTGGGCCAGAGAAATGAAGTAGGGATGAAATTTCACTCATGCGGGCTTTGGAATCCATGGCGTTCTTAAATATATATGTACTCAATTCCCTTGGCTTCTGGGGCTCTTATGAAACAGTTAATAAGCTAACCCAGCCTATGCTTCCAAAACACAGATACATCCTTTTTTTAATTTTTATGCAAAATTTTAGGAGAATAGTAAGGATTAACAGCTGTTGAGGCCTTTGATGAGCTGAGATGAGCAGGGACAGTCAGTGTACAGTTGCAGTGTTCAGGGTCTTTGCCTACTTCTGTTGATGTCACTTACTAACAAATCAAGAAGTTAAGAAATTTAAGAGTAATCATTAGCTTTGTATTGCTCCATATGAACAACTCTGGTAAATCAATATTATGATTTTGAAAAGCATAGTTACATTCCAACTCCAGAAGCCAAATGGAAACTTGATGTTCAGGGTTTCATTCTTTCTTTAACTTCTTTGTATTGTATAAATAGAATATTGTATGAAAGTGTGTATAAAGTCTGTTCTGCAGATGAAGACCCATCTTGCCTATTATTCTAATTCTGACAGAAATTAGTACATTAAATGAAAAGAATCAGAAATTTATCGATGGTAAAGCATAAAAGCAAACAAACGTGACAAACATGTTTTTCTAAAGCTGAGGTAATGATGTCAGATCGTCTTTCGTGTCACGAGAGATAAATGGGCACTTCAAGGATGTTATTCTTCATGTCTTAACATAGTCATTTAAAATTCTGGCCAAGCATTTAAAATCTGGACTTCTTAAGTGAAGTGAGAGACACCTCACCTCTGTGGCTTCAGGTACTAGCTGTAGTTTTGTTACAGATATTTAGTCTTTTGTTGATTCTGAGAAAGAAAAAAAAAAAAAAAAAGCAACCTGTAAACTTGGAGTTGCAAAAGACACAAACTGATTTATGGGTATCTGTGATGGAAAAAGAGTAGTGTAAAAGTCTGCATGGACTTTAAGTGTAACTCATAAACCTTAAAGGTCATCTCAGACTGGTTAACAGAGCAAATTCATTGTAATTTTTAGATCACCTTATCTGATTTCAGGCAAACCTGATAGTTTCAGAATAACTTTTTTTTAGGAGGATTGGCTTGTTAACAGTGTTACGGAGTTACAAGGAAATGTGGTCACAGCTGCTTCTGGTTTCTTAGCTAATCCACCTGATTGGAAACAACAGGTTTTTGATATTTTTCCATTTCTTACACTGACACCTAGTGTTCAGAGGTCCTGAGTTTCTAATACTGCACTTGGTTATTAATAGACAGCTGTTGATACTGAAGTTCTCCACCTTTGTCAACATCTTCCAGTTCTGTTCTTCTGCAAAAGGAAACAGTAGCTGAAGGCAAAGGTGTTACCATCATTCAAAACATTTTTATTTTGGAAATACAAATAGTGAACAACTACTACAAAACTTGGCAGAAGCTATTTTACTTCTTCAAGCGCTGCAAAATCTGTTTTCTTAAAATTTAAGTGCTTTAGTTTTGGCAAATACAACCCTTTTGTGTCTGTAAGTGTCACTGGCCAAGAAAAACAGCGATAGAAGCAGAAACCCTTAGATCAGTATTTATTTAATTGTGGGAGATGTCAATGCTTTTTATTTCTGTGTTCTTTTATCTTCAGGCCACGAGTTCTACCTGATAGGAGTGTTGATGGCTGCACAGTCCTTGAGTAGACAGAAAATAACTTACACACAAAAACTTGCACAGTCTTTTATCTCAAACTTGCAAATAAACGGAGCAAAGCAAGTATGGGCTGTAACCCGTTCCTGACAAAGATGACAACTGAGAGTAAAATTAACTCCCTGCTTTACCTGTGATTTTGCTGTATGTTAGCAGAAGAGCTTTCCATTGTTTAAGACAATACATTGGGAATTTTGTATGACTGTATCCAAAAGTATCAATGATTTTTTTTTTACTCATGGGTTCCATAGAAAAATGAAAGCTAGTCAGGCACAGAAAATGTGCCTGTATATTAAACTTCACATTAATTTGAGGATTCTTGCATTTTTGGTTTTAAGACTTTCCTGGTAAATGCACCAAAAAGCCACCTTTCTGTGCCTCACTGCTCTCACAGTAATTATTTCTAGTACCTAATCTAAACCCAGTTTCTGTCCATTTAAAGCTATTCCCTCATGTGCTGTCACTACATGCCCAGACTGACCATTTTCTTATAGCTTGGGTAAAGGCATTGTACCTCTTTGTGTGCACATGGAATATGAGGTACTTCAGTACATTATTGATTATCAATAGTTGATAATCCTGTGAATCAGAGTCTACTTATTGGAGAAATAGTCAGTGACATTAGAGAGAAATGTTACTTGTTGGTTACTATTTATTTGGCATCCTTCAGGTATTTAAATGTGAGGGTGGTGAGGCCCTGGCAGAGGTTGCCTGCAGAAGCTATGGCTGTTTCATCCCTGAAAGTTTCCAAGGCTAGGTTGGACAGGGCTTGGAGCAACCTGGACTAGTGGAAGGTCCCTGGCCATGGCAAGGGATTGGAACTGGGTGATCTTTAAGGCCCCTTCCAACCCAAACCAATTACTGTTTCTGTGATTTTTTTTCAGGGTGAGGTGAATTTGGACCCAGAAGGGTGATTTTTTTCTGATGAGTATAAATTATGCCTTAGGTGACCACCTCATATGTAGATTTCTGTGTTTAGTCAGAAGTCCCAACTGAGAGAGAACTTCCCCAAGGCAGAAATCTCAAAGCAAGCTAGAGGAAAGGAAGTAAACAGGACTTTCTCTGATGGCAAAAGGAGATGGTAACAGTGTTAAAAGCAGAAGAAAAGTCAGAGAAAATAAAGGCATAGTAGGCCCAGGTTTCTGGCTAGGAAGAGGCACATAGTGTCCCAAAAATGAACAGTTTTAAGGGATGGGATTTATGAAAAGTGATCTTGGACCTGATCCAAGTTAGAGTTAGAAGAGGGGAAGTCTGTACATTAGCTGAAAACTTCATGGTCTATGTTTTTTAATAAATGAAGAGAAAAAATATTGGAAAAGATTTGGAGAAACAGGCTGGAAACAGGTTTCTTTAAAAGAGAGGATAGTCTGAGTACTTCTGTACATGGTGAGGAAAAGTACTGGAGAGCAAAGAAAAATTGGAAACTAGGTGGGCAGGATATGATGCAGCTTCTGAGGTGGGTCAGAGTTGGGAGAAAGGCCAAGTATTTATGACAAGAGAAGGTGTTCAGGAACAAAAACTAAGAGCTGCTTTGTGAGAATGCTTATTTTCTCTCTTGTAGCAGAATTATGGAGCTTGAAGTAGAACCCAGGTTGTGAATAAGGAATGCAAAGGCTGAGATTCAGCAAAGAGAAGTGGGATAAAGGAAGATGAAAACAAGTTCAAAGAGTTTGAAAGAGCTTTCCATGACTCTTTCTCAAAATATTCAGTAGCCAGAGAATGGGGATAATTGAAATAAGAGGCAGAGGGGTTTGAAAGAGAAACTGTGGCTGGTGCACTGGAGCCAGCAGAAGGTCTGGTCTGGAGAATGAGTTTGGGAAGTAGCTTTACAGGACATTAAGTGCTGATGACAGAGAAGTCATCAAGAAGTACTAAATGGAGTAAGAGTCAGCAGATGTGTTACCTCCAAACTGAATCTTGGATGATGCCAGAGAAACTAAGTGGATAATGATGGAACAGGTGGAATGTGGCTGTTGGTATTTGTGTGAAGGACAGCACAAGATGGGGAAGAAAGGAAAGAGACAGATTTTACATTTTAGCAAAGAATTCAGGGTAACATAGGAAGTCTTATGACAAATACTTCTTCTGTGGACAGTGTCATACATGTGGAGCTGTGAATGCTGGCATCTCTGCACCATCACATACAAGCAAGCATGTATCTTATATGTAGATCAATAATGAGCACTTGTGTAGTGACACAGAACCTGAGGCCAGTATATCAACTTCAACATACTCAGCAGATATTGTTACAACTATTGTTACTATCAACCATTCTCACAGTATTCAGCAACTACATTTTTTATTATCTCTAATTCTTGAGCGCGTTTTTATGTTGTTAGCCATTTTTGTCTTATGTTGTGCCATTATTGTCATTCCAAATTTGGGAAAAAAAAAATTGATCACTTTACTGATGAGAAATGAAAGTACAAAGAAGACAAAGTGGATTTTCCCCAAGTCATGAAACAAATTAATGACAGAGTTGAGAAAAGTGGACTGGTTGTAGCAAGAGAGAAGCTGTGCAAAGCTATTTTATACTGACGGTCTGTGTCTCAGCCAATTGGATTTTTATTTGACAGTCCAAAGGTGTAATAACTTTTATTGTAAGAGGAAGAAAAATACATCAAGGCTAATATATAATGGAGGACCTACTAGGGATATGCATAAATGCATATCCTGTTCCTTGTGTATACAAGCTTAATTGTGTCTCTTTTAATTTTCCCGTTTGATTCAACAGAGTTGTCAGGTAATCGTCCTATTGAAAGTACAGAGGAGGATAAAATTTCAAATACCTTTGTTAATCTCTCTTGGCTGTTAAAAGAAAAGATTTATTGGTATCAAATTTTATTGCATTCTTAGAATTTAGGGATTGATTGGCTGCTAGTTTAGCTTACTTGTCTCTTCCAGTTAGAAACCCAAACACAACAGAAGAAAGACATTGCATTGAAGCTGACATGCAACAAGTGAGTGAAAGTTCACTTGGCTTTTTCTCTCAGCACCAGGTGCAAAAGTTGGCTAAAAGTGCTGTGGCAGGCAGTTATATGAAAGCAGTTTCTGGTTTAGTGTTTTATCAAGCCCAGGAGTGAAATATTCTGCAACTACTGCAGTTTCACAAAGCTGCTTTTTAAGGTGGAACTCTGAATTGTTTCACTAATTAAAATGGCCCAGTACAAACATTAATCATACAGTAACCATTAATGGGAGGGGTTTGGGGATTTATGGAGGGGTATGGATGATATTTTAAAAGCGTGGATCACTTCTTTGTTTAATACGCCATACACTCGCAGTGTCTAACTATACCAGAGGTTCTTGAAATCTTAAGGAGTATTTGTGACTTTCTGCATCCCCTCTTAGGCTAGAATGAGGTGTATTTATTTCTGGTGTAAAACAATTTAACAGTGTCCCAGCTAGTGACTTGATTAAAGAGGATAGTTTTTTTCTTGAATACCTGCCCCATTGCCACCTTATGTAGGCTTTAAAATACTAATTCTCTAAACTGCAGCTTTCTCAGAGTGGAAGGTGGAGGCTCAACGATGACATAAGCTCCAGAAGTGTAAAATTCAAGTGGTTTGCATGTGGGATTGCCAAATAACACAGGTTTGGTTTGTTTTCATTTTATTACACCAGTTCTCCTCCCTAGATGTCTTGGATTTCTGTGGTACCCCCCTTGCTTTAGATTCTTGTTCCTTGTAACTAACCATTTTTATTAGTCATCCCAGTAATACACAGTGGTTTTATTCAGCACCTGTTTTCTTCAAAGCCCTTTGCAATAATTACTGGTATATCCTCACACTGGTTCTGAATTTCACTGTCATTACTGTTCACAGGTGAAAAGTGAGCTTGATTCCATCCCTAAAATTGTGTAATGGCTGTGACACCTGTATTAGGACTTTGCCTGTTCCATGTCCCCTCTACCCAGGCTGATCCTTGTCTTCTACACACACTGAGTTTTGTGGCTTGCCAGTTATAAATTGAGCATTTCCTTTTGGTTAATGACACATTTTTTTACCCTGATTGCTCTGGAATTTCCATCCTGAACTATGTGGAAGAACTATGCTGGAAGGAGCCTCAAGAGGTCATCTGAGCTATATCTCTGGTCTCAAACTAATTTTGGCCTTTGTTCAGGAAAGCTCTTAAATATATACATATAAATGAATGTATATCTATATGTATATATACAATTGTTTATTAAATTAAGCCCCATTTCTGGAAGAATTATGGGTAACTGCCTAATCAAAATTTGGTATAAACTACCAAGAAGTTTCTTTAAAATACTTGCACATAATATCATGATTGATAGTGCTGTGGGAGGTAAAACAAAGAGATATACACTGGAAAGGGCAATTATTGTTAAATCTAGTGCTGTGACTTCTGAAAGTATTGCTTCCTTTGTTTTTATTTTCCTTTTTTCCTTTCTTCTCATTTTTTCCCCTATTTTTTATGGACCTGTACCAAGAAATCCATTCACTACCCAAGTAAGGTGGTGATTTTGCTGCTATAATAAACCCTCAGCTAGTTTGACTGTTCTTGGCCTGTCCACCTGAGAGCTACAACTTTATGGAAACAGAATGAAATAAAGTGTTCTCTAATATGTCACAAATCATAGTTAAAACTGGAAATCCAGTCTGACACTGTGGTCTTGATTTGTATGGTTTGCCTACCCCTTTTTTGTTTCTGCAAGGCAGTGTATGCATTTGAAGGCTGGAGCTCCAGCCAGGATTTTCAGTCTTAACTGTGAATTTCCTTCCTTTAACAGGTTTAATGCAAGCCTTTCAGATTGCTCCAGTATAGCTTTTAGGACTTGAATTTCCTTTGTGTTCATTTTGGGACTTTTCCAATATTTTTCCATACATTTGAAACTCCTTCAAATCTGTGAGTCTGAGAGCAGTTACAATGGGAGGTGGTGGCATTTCTGTTATATTCCTGTTAGACTTGATTCAAATGCTGCCTGATTTTCAGCTTAAGTACTGCAAGCCTAAAATTCAGACTCTTGCTCAAGCATTACAGGGTTCATGTCCAGCTCAGAGGTCTCTGTAATTACTGTTCTGGATGGAATATAACAATTCCATTTCCTGAAAAATTTAGAAGTTTCGACATTTGCTTTATTTTTTCATCAGAACAAAATGAAAAGCTTATTTTTTAAATCTATAAAAATCTACTGAGATGAAGAGGAATCTTGTCTAGCTGGTAGTCCTGTGTATAGGACAACAGCCTGGAGAAGGGAGAACAATATTCAAGTTTCTACTTGCTGGAAGAATGTAAAGTTGAACCTGAATGTCCCATACGCTGAGTGGGTGCCATCAATAAAACCATTGAATACATCTTTTGATGTTATTATTTTTCTGTATGATCATTGAAATATTGCTTATATGCAAAACTGTTTAAGGGGTATGATTTTCCCAACAGAAAGAAAACACATAATTTTGAGGTTCTGTTAAGCACTCATGATTAAAAGATTAATATATTTCACATGTGCATTTAATCCAAAATAATCCTTAAAAGTGATTATTTGTAGTTAAAAAATTCAGCTTATTTTTTATAAATCTATTGCTTCAGCTTTAGCTGCAGGGTCTCGTAAAAGCTTGACTGCTTTGTGTTTATTCATTTTTAATGGTAATTAATTCATATTAGTGGTGAACGTCATTATTTACAAAAAGTGATTTTAAATGTTTTGCAGGTTTAGCTCTTTTACATTGTTATAGTACGCCACCAAATGTAGCCAAGTGAACAAAATCAACCTTAGATATATCCATCTATAGTCTGATTCAGTGATGGAATTTTTTTTTTCCAGTGTTCCTTTCTAACTCAAACCATTTCTGTGATTCTGTGAATTTAATTCTGAAGGGAAAAACAAATATTCATTGTTAAAAAAAAAAGAAACACCCAAACTTTAAAATCAGTGGACTTGTTGCATTAATGCTACACATTTGCATCTTTTGTCGCAATTCTCTCCTATATTGTTTCATAGAATCCTAGAAAATTCTGAGTTGGAAGAGACCCAGGAGGGTCATGAAGGTCCATCTCCTGATGGGTTGGTGACATCCATTTAAAAAATTATGTCAGTCATCTCTGTTAGAATATAAGTCAGTATTGTTAACTTTATTCTCTTCTGTACATTCTTATGAAGAGAATGAACTTTGTTTAATTTCAGAACAAATACTGTCTTCTTCCAAATTCCAATTGCAGTTGCTAAACTTCCCATCTATTTTGATATCTGAAAAAATGCCCATACCAGTTGAAATTTTGAGACTGTTACTGTCCACATTTTATGTTTTGTTTGTGTGTTCTTCCTTTGCTGTCTCTCAGCCTGGACTCTCAGCCTGGTGTGACAATGTCCTTTTTTTTTTTTTGTGACTATGTGGTGGCAAACACTGCAGTTCCATGACTCACCAGTGTCAGCATATTGCTGTGTTCTAGAAGTAACAAAAAAATGAATAAATACGTAGTAAAAATGAATAATTAAGTGAAAAAGGGACTGACTATAATTTAATGTCTCTGAGGATAGCAGAATTTCAAGTTAAGGACCTCAGATGACTCTAGGCCCTTGTTGGGATGTTTTGGTGTAACTATGGTCTAGTATAACTAAGCTGTCAAAGCTACTTCAGACTCTGTCTTGCAGGACTTGTGTGTGTTTGAATCAGCAGTTCAGGGTCGTGGAAGTGAAAGGTTTACACCTTGCCATTATCCATTTTGTGTGTTTAATATGTGTTCTTGCAATTGTGAAAATGTAGAAACACCTGTTCTGGGGAGCAGGATTGGGATATTCTTTGTTCATAGATTTAATTAGTTATTTTGCTCTTCTCTGCAATTAAAGGTCCTGCAGCCCTTTTTATTCCATACACACAAGAAATGGATAAAAGTTACATCTGATTACATTTCAGTCTCAAGTCGTTCTTCATGAACTAATTTTGGGGGTGTTTTTTGAAGGTGGTGGTGTTTTTTATGAGCCATTAGGCCCTCCAGCAGTTAATTTAACAAAGACTTAATGTTATACAGAAGTTGTAGCTCTGGTGGATTTCTGGAGGATGGTTAAGGCAGAGTTTACATTTCATATTCTGAGGGAAATGTAGTGCCGTTCCGCCGCCGTATGCTGTGCGTTTCATTAGTGCTGGAGACAGCAGGAGGCTATTTTGTGGAAATGTTTCTGTCACTGTCAGTAGAAACATGCCTGTCTGGTTGAAATATAGCCTGTGTCTTGCCAGTTCCCTGCTTCTAAGCAATTGCAGTAGGAGAATGTTAATCTTAACCTGTCACAAGCCATTTAAAATCCAAATTTTTATTAAACTTTCAAGTGCTTCAGTAATACAAGTATGGGAGACAGGGCTGCATTCATATGCAAGAGTTTCTGCCCTTCTCAGAGGCAGGAAACACTTTAATTAAAGTTTATTAGTGCTTAGTAGTTAGATGTGCTGGTACTCCCAGCCAGGCTCTGCCAAGGGATGTGATCCCTCTAAAGTACACAGGAGTCAGCTCAGGAGCCCTGGATTTTGGATCTCGTGTCTGTTTTGATGACTGTAGACCAGGAATTTCATGCATTCAAGGAAAGGATCTATAGCATATTTGTTGTAGATATCCATGTCTTTCTGCAGCCATCCTGAAAAGAGCTGCTCTTGAAGTGTTGCCAAGATCATTTCTGGAAAGATCTAATTGCCTGGTGGAAAATTTAGTTCCTTATGTCCTTAATTATTCTTTGAAAATGTATTTGTGTCAGAGGATTTGCCTGTGCTCCCATGTTGTTTTGTTGGTTGGTTTGGTTTGGTTTTTTTTTGCTGTACAAGCCTGGCCTGATGGTTACAACCTGTGTTTGGTGGATGGGCAGTTGAAAAACATATTTAGAATTAGATACTTTATGTCCTGGTTGACAAGAGAGAGTCTGCATTTACGTGCCTCAGTTCCCCCCATGTTCCACTTGCGAGCCTCTGAGATATTTATGGGTGTGGGCTAAGTCCTTACACTGGACAAATGGTGTTCCCTGCCTGAGTTGTCTCTCTGGAGGGCTAAGTTTCCTTCCTTTGCCCAGGTCACCAGAGCAAAGGGCTCCAAGGTGCACTCCTGCAAGCATCTGTGAAGTTCTCTGAGAATTTCAGGGCTTTTCCCTTTCTAAGTCTGTAGTACCTGGATGAGGCATTGAGGTGATGTTGTTCAGCAGATGCATCAAGTGGTCTAGCACAAAAATTACCACTTCACTGTGATGCCTCAGCTGGAGACATCCTCTCTCAGTCACTGCTGTTTCCTCATGAGAGAAGAATGAATGTAAGGAGCTGGGATATTTTACTCCTCCCTGCCAACCAGCATCCAGGCAAGGGAAGCTCATTCCTTGCTGCCAAGACATGCTTGCAATATTGCAAGAGTGTCTTCCTGATGAAATTGATGTATCCAGAGAAAATTCAGTGTAGGATAGGACTGCAGGAATATTCTAGAGACCCAACAGCTGGGAAGCTGTACAATTTAACCAAAGGAAGAAGTTAAGAATTAAGATGCTATCACTACTGTATTTAGTATTTGCTAGAGCCCAGCAGTCAACATAAAGCTGTCCGAACCCAAGACATTTTTATGCTGTATGTTTTGGGAGTTTTCCATAAGAAGTACTGCAGGCAAGCTGGAAAAGATGTGTCGTGGCACTGAATCCAAAATGACATTAGAAATGCTTTGCCAAGGTGCTTTTTCTTCACAGCATATCCCTTATGTTATTCTTTATTCCTTGTGTTAGTGAGCACGATGTTCAGGGAAAACATCCCATCTGGATAGCATTACCTGTAGGATGTGCAGCTTGTATGTATCTTCTGGAGGTTAGCTCTAATGTTAAACAAAGGAAGCTGATTAGAAACATCTGTAAAACATTTCCATAGTTCAGATTTTATACAGTGGGTATTGAATTACCTTGCACATGACTGCATGTCTGAACTAAAAATAATAAGGTAAATCTTTTTCTTTTATTAAAATTAGTATAATATTAATTTTATAGTTAAACTACATTTAACTGTTTCCCTACTTGGCACTAGAATTTAATGCTGCTGACATCACTATGTATTTTACATGCCACTGAAAAATAATTGTTCATTTATTGATGCAGTATGCTACAATAAGCACATTTTAGGTGCAGTCAAAATATAAACATTAGATTGAAATACATTTTCTTATGTAAAAGTGTGGCATTTATTGAATGCTAAAGGAGAGACTTGCCAGCTAAATGTGTAATGTTTCTGACCGTTAAATATATTATGTGAAATAGTTATATAGAATATATAAAATGATTGTAGTACTGCCCACTTAGGTATTATGTTGATTTATGAATTTAGTTAGAGTCCCTAGTAAATACCAAAATTGCTGATTCTAGGTCAGTATTTATTAGGTTGGTGAATTTAATGGAGAGGAAGGATTTGTGCATCCCAGAACTGACAGAGAAAGGTATTATATATGTAGTTAGAGTGAGAATGCAATTGCAATTCCAGAGCTGAGCTGAAAAAGATTACATAGTTTCTTCATATTCTAAATTACTTTCTAAAATAGCTTATAAAGCCATGCATATAACAATAGTAAATATTATTTAAAGAACTAAGAGTCTAATGCTCAAGATTTACTGTTCAGTATCATAAGCAGAAAATTCTTACCTTTCCCCAGTTCCCTGCAACAGCCTGACTCCAAGGCACGTATCAAAACAGAGAGAGGCAAACATTATTCTCTGGGAAAATATTTTGAAATTCAGCAAGTGTTTTGAAAACTATTATCATTATTGTTTATTGTAAGTGTTCTAAGATTGTGAAAATGAAGTGTTGCTCATAAATACCACGCAGGCTGAATGGCCAAGGGCAGTTCTCATCTCTAACACGCAGACTCCTACCCAAAGCAGTTTCATCCAGTTTGAGTACTTGCTTTTATAATGTTTTTACCCAAGTTCATAAAAACTGCAAGTGGAACAAACACTATGGTATGTATATGCAGTTATTTTTATTCAAGGAGACTGGATCAGCACAAAAACATTTTTTAGAGTAGCATAACATCAACAGTTTCTATTTCATCAATTAGTACCCTTATCCGTCCTGAGAGGTGTCTGGTATCTTATCTGTGTGCTGAAAAGGCAATGAGGTGTTTTATCTTTTGAAAAATAAAAAGTTGTGTAGTGAAATGGTAGTGAAATTTGCAGAGTTTATCTCACTATCCCGCTTGGGAATGTATGTTTCAGCACTGATAGTGTGGCTCATTAAATAACTGAGAACAAATAAAGCTCTATTTTAAATGTATCTTAAGAAAAAATGTCTTGTGATAATTTCTTTTGCTCACTGAAAGCTTAATGTTTTTGACTGTGTTGTTGCATGAGCAGTTTGGAGTTGACTGATCCCTTAGCCTGAGAGGAAGCGAGGCTGCAGCTGCACATCCCTGGGTCCTGCTGTCCTCTTCTGTGATTCAGTGATTCTGTGATTCAGCACTAGATCCCTCCATCAGCTTGGTTTACCTGGTCTCATAATTTTGGGAGTTTAATGAAGCATTAACATGAGTATAAGAAGATACTTATTTTCAAAAAACACAGTTGGCAAAGTTGTGATCTGATAGTTATTGCATCTTAGGATCGAAATTGTCTCACGTTCCTGTCCTGTGAAGACTTCAGAAGTACTTTGGGGGTAGGTGAGGAGAAGCAATTTTCAGAGCGTTTGGAACTGTATCAGTTCCCCAAGTGTGTGTCTCTGCTGCGTAAATGATACTCCTCATCACATGGTGTACTGGGGGATTGCTTCAGTCGGCATTTTCATGGCCAAGACCAGCAGCCTGGGGTTCCTGTGTCTTTATCACCAACAGTACTCTGTGAAGTACAAAGCTGCAAAGTTTACTTGACAGTTTGAAGCCAGAGTAATTTACTTGTCTGAGACTTTAATGCAGCTCCTTGCAGTCCATCATCACTGCTCGAGCAGGAGGGATGTGCTTTAAAGCAGCAACCGGAGCCGTTTGCCAGACAGAGCTCCAACCCAAATTCGAGATGAAGAATTGCTGTTGCTGGGTTTGCTTACTTTGTAATTGCAATGCATTGGGGATACTGGAGGAACTGTTTAAGAATGTTGGAACACCTGCGTATGGCACAGCACCTTTATTTTAACAACCCTATAGGTGCTCATGCAGCAAATTATCACCCCAATGCTTTCCCTTCATTTTGAGTTGAGTCTTTGCCAAAAAAAAGACTCAGCTGATAGAAAGCTGGCTGAAGCACAATTGATTTTGGATTAGAACCCTGTATTTAACAGCATGGGTCAACGGATGATTTTTTTTTTTTCCTTGAAAGATGCCATGATTAAAAACCTGTTAAAACTGAATCAATTGAAGTTCAGATTTTGTTTATCATATATTTTGGAACTGGACTGGGCTATGTCCATGATTATTTGAAAATTTCTGTACTCATTGTCAGGCTGAAAATAATATTAAAATATGAACGTCTTTTTTCTGTACATGACTTTCATGTTATGCTTTAGCTGTGGAGGGGTTGCCTTATTTCTTCATTCACAGGGCATTTTTATCTCTTTCTTTCTGAAGTGTATAGCAGCCATATCACATAAATCAGACTGGGTAGTCTGGAGTCATTGCTATATCTGTTTTTCAAAGAAAGCATCACTAAAAAGTTATGAGTGCTAATTAACATGAATAATGCTTTTAATTAAAAATGAAATCTGTGCAGGCCCCAGTAAAGGAAAGATTATTACACAAAAGCCATGCTTCATCGCCACTTTTTTTCAGTTTTTTTTTCCTCTGTCATGAAATTCCCCATTATGTTCACCCTCATTGCCATTGTCCCTGTTCATTATTTCTGGTTTGATTGACAGTCTGACCTCTCAAGATGCTTGACTGAGTGTTGGCTGATGAAAAGACTTAGGATTTGTCTCAAAATGCTGCATTAAAATTCTCAGATTTTAAATTCTTAAGGTAGGCTTTTTTGCTTTATTTTTCATTGGAAGTTCTATATCTTTGGAACAATTGCATTCTTATAAAAGAACCGCCAGCAAAACTATTTGAGCTATAATGGAGGGTGGAGGCAGCTTGCCTGCCTATTGAAGTGCATCTTTCATCATCAGAACAATAGCTGGTTCTTTTCCCTTGTCAACTGACCATCTTTTTTCCTTCCATTAATTAGCTGAAGTCTTGAACAATTCATCCTTGGCCTTCCACTGCCTGTTCTGATAATCCCTCAGGATACTTGGGATAGGATGACAAATCACAAGAAAAGATGTTCTGATTTTTCTTGCTCTGCTGATGGGAAGGTGCTGTGTCTCCTACGTGTGGAGGGAGAACCAGTTTCCTGAGGTCTGCACTGGGTTTTGTGATTTATTGGTTGTGTGAGTGCACAAGTTACCCAGTGCCTCTGGCCTTCATTTTGCTGTCTTTGGAGAGGAATATTTGTCTTTAAAACCATAAATAAGATCTAGATAAGTGCTAATTGGTAAGCATCCATGTAGGAGAAGGCACCTAGTAGGTTTCTCCCACCAATCTTGTCACTCATGTGGCTGCTCTGAGGGCAGAATGGGAGGCATTGAGAACATTAGAATAAAACCTCATTCCCTTTTAATTTCATATGCCCAGTGCTGCACAGAGCTGCCAGGGAGAGCTTTTAGGAGAAGAAATTGTAGGGAAAATTCTGTTTGATTTCCAGCCCTCTGGCTGCTGCAGATGGAAACTTTGTAGATTTTGCTTCTGAATTCCAAACAATTATCCACTGGCATGTGCAAATACAATTTTTTCATAAGTCCAATCAACCACATCTGGTGCCTGATTTTTTCTCAGGTATTGCAAAATCCTTTTAATGAGTGCAACATTTTATTCAGCAGAATAAAGATGTTTATAATTCTTCAAAAATGAATACAAAGGTTTTAAATATTTACCATTTTTTTTTCAGTTAAACAATACTAGTGAAGTACTAAACTATTTCTGCTGCACTTTATCTCAAGTGTTTTAAAAGAATCAAAATTATAGAAAGGAAAACAGACCTAAGCTTAACTACAGACATCCTTACCTCCATAGCCTGTAATTTTAACAGATGACAGATGATCCTTTTTGGGATGTCAGTTCAATGATTCATCATTCACATGTCTGCAAGTAGAGGTGGTGAAGATCTTGAGAAAATAAAATTGAAGGTGGCAGTTATTTCTAAGAACCCAGGGAAGGTTTTGAGAACTTTCCAACCCGTGCTGGTAAATGGAGGGATTTGGGACATGTGCCTATGGGTGTCATTCATTTCTGAGTACCAGATTTGCTGAATCTGCTTTTGATGACTCTGAGTGGGGAAAGACAATGCAGAAAAACTTCAGATGTGACTGAATGTGGGTGCACTGCCTATGTATGGCATTCTCTTAGCACTAATATATGAATTTTATCAGGCAAAAGATAGCATTTCTTGTGGTATCTGTGTTGTCTTGAAATATAGCAATGTTCATTTTTGACTAAACTGACTGTAGGTAAATTATTTCTTTTCTGTGAATAACCTAAGAGAAATTAATTAATCCACTGGCACTCAGTGACCATCAGACCTGAAATTATAGATTTCCAGAACAATAATTATTTTGAAGCTTGAAAAGAGATCCTTCCTGTATTTGAACGACACTAAAATATTTCGAAGATTTCTTTGAAAGACAGAAGAAAACCTCCACTACACCAGGGTTTAGTGCTCTGTGTAGCTGCCTGGACTACACAGGAGGTTGATACTTAAGTTCCTGCCCTGTTCAGGCATGGGAATTTAACTCCAGCTTTCTCTCTTCTGGATTCTCTTCTGGATAAGAGCCACAAAAGCCTTGTTCTCCTTTGGGTTTTTGTTTTTGGTTTTTTTTTTTTTTTTTTGGGTTTGGTTTGGTTTGGTTTGGTTTTTTTTTTTTTTTTTTTGTTTTTTTTTTTTCCTGTTTTTGTTGTTTTGNGATAAGAGCCACAAAAGCCTTGTTCTCCTTTGGGTTTTTGTTTTTGGTTTTTTTTTTTTTTTGTTGGGTTTGGTTTGGTTTGGTTTGGTTTTTGATTTTTTGTTTTTGTTTTGTTCTATTCCTGTTTTGGTTGTTCTGGTTTTTTTTTTTTTTTTTTTTTTTTTTTTTTTTTTTTTTTTTTTTTTTTTTTTTTTTTTTTTTTTTTTTTTTTTTTTTTTTTTTTTTTGTTTTTGTTTTTGTTTTTGTTTTTAACCTATGTGAATTGTTACACTTTTTTTGTGAAAAATTAAATAAATGTCTATTGGCCAATCATTTATAACGTGCTTTAAAAATTTTTTAAAAAAAGTTTTTTTCTGAAAAAATAAATAAGAAGGTACTGATGCAAAGATGAGGCCTTCAGAGAGAGTGAGAAAGATTGCTGGTGCTTCATGGTCGGGTTTTGGCATTCAGCAGTATTGGAGGGTATCAATCTCTGATATGTATTTACTCTAAAATAGGTTTGGAGAATGAGTATTTTCAAAACAAAATGCATTTTGTCAGAAAATCAGTAGCAAATTCAACTTACATTACATGTGACCTTTCTGTTTCCATGTGGCACTTGTGCATCCTCATGGCAAAGCTCTTGGTTGTTGCAATTTTCCAGATCATCATGAGCCCAGCTGGGAACAGGCACTGGTGTGATTCATGCATTTATCCATGGTTCTCCCATTCTTTATGAATCCATCAAAGCTTTGCATTTGGCTTTATATTCTTTCTTACTGACATGCCCTGCAGAGAGATCTCTATTTGTAGACAATTCTAAATTGAAGGTCATAGAAGCAAAGAATATCCTGAGTCGGAAGGGCCCCACAAGGATTTTTGAGTCCAACTCCTCGGCCGGCACAGGACAACTGGAACAATCCCACCTTGTGCCTGAGAGCGATGTCCAAACACTTTGAACCCTGCCAGGGTTGGTCCTGTGATCACTTCCCTGAGGGACCTGTCCCAGTGCCTGACACCCTCTGGGTGAAGAACCTTTTCCTTATAGCCAACCTAACCTTCCCCTGACTCAGCTCCAGCTGTTTCCTCAAGTCCTGTCTCTTGTCACCACATCCTCTTCCCCTCGTGAGCATGTTGAAGAGCCCACTGAGGTCTCCCCTCAGTCTCCTCTTTTCCAGACTGAACAAACCAAACGTCAGTTGCCCTTTGTGAGGATTCCCTTCCAGCCCCTTCAGCATCTCCTTTGTATGCTCTTTAATAGCTTTATGTCCTTCTTATATTGTGGTACCCAGAACTGCACACAGGACTTGAGGTGAGGCCACAAAGATGATGGAGAAGAGAATTGTTCATGCTACTGCATTAGGAAAATGTCCACTCCTGAGTGGATTGGAGATGGAGGAGCTTGAACCCACTAGCTGTGTGATTAAAAAAAAGAGTTAAACTTTTTTTTACTGAAGAAATACTGCTGTTTCTCTAAAAAAAAATAAATTCATTTATGCCTCTCTGTGATTTATGCATCTCTGTGCCTGGTCACTTAACACTCAAAATCCTGTGAATGGCATGAGAGCTTTTCCTATTTTCTTGCCTTATTCTTTCCACCAGTAGGCAAGAGTGGTATATGTCATTTTTCCAGAGTGCCATATTTCACACTTCAATTTAATTTGGCTGATAATGATTTGTTAAGCAAATATAAGTATGTAGAGCACAGGCTGGGTCTCACACATAAAGTGTTCAACCACTTCAGCAGTTCCTTTAAAATCCCACTCCAGCCTTATAAAAGCTGCAGGTGCAAAACAGTTTGCCTCTGTACTACTTGAACAGAAGATAAAGGTAACATGGAACTTTATGGTCAGTACAACTCTTTGACAAGTGTAACATTGTAAGAGGGGGACTGGGTTGGTGGTTTCCATCAGAAATACACCCACTTATGAATGGGCTTACTCTTAATTTTTTACTGTTAGAAAGAGTGGACAACTGACCATGGGGGTGCATCAAGTCTGTGACAAATACTATGCATTAGGAATGGAAAACACAGCTCTTCTTGCATTTGGAGCAAAGAACTATTTTTGAGGCTCTTTTGAACTCCAGTCTTCTAACTATGAAGTGATTCTTCTCACAGTGGTTACATCATTTTTAAATATTACTTTAAAGTGAAGGGTATTTTTTCAGCCCAAAGAGAAACACCATATTCTTCTAATCTTCCTCTCCCTCCACTGTGTAATTCAATGTATCTTTCAACAGAATTTTCTTACTTTCTTTGGGCATCCCACAAATTTCTGATCTTACCCTGTTTCCTTTTCATCAGTGGGCTTTCAAGCCTCATCTGCTTTCAAGGATTCAATATCATCTTAGCACTGATGTTTTGAATATTTTTCTCTCTACTCTCGACTTCTCTGTGTTTACTCAGGACTACATTTTGGCATGTTTCCCTAGAAGTACTTTTTTATCCACTGAAATTCAGAAAGGACAAAACCAAGCTCCTGATCTTTCCTCCCTTGATCTGAGAGTTGCTTAAAGCCCTAATGTTCCCCAAGACCCTCTGCCCATTTTTTCTCTGTATCTTCCTTTATGCCATACCTAAACTGTGCTGTTTTTAGAGTCTCAGAATCATTAAGGTTGGAAAAGCCCTCTAAGATCATCGAGTCCGACTGTGAACTCAGCACTGCCAAGTCCACCACTACACCATGTCACTCAGTGCCACATCCACTTGTTCTTGGATGTGATTCCAAGGGAGGTGATTCCACCACTTCTCTGGGCAAGTTCCCCTTTATATGTTTAGAGTAGGATTTGAACCTTTTAAAGTTCAAGGAGAATATTAGTGTTGTGATCAAAATTGTAGTTTCAGCTTAATAATATTTAACATTTACTCTGCAGCTGTTTTCTGACCTCTTGACAAAAACAGGAAAACAGGAAAAATTAAAATGGTAGAAAACCCCTTTCAAACTTGAATTAATTAACTATCTTGCTTATTTCTAACTTCATGGAACATTTATTAGATATTTGTGATGATTTTTCACTGAAGATTGACTTTTTTCAAGAGTCATTATTCGAGTGCATAAATACTCCAGGCTTATGCTTTTTGAAGTAAGAAATTTATTTTTGTCTTGTCTAACTTGAAAATGACCAAGTACATTTTTCTCACATATTCAAACCAGAATGTTTTTATTAAGTGAAATGAGGCGTAGAACATGGCAAAAGAAAGGCTAATTACAGATGAACAATAGTAAGTGAAAAAGGAATTTATAATAAAATTTGCTTTTAAAAACTTAGCAGTATGTTTTGAAATGTAAAGGGTTTTATAATGTTGAAAAAAACCCAACTTCATGGGACATTCAAATTCAGCTATCACAAATCCAGTCACACATAGCTGCTCTTTTCTCTAAAAAGCAGGAGTATGAATTATATTGAATAGAGATTGTGTTTTACTAGCCAGCATTGGTGTCACTGGAAGAGATGTGTGCAGGAAATACTAAAAAATTTTGAGACTATTTTAAAGCACAGATGAACTTCAGAAAATTCTCTGCTTTATGGAAATTTTGTGTTAGAAACCTGGAGAGCAAGAGGTGCAACTTAGGCCTGGTAATTTGTGCTGTGCTTGTCTGCTCCTGAGCCCAGGCAGCCTCTGATGTTCACGTGCAGCTGTGGATAGGGCATTTTGTGAGGTTGATGGCCACTAAAGATCCAGTGCTGATGTAAATTAGTGCTTTAGATCAGGTTTGAATTGTGGTCCCAGTGGTGGAAGGAAAGCTCACCACGCAGTGTTCCCCAACCCTGCTCAGTGCTGAAACAGCCTCTGATGTGGGAGGTGAGAACATGGGTAGGAAAGAAAAGAGGATACATAAAAATATTTTGAAGGGGGAGTACTGTGATTCCCTATTCCCTCATGGAAATGAACACTGTTTATATTACTTTCCATGAGAAGAGTGCTTAACTGTGGCACATTTTTATTCTGGATCAGATGGGTGGCAAGAATGGCATACTTGAAATTACAACATGTAATTATAAAGTAGGTGTTCCAGCACACTGCTGGCTACATCATTATTACAAGAAGTGAATTTGCACTGAAGCATAACTTTTCAGAAATAACACTTCTGTAAAATATTGGGACAGAAAATAAATACAAAATGGAGTGCCAGTACAAGAAATCAATTCAGTAGTTAGCTCTACAGAGACCAAGGAGATTCACTTTGTACTCAGCAAGAGTAAGTTTAAAAGTTTTGCTCTTGCTGGTTTGTAGGAAGCTCCTTCTGATCTAACTATAAAGCCTAAAAATGAAAGTAATATTTCTAGATTTACTTTAATACTTGGCATTCACAGGCTGGGAGGAGGAGTACAGGGAAATTTTGAGAACGAGCACATTTATTTTCTAAGATTCATGTATGCATAATTGTACTGCAGCCAGAAATGCCATTGTATGCACTCAATGCTTACATTCTACTAATATGCCATTAGTAGAACCTACTTGTTAATATTTAGGTGTGGAATTTATCAGTGTTCATCTAAGGTGATGTTACTTATACGATCAGATGCACTGCTTTAGTCTGTACATGATAGAATACAACACTATTTGTACTTAATTAAAAACCTTTTCATTATAGGAGGCTATTAACAAAAATCTGTCAATCTTTTAAACACATAAATCCACTGAAATTAAACTAGATTTGCACACTAGAGATTATTTCATCCCATGTCTGGTTATAATGTATTTCAAAAGAATTGCCCATTACTGCTACAGCACTCAACTTTGTGTTTGGCCAAATCTATCAAAAGATCCTTTAGCCTTTCTTTGACTTTGTTTAATAAAGTCTTCCAGAGAATGAATGCAAAATCGTTAAGCAATCTCATGTGCATCTTAGACCAGTATCATGATGGATGATGCATTTCCTGGAGCACAGTATATGAATTCTCCTGGTGATTTTGACTGTGGAAGCCTGAACTTCTACCACTGACTGAAGGCTGAAGAAATGGGATCCACCCAGGTGCATTTTCTGTGCATTGTGAGATGGGAAATCTGCATGGCAAATTATCTTTGTATCTAGTTGCTGACATTTAATGCCATTTAACAGAACATTCAGTGCTCATCAACTGACATTAGATAACTGAACTTACCATAGGACAACCAAAGGTGGACATCACAGAATGCTCTACAGAACTGTTTGCACAGATTGCAGTTGTACTGATTAGATTGCGGATGATTGGAGAGACATATCAAAAATGCAGTTTGTCCCTGACGTTGACAAGTTGTGGATAAAAGTTACAATTATCCCCACTGGGTCATACTCAAGTCAAGGCCAAGTAGTGAAGTGATGACCTAGAATTAGTAAAATTTAAAATGACTGTAGATGAACTGATTTTTGTTTCTGTGCATCAGGTATTAAATTAGAAAAATGGGGATAGTGTTCCTTATAAATTATTCCCAGACTATTAAAAAGGTCACTGCAATATATACTTTTTGTGGTGTTTATTTACAACCTGAAATCTGTCCTGCTGGGGGGATCTCTGTGTCACTTCCATTGTCTCTGCCACCAGCTTCACTACAAGTATCTCTAAAAAGGAGAAACACTCTAGGATGCTGCCATCTCATGAGACATAACTCCTTCATTCATTAGCTGATGCATTACAGTTTATTACATCTGTATGTTATAAAGGGAAATATATCTAAAAGAGAATGTAAAAACTCCAACACCCTTAGGTTTATTAACAATAGTAACTCAACCCTTAATCACTGTGTACATGAATCCATTAAAAAGTCCTTGTACATTAGGTCTTTAGGCTTTAGCTTACAGAGTTTTAAGAAGGCAAACCTTAACTAGATGAAATTCTGAAGTTTACTGTGAGGCACGAGCTCAACCACTCTGCATTTTATTGTTGGTTGCAGCATGTGGTGAGTACCCAGTACAGAGATACTCACATCTGTAACNTTTTTTTTTTTCCTAAGTGAAGCTCAAGCACATATTAGCACAGCCTATTTATCTGAATGAAGCAGGGCTGCAGATAATTAAAGAATCTACTCTGGGAATACTTACACCATCTTGGAAGCTGATTTTCATTCAAGTTGTATCAAAAGAAACCCCAATAACTTTGCTCAACTCATTTTACACACAACTGCCATTCTCAGCCTTGATGACTTGCTGTGACTAAGCCTGTTATTTTTATGCATTTATTTGTTCCTACTGAAGGAGTCACTGAATTTCATCCTGTCTTACCTCTTGTTCAGTGTGTGGTGGGATGCCTGGGGTGAAGGAGCAGACCTTTCTTTGGCTTCTTATTAACAGTGCCATTGCAGGTTTTTCCTCCTGATAAATACTGAGGATACTAACAATTGTAGCAACAATTCAAAGATATCGTGAGGTTGCTCTCACCTCCATCTGTGTTCTTTGTCTCTTGCAGAGCCAACAGGCTCTGACTTCCTGCACTTTCACTTTGATGACACTGCTCTTGGTCACAATTTTAATTTTGGTGTAGCAGTAGATAGGGAACTCTGTTCTAAATGGAAGAGAGGGTGTCTGTTGTGCTGGAGCCTGTAGGAAAAGAAGTAATTTTCTCTACTCAAAAATTCTGCAAGAAATATAAAGTGCAGTGAGGCCCCTGGAGATATCTGATCCAACCCACTCACAGGAGGACTATCACCAGTACCAGATCTGCTCAGCCATGGCCTTGTCCAACTGATGCTTTGGTAACTCCACTGAGGATTTTTTTCAGAGATTCTCCTGTTTAACTGTTGCAGAGCTGTTCTGTCCTCCCATGAGAAATGATTTCCTAACATCCTCCTCAATCCTTCCAAATCACAATTTGCAGCTGTCATCCCTCATTAAATCATCTGACATTAGCAAGAAGAATTTTGGATCTACCATTTTTTAATTGCTTTTCAATTATTCGTAGGCAGCAGCCTATAATTATTTGATCCCTTTAGCTTCCCCAAACAAAGCTGATTTATTTGGATATTAATACCAGCAGACATTGTCATGTTTACATTCATTCACATCTGCGATATCCAGTGCTGTTGACTGGAGTGAATTAAAATCTTTGAATTTTGCTTCCATTCAATACAGTACAAATAATTTAGTCCAATATATATCTTCCATGAGTTATGGAGCCTTTGCTCCCATTCTCAAAACCTCAGTTCTTCTCAATGCTCTGAAAATTATTCTCCTGTTTTGGAACCATGTTTAGATTTTCCATCTCTATTACATTCAGCACAGATTATCTTTTTTTATACTGGCTTATGTCTGAAGCCTCCTTTGCTTTGGTTCTTAATTTGACTTGCAAACCTGATTAAGCCTTACATTTGGCAGTCCTTTTTTCCTATATACTTCTTGACTTCTAATGGTGTGGCTTTCTTGCTTGCTACAGATCCTATTCCTCCTCAAAAAGCCACTGATTGAAAAGTGACTTGTTATGAATGTAAGAGTTTACTTTTCTTGTATTCCAGGTGCAGGTTTTGAACTGCAGAGTAGTTACTGTGTTGACATTGTTTATGCTACTGTCTCTTAGCTTTATATTAAAATGACTCATACTGTTTGTAAAGCTTTATGGAGGTTTGCAGGTTTTTAGTTTAAATGTTTAGTTAGTTTTTGGTTTAAACGTCACAGAGAATTATGATTCTATATGATATAAGACTGGCTCACTTACTCTAAATTAGAAGAGAAATGTATCAGGCACAGTTTTTATGGTTTGCATGTCTGCTAAATCACCTCTGCATTTCACAGCTTCAGCTTCTGGGAAATATTTATAGTTTTTGCTTAGGAGTGCATGCAGGTTTAGATACAACAAACTCTAAATTTAAGCTCAGTAGAAGTTAGGTTCATTTAGGGTTTTTTAATATATATTTCTGCATTATTTTGCAGCTGTTTCCTATTGCATGAGAGGTGAATTGTTTGCAGTGAAGGAATGCTGCTAATTGGATGGGGAGGGAGGCAAACAAAGGCAAATGTCTTTTCCCATGAGTGGTTCTGTGCCTCCTTTGGCCTGTTGGTGAAGTGGATGTAGAGCAGATATCACTGTCATGTGAACATGTAAAATTCACATAGGTAACCTATGTTTTCCACAGTAAAGGAGCCACCTTTTGACAGCAACCCTTAAGGGGAGTTGTCCTGATTTTGAAAGACAGGTATCTGCCAGCAAAAAGCTGGAAGTTCCCTTTGAACAGAAAATATAAACCCCCTCCCTCAGATTGTAATTTTTGCAATTAGGGGCTTTCAGGCAAAGCTTTGGGAATAGGAATAACAGTCCTTTAATAGGAATATTAAAAATACAAATGTAATAGTACAGAAAAACATGCAAATAAAACAAACAAAAACCCTAGAAAACCCTGACAGAGTCAGGGACATGACCTGTTGGACAGGGTGTTAGAAGCAGTCCAGATGAATCCTCCTGGAGTAACAGATGCAGTTCTGTGGAGTAGAGATGATCCTATAGAAAGTCCAGTGATGGTGAGATGGGTCCAGTCTTCCTCTGGGAATCCAGTGGAAAACAGGATGCCTGGTGTTCCTGATTCTCACTTTTACCCAGGTAGGAATGCTCGATGCACCCCTCACTGGATGGAGCATCTCCCAATGGGATGATGGAATGTCTCATGTCATTGGTGAGCCTTAATGGCCCATTATCAGAAAACATCAGCTCCAAAACTTGTGCTTGGCCACCTCTTTCTTTTGGTTAAGTATTCAGCAATCAGTATCCTAGCAACCCAATGGGAAAAAATTCCACTAACACAAAGGAAACAATATCCAACCCCCAACAGGAGTGAACTCTATTAATGGAGAATTTTATCTTGATTATTAAAAATCTTACCCCCTACTTTCTTGACCTGTTAAATCCCCTCAATAATCAATATTCCTTCTAAAATGTTACTCAGCCTTCATCTTTTCTATGCTACCTCTTGATCAACACTGCATTTGCCTTTGCATCACTCCTTCTTCATGTCCTTCAGAGAAGCATCATCCACTCTGCCATTGTGAGAACAGAGATTTCTTTCTATCTTTGTGACACCTGTATTGGTTTCACTCACTTGTCTTTTCACTCTTTTTGATAAACATAGTTAACAGTTCGTGACTAATATTTGAGTTCACCTTATAAATTCATGAGAGAAATGGGATTGTCCTATTGTTTTTCAGGAATAAAGGTACTTTTCCATTTATTTGTCATGTGTTTTGGTGTTTGTTTTGTTTTGGTTTGGTTTTTTATTGTTGTTCTTTTGTGCGTTTTTACTTTGTTGTACTTTACCCATCTGTAGTCTTCCCTCTATTTCCATAAAGAGAATATCTCTAATAATTAGAGAAAAAAAATGTCCTTTTTCCACCCCCTTTAAACTGAGCAATTATGCAGAAACATAAATGTCTCTTCTTGTAGAAATCTGTGTTACAATTTTTCTAGGAGCTAAACGATCGGAATTCCAGTGGTTGTGCTAAGGCTCAGCCTTTACCATGGACAGAATCACAGAATCAAGATGTTACTTTACATCCTTGCTTTTTTTGCCCTGAGACCCTCATCTTCTCTTGAAGATTTCACTGATGTTTCTCTGGAACTTAGACCTGTAGTGCTGGCACTTTCCTTTGTGCCTCCCTAGGGATCAAGATAAAGGCTGGAAACACAACTTTTCCTCCTCCCCACTGGCATCACTGGCATTATCATCTGACTCCTCTGGCACCAGTAGTGGATATCCTGGCTTTGTGCTCAGCCTTTGTAATTTAGCACGTGAGCAGATTCAGTGGAACTGCACATCATTACAAGGCTGTACAGTTGGATTCCCAAGGCAGAGTTCTCCTCAGGGCACGGGAAATTATTTGTCTTCTCTCCTTGGACCTGTTGCCAGTTTCCAGAGGTTTTTACAAGTATTTCCGTCCCTTGACATGAATCTCTGCTTCCTCTGTTTTATCAGACTCCTGGCTCAGTCAGCTGGTAGTGGTTTGGATTGACAGGACTGATTGTGTGCCAAGGCCTTTCCAGTTCATACCCAGTTAGAGAATGTGCAAGCTTAAATTAGGAAGCATTGGTAGGTAAAAATTCGAAAATTCCTTGAATGTGACCAAATATCTCCATAGTCAGTTCAAGTCTGACAGTGGCCAATAACCTGAGTTTCAAGAGAATAGGAAATACACGCAGTGTTAAATGTGTGAGGTTCATGGTTCATTTTCTGTTTTCCTGCATTCAACAGATAAAGTCCAGGTGACTTCTACCCATTAAGAACAAGTAACCTCCTAAATTTGCCATTGAAGATTAAACTTGTTTAAATAATACAAGAATCGTGGAGTTCTGTACTACTCTGCATGACTAAAAGGGCTTTTTTATGACCACTTTCATGGACTGTTAGAAATTTGGAAATTGACCATGGACCAAATACTAGAAGCATTTCATCAAAGTCTTTTATCTAGAAAATTTTTGCGAAGCGATTTTTCCATCTTGATTCCTGTATCTGTCTCAAAACCTCTCTGCATCTTTCCCTAAAAATTTTCATGCTTTACATTCATCCCTTTCATGTCATCTGTCCTGCAGTCTTGAGAAGTCAATCCAGTCTCTGAACCAAGAAATCAGTCTCTGCTGCCTCCAGGAAAATTTTTTTAAAGAATTGTCTGTTTTCCATACCCCCGTTGGGCTTAGGAGGAGCTTTTCCGAACAACCTCAGAGACACTTCCCATTGTTATTCAAATTATTTGTGAAATGTTCTCATATTTTTGTGTATTCTCATGTTGAGAAAATATAGTATATCCATGAAAGATAATTTGCATCTTCACCCAAGTCGAAGTGAATTTAAATTATATTGAAGATTACAGCATTTGCACATTCATATCCCAGTTGTGGGCTCTTCATCAGTTGCCAGGAGAACTATTCCAAAATTTTAGAATTCAGTCTGTCTGTTCATTAGAATTTAAAGCCCTCCCAAATTTTTATGTCAAGAACTTACTTAAGGAATAAAATGCTTTAACTACTCCAACAGTTGCATTCAATTTGAAGGATCTAGTAAACATTATGAAGCAGAGCTAAGAGAAATCCCATGTGGCTAATAAAGTTTTCTTAGTAATAAGAGATAAATTTGGAAGTTTTCATAATAGATTATCTAAATATCTCCAATGAAAAGCATTAAACAAATCAGGCTGAGAAGCTATTGTATAGTTTTCAAACAATCTTCAGAATCTGAACAAATGTAATAGTTTTCAAACTATTGATGTTCTGGCAGAAATGTTACTACTCTTCCCCTTTGTTGTTATCACTATTTCTGTTCAGATTTTCAGAGTACATTTTATGTGTTTTTTTTATGTTAGCAAGATCTTTCTACCTCCCAGTAGTTTGATTTTAACCATTTTCACATTTTCATTAAAACTGTCTTTTAGTAAGGGGAAGTGTAGTAATTTATCCTTACAGGGATGTTGTGACTCAAACACTCCCTTCCCTTCCTGTTGCTTGATCCAATGTAATTAAATAATAGATTTCATTTCATAACTTTGCAGTAGCAATAAAGAGGAAATTATGTTCAGAAGGCATGTTTATTTTTTTTCCCCCAGCCTTTTCATGGCTTAAAAGTGATTCTTTCTCTTCGTGCTAAAGTAATGTGAAACAGCCTTTTCAATCTTATGTCCTTGGGAAATGAATGTTAATTAAAGAATGAACATTAAATAGGAGTTAGGAAATCAGGGTCTTTTTCAGACACAAATATCTGTTGTTCAGATTTTATGTTTATGCTCCTTCATGGTGCTTTCTTTTCTCTTTCTGAGCAAAGCTCCCTCCTTTTTGCTTTCTTTGATTTTCCCAAGACAAAATCCATCACATTCATGCTATTACCTGTGCAATATATCTTTTTTTCTTTTTTTTTAAGCTCTGAGAATTATAATTCATACCAACAAGTAACAAAATACAGCAAAGCCACACATACTTAGTAAATTTGGACTTCCTTTCCTCATTTTTACATGAAAATGGGTATGCCTTGGATTGGAACTATTGTTTTCCCTCTTTTTTTTTTCCTTTCTGTTGGATTAGAAGATTCTTGGAAGAAGGTAGTTACAGATTTAGAATTTTGGACCCATTTTGAAATGTCCTGGAAAACATTTATTGATATACGACCAAAAAAAAAAAAAAAAAAAAAAAAAAAAATCATAGGACTGCCTATATTGAGGTGCATTGACATTAAAGATTACAGGACAGGATGAATCTTTCTCCAGTGTCATAATGTACACTGCATACTTTTTGGTTGAAAAAGTATTAAAGCTAAATGATTATGGGTTTTTTTAATACTGATAATTTGGATACATCTTGCAAGGTGACACCTGAGTGTCAAAATTCAGCAGGCAATATAATGTACCTGGAGCCAAGACACCTATGTGGTCTCTACCATCCAAAGCCATTTAAACCCATAGTCCTCTGAATCTTTTATAAGTCTCACTGTTTAATCTGGGAGATCCTACAGCATTTACCTGAAGTCCCCATCCAGACTGAGAAGCTCCCACTTGGTTGGCATGTGCACTTGAGTAGATGAGAATAAAAAAGTAAGAAGAAAGTCCAATGTGAATCATTTCCAGTAAAATCTTTTAACATACAATGTCTTCCATTATTACCATGGTATTTCCTAGCATGAACATGATGGCATATCTCTCCAAGGCTGTGAAAATTTTTAGAGCTAAGAGAAGATGTTGGTATTTTTGTATTTTGTATTTTGGTCTTTGCATTTTTGTTTGAACCTGTATTCTTTTTCTCCTTTTGTCTCCAACTCAAAATCAACAGAGCAGTCTTGCTTATGAAATCTGGAGTGCTGTGTCCAGTTCTGGGCTTCTCAGGATTAGAGCAGGGCTTGAGCAGAGGGGCAGGATTCCCTCCCAGCTCTGCTGGGGATGCTCTCCCTGATGCTCCCAGGACACCATTGGGCTTGGCCTCAGGGCACACAGTGGCTCATAGACAGTTTGTTGTTCCCCAGGACCCCCAGGTCCTTCTGTGCAGAGCTGCTTTCCAGCAGGTCAATCCCAGCCTGTACCAGTTCCAGGGGTTTTTCCTCCTTCCTGCATTTGCCTTTGTTGAATTTCAGACAGTTCTTTGCCCATCTCTCCAACCTGTCAAGGTCACCTGCATTCAGAGCACTAATGGTTGCCAGCTCTTCATAGCAATACTTCATTGCCCTGAGGCTTCCTCTAAAAGCACTTTATCTCTGGGCTTGGAGTGGGTAAATACATGTCTTATTTTCCTTGTGTCAGACAGTGACGCCTGATTCCAATTTGCTGTCATATGGAAAGGAAGAGTATTTATTTAGTGTTCTGGTGAAACTAATATAGGGCAATGATTATTTTCCTGTGTGAGCAATGTAAGGATACATGATTTAAACAAATGGTGCTCTCAACAGCAGTGGGAGAAAGGAACCTGTTTATATTAGATGGTCTCTCAATCAGCAGAGAACAGGGGTTTTTCTGCTTGCAGCTTTGGAAGCTGTGTAAGAAGAATCCTGAGTGGTGGTTTCTTCTGGGATTTGAAACCAAAGGACAGGAAGCTGAGGGATAATGTAAACCTCTGCTGGTTTGCATGCCACAGTAATATTGGAGAAAGAAAAGAAATAGAAATAATTGATGGGTGGGAAATAAATCTGAGTTAATAAACTAAATATTCAGAAATAATATTATCTTCAGTTCTTAAGAGTAGTTAATTCTAATCGATTTTTTTCTTTACTGTAGGAAATGTGAATGCATTTATTGATAAACAGTTTGCATGTTCTTATTTTTTAAAAGTAACATTGAGTAACATAAAGGCATTCTAAGCTGTAACTTTGTGGAGACACTAGTTATTGTTGAGATTCTTCTCTTGGAATATCTATAGTGATACTCCTGTGAAAAAGAAGCAGCCCCTTGGGAAAGTTTCAGCCCATATCTTGTTAATTTTATTTTAATTTGGACTAGAAAACCTTTAAAGGTCCCTTCCAGCTCCAGCTATTCAATGATACTGCAATAATTTCCTCCAAAACTTCATCGTTTATATAGTTAAGATACAAGAAAAATTTATGCCAGTGATTTACAATGGAATGACACCATTTACCTCAGCATGCAGAATAAACTGACAATCCTAGAACATGGCTAATCAATAGTAGAGGACATCTACACTCATCTTCAGAAGTGGGGAAATCTATTTGCAGAGGTTGGAGGCCTTTTGGCTGTGAGAATTTTTCAGTTTCAGGTTGGATAATGAATCTTTCATATCTGTAAAGTTCACACTTCACAAACCTTTTTTTCACAGTCTCTTGCTCGTTCTAAAGAACACTACTCCATCATTTCCACTTGAATTATATTTTTCAATCTTTTTTCTTCTCCCTTGTAATAATAATAGGTGCAGTAGAAATTTCCAGATTTGTTTTCTTGCCTGCTGTTACCACCAGCAGTGGGATAGAACATCAGCAGTGGCCATCCCCAGTGACACACCAAGTCTTGAATTAACACCTATGTAGCCAGTGAATAATTTGACCACATTAAAACTGAGTTCAGTGAGTCTGAACACTTTTCTATACCTAGAGATTTATGGTTNATAAAAACTTAGTTTGGTCAGTGTTACCTGCTCTGTCAGGTGTGCAATAGGTTTTCTTTTGTTTCCTGGAGAGCGGAAGAATTACAGCTATAAAATGTTGGTCCAAAAAATTGTTTTTTGGAATTTGAATAGAAAGAAGGAAGAATAAGAAAAAATCATGCCTGAAGCTAAAGTTGAAATATAGTTATTGTTCATAAATGCATTAAATTCTTTTCCCTGTGTGACAGAAAATGAAAAAAACAAGCTCTAATTTAAAAAGTTAAGCTTAAATTATTTATAAAGAAGAGATTTTTTTAAAAGTGCTTTGATTCAAGCTCATATTTTGAAAAACAGAGGTATTGATTTCACTATTTACTTGGATTTTTTTCTTTAGTAATCTATTTAATATAACTTTAAAGGAATCATTCTGTCTCCAATAGATTCAGAAAGTAACAGGACCCAGGAACATGGTGCATTTTCCTGTTGGCCCATTCTATTACACAGTCTAACTCCATGTAGTTTTCTAAATATTTCTGATTGTTTTCTTCTTTTTCCTTGGTATTTTTAGAAAGATCTTGTTTGTAACATGAAGAACATGGACTCAAACAAGCTGTCCATGTTCTTCCTTTGCTGTTTTTGCTCCTTCTGAGCAAAACCATCCTCTGTGTGTAGCTTCTTTTGTTCCATTTCCTCTACTCTGATTGAACTGAATATGTTGCTAAAAAAACATAAAGAACAAACAAGAAAAACCTTATGACCTTTTCGATGATCAGAAGTTAGTGAGGTTGAGTCAAATGAAGAGAGATGCTGATGCCTAAATTTATATTAAATGTTCAATTTAACAGAGGGGAATATTCATAAAATATATTAATTGTAGTGATCTGTGGGGCTCTTGGATAGCAGTGGTGTGGTAAAAACCATGTAGGCTGAGTTGTTGGGCTGCTTTTGCAGATCCTGGGACTGAATTTTACCCAATTTCAGTCTGAAGGCAGCTGGAGGAAGGGCTGTTTTCTCCTGTAACTAGAACAATCTGTGATCATAATTTTATATCAGCTGCTTGTTGCCCCTGACATTGAAATCATTGAGTGTTGGACCTGCAGATGTCTTCTTTGTGCTTTTGTGGAGAGGGAGTCCCTGGGGAACCTGCTTATTGCGAGATATACTTTTGGGGTAGTTCTCCAGCTACAAGGAACTGGCTGCAGACTCCAGATCTGTATCCAGATCCAGCTCTCTGGACTACCTGAACTGAAAGTCCAGAGAAGGTGACATGAAGCAGTTGATTTTGCTTCAGAGACTTGAGAATACAGATTTCATAAAGGGACAAATATAGTAAATTGTGTTTTTGAAACCAAGATCTCAATAGATGGCAGGGGCTGTGGGGTATGAACTAGAGTTTTCTTATTCTCATGATCTGTATGGACTGAGATTCACTGTATGTCAAGCATAAAATACGAGCTCTCATCAGGCGCTACAGCTTCCTGAAAGGTTGAAGCCAGGAGGGGATTGGTCTCTTCTCCCAGGTCACAAGTGATAGGACAAGAGGACATAGCCTCAAGTTGTGCCAAAGGAAGTTTGGATTGGACATCAGGAAGAATTTCTGCAATGAAAGGTTGGTCAAACATTGAAACGGACTGCAGGGAAGTGGTGAAATCACTGTCCCTGGAGGGATTTGGCAGATGTGCGGATGTGGCACTTGGGGACATGGTTTAGTGGTGGCCTTGCAGTGCTGAGGGAGTGGTTGGACTCTGATCCCAAGGGAATTTTCCAACCTAAAGGATTCTATGACTCCATGTTTCTCTAAAGCCTCGAAATGTGACACAGAGCTTCATCTTCTAGAGGTCACATATAATCAACTAAATGGGCTTCAGTAAAAAATATTTACATTTGAAACCAAATACATATTAAGAAGAAAATTGATTGTCTTTTAATCTGCAGATGGACATTTTCTGTGCTTGTGATGATTCAGTCATGCTGGTGAACCCTTGTGCAGTGATCCTGAATCATTACCTGTCAGAGAGCTCTAATGGGCTCCATAATGTAGTTATCTCCCCAAGATGTGCTAAGTGCATAGAGCATGTCCCTCTGCTGACTTGTGGAAACAAATTCCATGTTTTCCCTCTCTGTGTGTTAGGACGAGAAGCTCAGGTGTCACCATTCTTAGCATGTGAGATACTGCATGGAAAGTTTGAAGTGAAAACCTGTATTTACCTTTCCTATTTAGTTGCCTTCATAAAAGTATCAGGACGCTCTGTTTGGAATGTATTTACAGGGTTCTATCTTAATTCAGAATATTATCTGGTAATTTTATGGTAGTATGGATTTACCTAGTAAAGGTGAGAAAATAGGGCATTTTAATACATATCTAATAACATAACAACCTTCCTGCCTCTGAAAGAAAATTTACCCAGGTGAACTATGATCTAATTTTCTTGTATAATGAAAACAAAATCGCAGCTCCTGCAGCATTATTCTTGGCTCCCAGCGGTTCCAAGGCATGCAAACATCACCATTCCAGCACTCCATCCTGCAGTTTAACTGGAAGGATTATGTCACAACACAGTATGTTTGTTTTCCAGATTTGTGTCTGTTTGTCCATCAAGATGGTTTTGTAGAAGTATCGGTGATTGTTGACTTTGGAGGTAGTGGAAGAAAAAATAATTCTGGAAGAAAGAAAAAAAGCAGAAAGTCCCATTGAAGTAACTGTGCTTCTGTCACAGGAGAATGAATACTCCTTTCAACAAATCTATAATTTGCAGAAGTTGCAAAAAGAAAATAGCCGTAAGGTGACTGTTAACATACTTCAGTTCATCCTGCCAAGAAAGTTAACTTCATAAAGTCATTAAACCCGTGATTACATTTTAAAATATTATTCCCCAGCCATTTCTTCTTAGGCTTTAAAATATAGTTACTGTATATACTACCTTCTTTGTAATGGGAAAAATTGTAAAATACACTTATTTTTCATAAACTCCTAATTATTAACAGAGCTATTTGCGCTCCTATAGTTAAAATCATTTCAACACTTCCGTTATTTAACTTCACTTTTAGGGGTTCATAATTCTGCTGTAATAAAAAATATATTCAGACTCTGAGGTCTCAGACATTGTTTGCAGGTATTAGAGAATTTAGCCTGTTTTTCTTTAAAAAGTTGGGTAATTTGGATTGTTTGCTGTTCTTTAATATCATCCAAAACAAAATATTTTGTAATGTGGACTTAATAATTTCAAAACTAAAAAAATTAGGAGAAGACAAGTGAGTATGTTGGAAGTGCTGCAGCTCCAAATTCTGTGACTGGCACTGAGGCTTGGAGAAGGGAGATGGTGGGAAATTCTTGCCATAATTGCTCTGTTGCCGTGGGGTAACCTCATGTATGAACAGTTCCTGCAGCATTTGTATCCCACCTGTGATCTGCAGTCATGGGCAGTGCTGCTCCCTGAGTGAAACCCCCCTCTTCTCCCACTGCAGCCAGGGGTGAGGCACCTCCTGATTTCAGGGAGCTGAGAAGGGCTTTTCTGGAATGATAAATGCTCGGGTGCTCAGAGATGGATTGGTTCTTTGGCACGGCTTCCTGAAATCCCCCTTCATCACGTAATGACTCAACAAGGCCTTCAGCTCTGGAAATTCAGGAATCGGGGCTTATTGCATATTAATGACAACTCTGGGACAGTCAAAAAAGACAGTTTGTTATAATACTAATTATAGCAAAGCACTCACGTTGTGGTTTGAATGAGTCAATTATGTGTGTGTTAAACTATAAATACATCTTCCCCCAGCCTCGGCTGTGTGGGATGTAATTTTTATTTAATTGCTTGGATACATATTTACCTGAGCATACCCTGGTTTCCCAGGTAAATATGTGTACCAATGCAGAACTCATTATGGTCTGTTTGGATAAATAATCCATATTTTATAACTGTACAGGAAGTAATTATTTTCGTACTTTGCTTTCTTTAAGCCAAAGAAATTAAATGCTGTGTGTCCATTCCTTAAAATAAAATAGATGCAGAAGTCAAGGCAATACGAGAATAAAGTTTTCATTGTTTTGGTAGGAACTGAGGATATTATTCCAGATTTTGATCTTGTCTTTAGCCCAGGATAACTCCACTAAAGTGAATGGTGTTATTCAGGATTTACTTAGATGCAAATGAGACGTGAATTTGGCCTTTGCTCCTTACTCTCCCTTCCTTGGATGCAAGGCTCCTGCGAGCAGCTCACACACAACCTTTGCTATAAATGTCATTGTTACGTGTTTACCATTTGGAAAAATAAGGTATTTCAGCTACACATGGAAATTAACATACCTGAACGTTATGTCTTAGAGAGTCATGGAATGGTTTAGATTGGAAGGGGCCAAGAGATCATCCTTGTGCATGTTTGGGACCCAGGGTGTGCTTTCCCTTTGGATATTTCTGCCATTGTTCTACATGATATTTGGGAAAGCTGTGTTGTGTTATCACCATGCTAAGGTCAGGTTTTCTAACACTTTTAAGCTCAGTGGGACCAAAGTCAGCCTTGGCATAAATCCATTAGCTGCAATAGATTTACACCAGAGAGGAATATTGGCTCGTTCTTGGTAATTTTATTTTTATCCAACTCTTTATATTTTATGTTAGAAACATAAGTAGCTTGCGTGCCCTCAAACTAATCAGAATAAGAAACAGTTTTGCTTATGCCAAAAATTAGAGCTATCATTTTTCACATTCTTACATTTTTCAAGTGAGATTATGTTACTGTGACTTCGGAATTCCTGAAATCTCTCTGGTCTCGGTGACTGCAAGGGCCAAGAGAGGGTTCCAAGGGGAAAATCTGAACCATTTCACGCAGTATGTTTTGTGTTGTGCATACCAGATACAGTTAACGTTTTGTGTGCGTGTGATTAGTGTGGAAAAAAATTAATGCAGTCCAGTATTATGATTTATGGACTGAATCTTTTGCCCACTGAACATTTGCCAAAATGAAAATTTCCCCCCCTCCCCCCCTTTCCCCTTCTTTGGATATTAGAAACAGCTACTGTTTTTTGTTGATCTTTTTAACTTCTGAATAGGCCTATTTCAAGTCATAGCAGCATGGGAGCTCAGATTAATAATATACTTATTCAGCCAGTGATACTGAGTGAAACCATTGCTAGTGTGAGTATGAAGGATAGGATTTCTTTAAATTATTTTCAGGTGCATTAATGCATTTCTAAAGAAGAATACAGAGCTATTTGAACATAAATGAAATTGCTGTATTGATCATGTTACAGGTGTGTACGAATTTTAATATCAAGAATGTTTGAAGGTGTCTTTTGTTTTGACGACTTTTGTGCAGTGCTCACTGTCAGTTTTCCATCAGAGGGTTAACAAGGCTAAGGGCAAAAAACTTACACTTAAAGCCGTCTTTTGGATTATGTTTTTTAATTTAGAGGATAAAGTGTGAAGCATCCCTTCTATCTCAGTTGATACAGCATTATGTTTTATGCTGAAACTGCTTGTCCGCAGAGGTGGTGGATTCCCCATCCCTGGAAAAATTCAAGGTCAGACTGGATGGGGCTCTGAGCAACCTGGTCTAGTTGGAGTCCCTGCTTGTTACAGGGGTTGGACTAGTTGACTTTTAAAAATTCCTTCCAACTGATTCTGTGCTTCCATGATTATTTTATGCCAGAACAAAAGGATTGTGAGGTAAAAGGAGCAAATCCCGTTGACTCCTTTTGTGCATTTGGGTTGAACCTCCTCAGTTCAGCACTTTGATAAGCATCAACTGCGCAAATAACCCAGGTTACCAGGCTTCTAATCCTGTTCTGGTTTTGTGTAAAAACCCCAATTTCCCTCACCAACTGAAAGCTGCTATACTTAGTCCTTTACAAAGAGATTTTTTGCTCTTTACAGCACAAATTGAGGTGTTTGAGTCCTTTGTAGGTGCTGTCATAATGGATGTGAGGGCAGTCCATTGCTTCACATTCCTTTGGCCACCTCTTATCAATTTTTGTATTATTCCTTGCTCAATCCTACCTTTACCACTTTCACAGCTGAATTTCCTGGTCTGCTCAGTAAGGTTTTTCAATTCCTTCATTAATAGAGTTGGTGTTTCCTATCAATTCATTTTCTTTCTCCCAGATGAAATAAGAGCATTCCTAAAAGAGTTCTTCATGTGAGTCTGGTTTGTACTAATGCTAAGTCAAGCAGGGGTAGAGTTTCTTTCAAAAAATACTTAGGTAAGCTGTTTAAAATTAATATTTGTTATTCTAAAAAATTGGGAGAGGGATCAGCGGCGCTTCCACGGTTGCAGATAAAGTGTTATGGCAAGAATTTGGCATTTTTACATTGCCTGGGAGAATTATATGTTCATTTTCTGTGCTAAGAGAAGAGAAAAAAAAGGGCAGCAGGACTTTTAAAAAGCAATCATTTTTCAATGTAAACAAAAAAGCTTTTTCTTGAGATTTGTCAAAGGTCTTTCAGGCTTTTCATAAAATTGTTATTCACTTCTTGGCAAACAAGACTCGGGTGAGTGACACCTTTGAGAGTCCCAGCTTGTGTTTTAGTGCACAGCTTGGATTTTGCTATGGACGACCATGCAAAATATTATCTGAATTTATTTAAAACAAACCCCAGTGAATAAAGTTTTTAACACTGAAAAGGCCATCCTAATTTATTAATTTATTTTAGTTGCAGCAAGCAGCTGAAGTTTCTCAGATGAGAGGAGCTCGAGTCATCTCTGCTGAAGATCTCCTGTTCTTAATGCGCAAAGATAAGGTACAGTAATTAGACAGAAATTTCTTATTTTATGTACTCAGGTGCTTATTGTGTTTTCAAGTGCTTTCTTAACCTATGTGAAGGAATCCATCGCCTTGAATAGCTTTATTTAAAAGTATAGTTGCTCTGCAATTGTATCTGATTGAGCATGTTATAATTTTTCTGTAATGTCTGAAATAATAATAATTTTTTTCCTGCAGCTTCAATTATTAATTGATTTTTTTTCCCAAAAGCTTTAGGGTAGATAATGTACCTTAGAGTTCAAAACAATTTCTTAATAAGATATAAATATTGATCCCTATATTTTATGTCCCTTTAATTAAAAAGCAATCATTCTACTTTCACCCTGGTTATGAAGGGTGTTATTGTGACATTTGACAATGTGACCATTACAGTTTTGTCATTTAGACTGTCTATAAATCCAGACTGGATGGGGTTATTTTATTTTATTGTATTTTATTATATTTTTCCTGTATTTTATCCCTCTAAAATCTTCAAATTTAGGTATGGCCTTGCTTTCTCTGGATAATAAGTAGAGCCGATCAATAAGGGGAAAAAAAATACTCTCCTCAAATTTAATTATTATTTAAAAAAAAGTCAACTGTTTTTAATTACATTATTTGTTCTTTCTTTATGTCCTTTTCTTCCTTAGCTTCCCTCTTTCTCTTACCCTTTTCTCTCTTTTGTTTTCCTTTACTCATTTGACAGGTGAAACCTAACGATCCAAATCATTTCAAAATTAAACCCCACTAAAACATGAAAATAAATTTCAGTTGCTTTATCTGACAAAAGTTGTAAGGCTGTACTGAAAATAGCAGTTGATACAGAGTCAAAGTTCATGGAAATGTGCATTTCTAGCCTAGAGTTTCCAAAGTAAACAAACGTTTTGGAGTGGCATGAAGAAGCCCGATATATGAATTTCTCCTTAATGAAAGTCAAAGTCTTTTCTGTCTCACAGCAAAGTATCAAGGAGCTGAAATAAATAACATTTAATATGGATTTGCTACTGTCCTGATGTACTTTCTATGTATGGATTTTCTGCAGAATTTAAAATGACAAAGATTTTAAAAGTTATACTTACTGTGCTCCACGTTTGTATGTCTGTGTGTAACAAAGTTTATTAAATAAGAAATAACTATGTAATAGTCATTAATATGAGTTTATTTTTTTCTCATAGAAGAAGCTTCAAAGGCTACTTAAATACATGTTTTTTCGAGACTACAAATCTAAAATAGTCAAAGGAATAGAAGAAGATGACCTCCTTGAAGGTAGAAAAAAAGAAATTACTTAATAATTACTTAATGTGTGAGAGGCTTGATGTCTTGTAAAAGTGCTGAACAGATCAATGCAAAGTATTAATGTCCTGCTTGATAGTTAGAGACACAAAAATAGTCTCTTTAGAGGAGTTTTGCTTAAAATCTCTGCTTTTCAATTTGAGATATGTAAGCATTTGCATCTAGCATGCAGATGAACAGTAAGACTTCAATGTCAGAGCTCTGTTGAAGTAAGAAACTGGTGCTGATTAAAGGGCTAATTGATTTCAGCATCTGTATTTTAAATGCACCACCTGCAATTGAATGGACATTTGTTAAATTATTATCAAAAGGCTTTGACATGCTTTTAAAAAAAACAAATCTTATAATCTGAAGTCACTGAACACTAATATATGACGTGGGTATTTTTTTTCAGTGTGGTTTAACATTTTATACTTTGAATCTGTAGTTTAAATAAGGGGAAACACTTTTGTTTCTGATTCTATAAGGAAGTCACAGATTTTATAACCCATGCATTTAAAGGAAAATTTCTTTGAATTAAAAATATATTAATTTATGCCATATAGTTTCCTGGTTTAAAATTTTGATGATTTATATTGATATTAGAACTAACATTTCCATTGTTAAAAATTAAGTTAAAATTTATCGTGGCAAATCTAAACATTACCATACTGTTATAACATCTAGCAATGTCTGTACACAACTTTCTGTATTAAACTTACTTCCTTTCTCAGAGCCTTTTATTATTTTTTCCCATACAATGAGTTCCTTGTGATTGGTTCCTCTGAGCATCCACATTGATGCTGTAAACATTGTACTTCTTGCTTTGACTCCATCAAGCTGTGGATAAATTTTTGTCAGCTCATTTGAGATTTGATTTGCCTGTGGCATTTTATTTTTGTGTTTTGTGTGTGCAAGCAGTCTGGCAGTACAGCTTCTTACCTGGCAGCTTTGGGGTTTTAACACTTCAGCTTTTGTCACCACTTAATGCAAATAAAAAATTCCCCTACGTCTTTTAGATGTTCATGAAATGCTTCCTGAAGGCAGTTTATCCTGGAATCAAAGAATGCCTTTCCTAGTGGGCTTTGATAATTAAAGCCATTAATTTTCTTTTGTGAATTTAATGCCTTTATAGCTTCTCTGCTGTTCAGAACAGAGATCATCTTGCCAGCATTCTCCAGGTTTTACTGCAGAGCAATGGTCCATCACCTCTGCAACTGCATCTTAATGGTTGTGTTAGGGTTTGCTTGAGGCTGTAGGTATTGATGATGTTCTGCATTTGCTCAGGGAAGATCATTTCCTCAATATATTCTGCTCAAGTTCTTTCTACCAAAGAGGGGTTGTTTCCTCTACAGCTGTGTCCACTGTGGATTCTTTGGTGAGAAGTAACGATGTTTGGGCATCAGATTAGTTTTCTCTAGATTATGAAAAACTTCTTGGTTGTACTAAAAAGTTTTAAATATGGTGTTTTGCTGTTACTGGAGCAGAGCAGTGACATCACCTTGTTCAGGTAGCACAGCTTGAGGGACACAATAAGAACAGGATTTTCTGCTCAGTGCTGTTTCTAAGACGTGTCACTCTGAGGGACACCAGGTCATGTTTGGAGAAGCCAAATATGTTAAGTTTGTTGTTCTTTGCTTGTCTTTGTGAAGACAAATTCAACAGCAATAACACCAACAAGCGGCAGAAGCTGGCCCAAGACTTTCTCAACTCCATTGACCAGACTGGAGAGCTCTTGGCCATATTTGAAGACGATGAGATTGATGATGTCAAGCAGGAACGGATGGAGGTAATTCTTTCCCTTTACTGATACCCAGCAGAGAAACTGTGAAACATTTAATACATCATGCTGGTCTGATGCTTTTTTTTTCATGCTGCACATTAAATCATTGTTACATGCTTTTTCTTTTGCCCAGATGGTCTAAAGAAATTCTATTTCCATATTTTTCTATTCCTTCAAATGTTTGTTGATGTCTAAGCACACATGCTGAGAAGGAAGATTACAGAAGGGTAGTTATGGATCTTTCTGTCTGCTGTGTATTTGTATTTCCTTCCTGCAGAAAGCAAATTCTATTTATAAACATTGCATGCAGATTTTTCACAATAGTGTTTTCCTTTTTCATTATTTATCTTCATAGCAAATTGTTTCAATAGCATTTGAGGACTCTTTTCATACATCAGAGCTTACAGATGAAATTAAAATATTCTTTGCAAACACGTTTGAATGTAAACTCTTCTCTCTGTCCTTTCCAGTCCTATTTTCTCTTCTATGTAGTTATGAAAAATTTTGTCTACATTAAAAAATGCAGTGCTACATGACTCCCATAAAACTCAGCGGGAGTGGGGAGCAGCGTAGCTGTGTTAGCATGGAAGTCTGTGTTTTTGACTAATTTTCTGTGGGTGGGCAGGACTACCCTGGTTTTTTGGTAATCTGGTCCACAGTGAATGCAGAGAAGAGTTCCTCACCCTTCTTCATGCTCAACTGCTCAATTCTTCCTCTTGTTTTCTATAGGCAGCTGGATGTCAAGGGGAAAATTGTGCTGGGAGCATACTCTCAATTCCAGAGAAGTATTTGAGCCAATTTCCATCCATTTTCAGGCATCAACATAGTGGACAGTACTGTTGGAAATTTGATATTTGTAGAGTGATTTCTATACCCTTTCAGGGCTGGAACTGGGAGTTTTGGTTTGAGTTCTCTTTCAATGCTGAGGTGACTCATGTGTTTTTTAATATTTTTGTATTTTTGTATTTGGCTACTAGGCTTCATTTCACTTTCAGGATTTCATGGAAAATGCTAAGAAATAATGGAATTTTTATCCTGTCCTAGTTGTAATTCTACTTTCTTCTTAATCGAGACTCTTTTCAGGACTGTGGCATTCCTAATCTGCTTTCTGCCCTGCAATGGGAAGAAATCAAAACCTAATGAAGAACCACTTCTCTTTAAGAATTTGGTTAGGAACAAGTCCCATTTCCTTCCAGCTGAGAATTTGTGTCATTGAACAGTTGTACCCAACCACCCTTTGTATTTTGGAAACTGGTGGTTTCTTTTCTTTAACCTCTTTCTTATTTATTTATGCAAAATGTTATGTTTTGCATAAAGGCAGACAAATCCTTTGAGCTTGTACACACAGAAATAGATAACAGCATTCTTCTAAATGAATGGGTTATGTGCTTGACTTTGCACTCTCTTCTGTTCTTCCACTATAGTGTTTTTCTGGTCTAAAATTGATAAAAGTATGAAGTTTTCTGTTGTAGACAATGGCAAATATTGTGAATCTGTGTTTGTCTGTCAAGGAATGTGTGTCTGTAATCAAATATTTGCCTTTCATCTGACTATATGTTTTAGGTTTTCTCACTAGACTGTAATTCATGAACTGTACTGTGTGTGTGTATTATATATAAAAAGTAACTCTTCTGTCTATTGCTTGACTTCATTACATTTTGTGAACTCTTGATCTGTTTCCATGTTAAAAAAGAAAAGAAAAAAAATCAAGATCTTATTTTAGAATACATTCATGAATGATATCCACGTATAAAACCAGTACTATCTATTTGCTTTCTTAGTCTCTAAAACTAATGACAAAACATGAAAGACTGTTTGAAACATTCTACTAAAAATGTTTAACGTATTTTTGCTTTGTTTTCTTTGGGATTTTGTTGTCACTTTGAGGTGGGTGGGAGGGAATCTAAGATGATAGGAAATGTGATCTATTCCTAAAGGAAGAGTTGTTAGTGGATGGGCTAATCTCCTGTATCACATTTTCTTTCTTCTGTAGATTGTTTAATCCACACTAAATTCTGGAGGAAATCCAATAGACAATTTAACAGAGTTTTTTAAAGAATTAGTGTACTTAAATCATGAACTGCAATCTAAGGGCAGTGTTCCTTTTAGGTATCAGTTACCTCAGAATTGTGTGGTTATCTTGGTTTGGACAACCGTAAATGATTTCAGTTCCACTTTGCCTTGGGCCAAAATCATGCTAAGCTGTCCAGTGTATATGATAAACGTATATTTCTGATGTCATTATGGGCTAAACAGGATATGATTGTTTAGCAGTATGGTTTCAGTTATGATATAAAATGCAAATATTGTTTATACTCATTCCTTTTAAAGCATTTCATAAAATTAGAGCTAAGCCTTCATGTTATTGCCTGTAGTGCTGTGAGGTCCATTCCATATCTGCACCACAGAAGAGTCAGGAAAGCTCTGAGCCACTTTGGGATGTCACCAAAGGAGAGCAAACAATTCTACACTTCTTTGACTGAAATACAGCCACCACCACTATCATATTAAAAGCAAAGGACACTCATCTAGGATTGTCTGTAGAATTTACTGATGTATCCCATGGTTTTAATTTGAAGCAAAGGGACTGTCTCTAGAACAGTAATACCAGCAATGTGCAAAGGAACATTCATCCAACGTGGAATACTCCTAAAATACAGGGCAGAGATTAAGAATAAATTTCATACTACTTTGTCATAACACATGATTATTGTATCAATATATCAATTTATATCAATATATCAATATAAATTGTGATAAGATGACTTTATAAAAACTGTAATAATAACGTTAAGTAGAGGCAAACCAGCCAAGTGTATTGGCAAAATCAAAACAAAATAAAAACTGGAATGACACTTCTGTCTCACTTCATAACAGTTATCTATCTGTTTACTATCCTGCTCCACTGAAACAGTAGTAAAGTACCAGTGAAATGCTGCTCCTCAGAGTAAGAACATTTATAGATGGAAAAAGTGATTCTCATTCCTGGATGTAACTGAACTGTGCATGGGAAGGAGAGATGGATCATAGAACTGGTCTTCACAATGTGTGCCAGTCTCTTGAGAATAACACAGGTGATGGCAATCTGCCCACAGTCCTTTTTTGTTGCACAGGTAGGGCTGTGGAATAGCCAGAGCTGGTGGTGTTTGGGAATTTGACTTCCCTTCCTTTGCCTGCTGTATGAATCCATAGTAACTGACACCTTGCAAGAGGATGGCAATTTGGCTTTCCTCTGTTTGTTAAAAATCATTTAGAGAGGAGAAGTGGTATTCTTGTGGGATGTGGTTGAATTGGTGGGGTAAAAAGGCCCCTGTTGATTTAAAATATTTGAATTTTTCCTTATTTTGCAGTTTGAGTAGACTTGGAGCTTTGGGTGCTTGTCTGCATACACTGCTCCTCCGAACCTCTCAAGTTCCTAGTTAAACCAGCTGCAGGTCTGGCTGTGATTTTGTGAATGGTAACTTCAGTTCTGCTGAAGTTTTTTTCTGTGAGAACCACTATCACATTTTCCATGTCATGTCATGAAATCAAGTTTAGCTATTTAAAAACTTCAGTCAACATCACTGGAAAGCTGATGCCTCTCTCATCCCATTTTTTATCATTTGTTTTATAGCTTTAATGCTCCCACCCCCCCAAGAAAAAGTCTTCTCATCAGAAGTATGGACTAACACACAAAAGAATTCATAGAGCATCACGCTGTGAGTGGTCTGTTTCACTTCTGTTCCCATAGGATTAGAAAAACACCATTCATCTGTCACTCTGACTGCTAGTTTAGGGATATATTTCCAACACTCACATGTTACATGGCAATAATTCAGTTGCAGTAGCTACCATAATGCCTTCATAGTACATTGCAAGTTTGAATAAACAGTGGAGGGAAAATAACTAACCTACAAGAACAGACTACCTTAAAGCAGGTTTGAAGCCAGCAAAATGGTAAAAAACTAAGTTAGATCCCTACTTCCTGATTCTTTTGCTGGGAGGTTGGAACTAGATGATCTTTAAGGTTCCTTCCAATACAAACTATCCTGTGATTACATGATTCTGTGATTTAAGGTCTGTTGTCCTATGAATTTCATTATATATTTTAAAACTACAGATGCCTATTTTTATTCTGGGAGGTTCATTGTGGATGTCATTTTTTTAGTGCTGCTCACCAGTATTCTTGTCTTAGTGGGAAATCTCTAAAGCTCATAGCAATGCAATGGACCCTGTGTAAATGATGGTAGATTGCAGTAGAGTGTAGGTAGAATATGTATTTTTTTACATTTTTTAATTACTTCTGTTTAATTTTGTCTTTGTTGAGATACAGTTAATTTGTATGTGCACAAGGCCCCTGAACACACCAAAGTTTTTGAGTTATCACACTTTGACCTGAGCCAGGTCACGTTGTCCCAAACAATGTCCAACCCTGGGCCCCTCAACACAGGAAAACAAGGACCTGTTGGAGAGGAGGACATGAAGATGCTCTGAGGGCTGGAGCACCTTTCCTATGGAGCCAGGCTGGGAAAGCTGGGGTGTCCAGCCTGGAGAAGACTCCAGGGAGACCTTAGAGCTCCTTCCACAGCCTGTAGGGACTTCAGGAGCACTGGAGAGGGACTTCAGGAGTGCCAGGACAAGGGAGAGTGGCTTTAAACTAAAGGTGGATTGATTTAGATTAGGCATAAGGAAGAAGCTTTCTACAATGAGGGTGGTGAGGCACTGGCACACGTTGTCCAGAAATATTCAGTGTGAGGTTGGACAGGGTTCTGAGCAATCTGATCTGGTGGAAAATATCACTGTGCACTGCAGGGCAGAGGGACTATGTGCCCTTTAAAGGTCCCTTCCAACCCAAACCTTCTATGACTGTAAACTCCTGGGAGGAAGCAGAGGCCAGGAGCTTTCCCCACCACATGGTTTGGGTGTGGCCACTCTTTTAGGAGAGCTTTAGCATGAACAGAGGTTGTCCTGTGGTGATTGCGCTTGGACACAGGGCATGGGCTTGGGGTCTTTTAATTGAGAAAGTGGAAATTGGAGGGCACAAATGAGAAGTAAACAACTGTGAGCTCTTCTTTTCAGGGTGGATCTGAAAGATGGTGTCGAAGTTCTCAAATTCAGTATGCAAATTTGGAAAAGATGTACAGAGAAAACTAGCAAGAAGTGATTTAGGAAGAACTCTCAGACCTTTTAGTACCACTGTGCTCGTTTCACTGGCCAAAATTATGCCAGTGTAAGTGCTGGGCGGGGAGGTGTCATTACTCTTTAGGGAGTATCTGTTACTGCAGGGTGTTATCAGTAACAAACTGAAATTTGATTTGAAGCTCATATGGAAAATGGAGACAACACACATTTAATAGAAACTGCATGCTGGAAGACAGACTAAGAAGTTTTTTTTTTACTAAGCATTGATTCTCAGTGCATATCTCTTTTGCTCTCTAGTTTTGATAATAAACCTATTGTTCTTCTCAGAGAATTATTTTTGACTTCCTTGCTGATATCAGATTCTTGTTGACAGAGTCTATATTTTGGGATCAAATTTTTGGATTTAGTTGAGTGCTGGCATCTGTTATCAAATCTAATAAATTACTAACTTTTAGAATCACAGTTTATTAACCTTAAACCCTCTTTGATTTTAACAGCTACACCTTAGGAAAGAATGCATCCTTTGGTAAGATTTGATAGTGTAATCCCTGCCAGGTTTTTGTGCTGTTCTTTGCCACATATTGTCAGATATGGGCAAGGGGATGCCAAATATCAGGACAGAAAGGACAAGCCTTACCTTCTTTATGGACTAAATAATTGCAGCCCTAAATGCAAACCAGTACCTCACCTGTGAGTCCTGGCCAAGTAAGAGTAGAAAAGGATTTATAGTGGCTGTATAACATACTCAGACAGGACTGGGAAAGTTCCTGCCCAAGGACATGAGAGTCCTGGTACAGTGGTGCAAACAAGACCAGAATTTCATTTTCCCACTCCCTTAAGCTGTTTTGAGAGCTCAGTTCATCACTTCCACAAGTTGGGCTGAATTTCACTTAGTGGTTTGAATTTCACTCACCTGCCTATAAGTTTAAACATCCCAGAAGCCTAGGCTGACTTCTGTACTCAGAAATGAGAGAAAAACAATCCAAGGGGAAGTTAATTTCTTAGATCATAGGGATTTTGTTTTGTTTTTGTTTTTGTTTTTGTTTTTGTTTTGTTTTTAATTCCTAGAAACGTCTAAGTTACATTTAAGTGTAGTTCATCAGATGTTAAGGAAAGTACTTCCAGTGCTTCTGGAATGACTCTCTTTGGAGACTCAAGATCCATGTGTGCTGTGGGGCCTTGATGATACAAAAAACCCCTGTAATGATGATATAAAATAGACTAGGGTCACGCCAGCTCCCTACATACTGTCTATTGCTTTTGATTTACACAGATGCCAAGATTAAAAAGAACTTACATGAAACATCAATCAACAAAAAAAACTTTGTTCTCTAGGCAATGTGTTTTTTTCAATACTGCAAAATGGAAGTTAGGAATGCAAATATAGAAAGAATTAATTCCACTGCATCAGTCCACCCAGTGTTTCCAGATGAGTGCAAAGCACAACTGGTAGCAACTCAATTCTGAATTTACTGTCTTGGCATCAACGTATCTGTAAGCATTATTTAGTATAAAAATAAGCCTGGTGGTGTTAATGGTTTCTCTGATTACACATTGCTTGGGAATATTTGGGATAGTGGGAAAGTGCTGTTTCTCTTGGGCAGTGGTTGAATTGGTTAAAAGTAAACAGAAAATAAACAGAAACAGTTTTTCGTTATTATCTATATGGCTGTAAATGTGTCATTCTCTTTGGAATGAGAAAAAGCCCTTGAGTGGAAATTATTTCTTCTTACAGCCAATATCAATAGACTTTTTACACTGCTAAATGTAACATTATTGGCTTTTTCTCACATTGGAGTTGTATATGGTTACATAGGTGGCCTATTTGTTTGTGTCTTCAGTCGTGGGGTTTTTGAGCATTTTAGTGAATGTTGCTCATACTGCAAATCTAGGCAGCTTTGCTGGGAGAGCAAGGTGCTATTTGCTTTTCTGTCTTTTAGTTCTTTGAGTATTTTTTTGCCACTGTTTGCTTTCTCTGAGAAAGGAAGATTCAAGGCTGTTGTATTTTTGACACTCGAATGACTGTGTCTCAAAATTTGGAAGGAAACTTTATATATATATATTATTTATATCTGTGATTAAATGTAGACACAAATGCTTATAAACAGTATTTCCATGGAGCATTTGGTTAGGAGCCAAATACAAGACTAACACAACATTCTCCTTCTGAGTGTATTTTAACATGTGTTTAACATGTTTGTTGCTTAGCTCTACCAATCACCCTGGGTTGGTACTCACAAGAGATTTATTTTTTATGTAAACTTTGGAGAATTGGGAAAAAGGATTGATGCTGAAGTCTGACAAAAGTCCCACTGGTAGAAGGTTATTGAAATTCCTGTCATAAATTAAAGAAATTAAATTTGTGCTAATAGTGATTTGTATTTTTGAGGTTGTTTAGAGGTGCAATAATGCAAATTTTGTCTACAAGACAGGATGTAACTCAGATACTTTGGAGTGGAAGTTATTTTTTCAGGTTTTTGAACCTTTATGTAGCAAATGGCTCTTTCAAGCTTCACTAAGCCTAATATTGAAGTTCTTTCTGAAAGAAGAAAAAATGACAACTGTTTATTTCTTGGGGTAAGATGTTAACTGTGTCTACACTGAGAACAGTTCTGTCCTCTCAAGTTTTCCAGAAGGAATTTGTCACTTGCATAAAACCATTTTCGAGATTTAATTTTTGCACAGGATTCACAAAACTCAAAAACCCATGGACTTGTAACACAAGTTAAAATTATGTAAGAATTTCAAACACAGTATTACTCTGTAAGATTCCTACTTATTTGTTGCAAGGAAGATTTTCTTACACTGTTGTGAAGAGTTAGACTGAAATCTCAGCACAGAGACCCCATATTTTTGGCAGAAATATTCACAACCACTTGCTTCTCACTCCCTCCTGGAAAATTCTGTAGGCAGGAGCACCTTGGGTTGTCAGCCATTGTGTGACCAAGCTCCAGGACACCCCTGAATTTCTCTTTCCTTCAAATTGAAGTTCCAATCACAAAAATCTTTCTGTGGAAGAAAAGAATACCTTCTAACAAATGAAGACAATAGAGGAAGGCTCTCAATGGCATGAAAAAGAGGGGAGCTGAGGGTGTTCTTCTGTTTCAACTGCTGCATAAAAGAAGGGTCTGAGGTGTAACAGGCAAGATCTTGGGTTTAGCAGAGGGGGGAGAACAGTCACAAACCACTACTGGGGGAAGGATTTTATTCTGTTTCATCTATAGGAGACTGATGCAAGACCCTTAGCCTAAGGCTGTGCCAGGCTCATTTATCTGAAGTTTAATTTATCTGCTATTTCTGGACATCACAGGTAGAGCAGAGAAGCCCTTTTCCCTCTCCTTACGTTGTATATCCACTAAGGGATTAGCACTGTCTTTCCCAGTATAACTCCAGCCAGGAACAAAAACCTGGTTTGAATCAGACCCATGGGCTTACCCTGCAAATACCTCCTACAAAATGACTGAGAATCCTTTTCTTTCTAACTGGAATTTTCCCTCTAACAGCAGACTGAGCAGGCTGTGTGTCATCAGAGCCTCTCCAGCCAGTCTGCAGCACACAGACAACATAGAGGAGCATTGGAAGTAGTTTTCAGCCTGCACTTCAGCTAAAAATAGCCAAAATGAGCTCAGATCTATTGAACTTCACCACTTAAAGAGGGAAAGAAATCTGAAGAAGGTTATTGAATACAAAGATGTTGCATTTGTTTAAAGAAGTGCTTGAGCCACAGATGACTGGGTGCTGTATGACTGTTGAGGAAAATAATTATCAAAGCTTGTCTTGCAGTTATACTGATCATACCTTGTTACTGTTAGAACCTGGGCAAAACAGAGATTTGTTCTGTCTCACCTTTTGTATATTTAATTCTTCTTTTTCTGCTTTTATATTTGGTTTGGCATTTTGGTGTTTTGATTTTCCATCTGACCACAGGATTAGCCAAGACTAGTGCAGTTTTTCTCCTTGGAAATAAAGAGCTCAGTTTGCTTGTTCCTGGGCTATGTTGACCATAGTATTTGATTTGATTTCATTCACACAGGATTTTGTGAACCTTTGTATTTGATTGAAGTCAGAGAGGATTTTGTGAACCTTTGCCGCAGGCATTTAAGCAAAAAATTGAGAATCACTTGATTCACTCAACAATCTGTATCTCCATATTTTCATCTTCCTTTGAGTAAATTCCAGACACAAATCCAGCATTTCACAAGCCTTGATTACCTATTATCCAGTTACTAAGGTCAAATGTTGTCATTTTTTTTTCATATTTGCAAAGCCATGAGAGACTAAACTTTCCCACATACATGCACACTCAAGTTCAGATATCATGAGGAAAGTCAAAAGATTTGTTGCTAAGGTGAGGGTCATTAAGGTAATCCAGTAGTAAACACATTGTTTCCTAGGGAATGAGAAATAACAGCTTTTTTTGGTTTAAAGCTCATTTTGATAGGACTTGTAACTACAGGCTGCACTTGTAACCTGACAGACTATGCCTAAGATAGGATCTTATGACAGATTTTTTCATAGGAGATGTGGTTTTAATACTGAGAGTAAGAATAAGAACACAAATTCAGTGAAGAATAAAAAGTATGCAGGTTAATGTGATTTTGCTTTCATCAGTTTTCTGTATAAATTAACAGGAAGGAACTAAAGTGAGCACAGGGCATTTCAGAACCAAAGTAGTTGCCTCCCCTGTACTGCATTTTCTTGAAGCATAAACTGACAAAGGGGAGTTTAAGATTAGATATGAGGAAGAAAATTCTTTACTGTAAGGGTGGTTGAGACACTGGCACAGGTTGCCAGCAGAGTCGTCCCTGGATGTGTCCAAGGCCAGGTTGGATGGGGCCCTGAGCAACCTGGGATAGTGAAAGGTGTCCCCTGCCCATGGCAGGAGATTGGAACCAGATGATCTTTTAAGGTCCTTCTCAATCCAAACTATTCTGTGATTCTGTGATTCTCTTTATGCATTAAACTCAGACATGATTAGCTGCTGGATCTTATAAACTAAATAAAAGCAGTGATTCATTGCATGGCAAATAAGTACTGAGTCACGATCCAGAGTAGTCAAATATGTGGAAGGCAGGCACAAGGACCTTGTTGACAGGCTGGAGAAATAGGCTGACATGAAGGTCAGCAGTAGTAAATGTGGATGCTGTAACCCCGTGCAAGGGTGCAGCTTGTGGGGCAGCCACAGGCTGGGCTGTGTCAGCAGAGGTTACCAGCAGGTCAAGGGAAACAATGATTCCCCATGATCTGGCACTTTTGAGACCACATCTGGAATCTGTGGCCTATTTTGTGCTCCCAAGTACAAGAAGGACTTTGAAATACTGAAGCAGAGGGTCACCAAGAAATGTAGGGGTATGTATGATGAAAGACTGAGAGGCAAAATCTTGCTCAGCCTGAAAAAGAAGAGGCAAAAGGGAAATTCCATTGCTGTTTCCAACTAATGACAGGAGGAGATGGAGCCACACCCTGCTTGGATTTGCATGGTAAAGGACAGAATATTTGAACTGATACCTAATAAGAGAAGAACAGTTCTGATCAAAGATTGGAACTGGTTGGGCAGAGAGGATGAGGAAGTCTCCATCTTTGGAGATATCTCAAATTTGGCTGGTCAAGGTGCTGAACCACTTGATCTAATTGGACCTTTTTTGAGCAGAGTCAAACTGGAGATCTCTGGAAGTCCCAAAACTTTTCTGGGTTAATTATTCTACCGTCCTGTGATCTTGCACTGCAGTCTCCCATTTCAGATATTAAAATGGCAGGTGGAGTAGAAATAGAAGAGCTTTTATAAAGCAAATAGATGATAAACCATCTCAGATTTCTAAAAACTGTTTAAAAATCTAGGTAGCATATAATTGGACTTTCCAGCTTCTGCACATTCTGTAATCTGTAGCTGCTGGTATTTCCTGGAATAGATGTTTTATGTACATAAGAAACAGGGTTTTCTGTCTTTCATTTTGTCTCGGTCGCTGTGGTTTATTTTATCTATAATGTTGCTCGCTGTATTCTTCCGTAAGAATATGATCTGGCTGCTGTGCAAAATTGCACTTGGGGAGAGCTTCACACATCTGCTGCAGCAAAGGCACCAGGAGCAGCAACATTTAAGTGTCCTAAGTGTCTGTTGAAAGGGTAAAATACAATTAAGCTCTGCATGTTGCAAAATGGGAGATGCATCAATTCCCAAGGACCCACAACATTCCTACAGAACAACATGGGTAATATGCTGCCATAGTTTATTCACTCAACCCAAGGCAGCATGATTCCATTTGGATCTTTAGCCCCTCAGACTTTAAATTTTGTCTCCTCTATTCTTCCTTTCCATTGTCCCATCTTTGTAAAAATTGAGGATACTTAGTCGGGTATGCACTTTCATTAAATGAGTCAGAAAAGGTTCCTTTATTTTGGATAATTAGGAAAAGCAGGAGCAGTTCTCATTTTCATGTAGTTTATTCGTACAGACATTCTTGTAATCAGCATTTTTGCCTTTTAATAATCAGGGATTTGCATTAAGATAACTTTAAAACATGACAAAAATTAGTCACTTCTCCCATTTGGCTTGATAAAGTACATCTACAATTAGACCTAAACTTTCATGGAGGACAAGACCATAATACTGTCACTGGAAAAGCCAGTGATTTTTGATAAAGAAGAAATTTTAGATTAATATTTCATGTGAATTCAGTAAGATCTTGATCAAGTAGGGGTCTACAGTTGAGTGTGTGGGTTTATGTGTTCAGAGGTAGGTCTTTTAACTTTTTTATGCAGGTAGTGGCAGGGTTTTGGAAATTCTTTGGCATAAGGAAGAGCACAGGATCTTCTTTGGTGTCTGTATCATGTGTGCTGCACTCCTGGTGTGTGATAAGACATTCCTACAAGAGCAGTGGCAAGAAAGCAATGCAAAGTGGTCATACAAAAAAATACACTGATGCATGTATTTTATTCTCAGATAATTCCTTAGCATCTTTTCCACACTCTGCTTTTGAGTGGCACATGTGAGGGGCAGGGACAGGGACTCCTTGGTAGCAGTGTTTAAGTGCTCTTGAAACTTTGCCTCTGGCACTTCGGAAGCAATCATTAAATCTGGGTTTCCATTTGATCAAACAAAAGAAGGACGGGTAGTCTCTGTCAGGGGGCTGGATTTTATTTCTCAAGGCTAACAGCCATTTCCAGGACTTTGTCAGACCTACTGAGAGTTTTTCCTTCCGTTGTCAGATGGTATTATTTAAAATCAGTTCATCCACTTGTGTGGGATCCATATCCTATATCATACAGTGACTCTGACAAGAAGATGCTTTTACTGGGGGTGTTATTCAAAGCACTGTTGATTTTCTCAGGCTGCAGACATCTGCAGAAAAAGCTTGTAGAACATCCAGCATCTGGTATCGAGCCCTTGCTCCTTACACAGACCATATCAAACAGTCTGGAAATGGAACACGTTCCCTACATCCGCTTGGAAATAATTTTTTTTGTGTTTATTGTAGATGTATTAGCTGTCAGCTCGTATCATCAGCTAATTATTATAAATCTGAAAATTGCAATGGCATCCTCAGATGTACTAAAGTCAGGCAGATTTCCAGCTACTAATCACACCCTTCTTAAAAGGGGAGTTAACTCTCGACATACCTCAAGGCTGGAGATCTGATTTCTGGTTCCAGCATTTAGAGGAATGCATTGCTGGGATGGCTCTTGTGCCTTGCCAGCCTTGGTACCCTGAGCTGTATTAAAAAAAAGAGACAAAAATGCTGCAGAGATACTGGCGTCCTGGAGAAATGCTAAATTTGACTCAAAAAATGTCAGAAAAAATCAGAAACCCTGAGAAATTCAAGATACCACTAGTGAAGAGTAATTTTTCCCCAGGAGATGTGAAGGCATGAGAGTCTGTAGAACTTCTAACACCACAGTCAAGTAATTGATGCCAGACTGTGACTGTTCATGTTGCTACACCTTTAATTCTGAATACACTTCAGCATTCCAAGCTGTACCTCAGAATGTTGCTATTAAAGAAATTTTTCTTTGCATGCCAATGATGTTAAATTGTTAATTGTAGTATTTCGAACTGAAAACATTTTTTTTCCATTTTTTCTGAGTAGGGTTATGTTAATATTTATTTTTTTCTTTTTTTTTTATAGAACTTTGATTCACTTTGGAACCTCTCTACTTCCCTAAAATTCTCTAATCATCCATTTCAGTCAGTCTAGACCTAAACAGATGTGAGAAATCCTTAGAAATGAGACCAGGTTTTGACATTTCAAAAACAAAATAATTTTCATTTTCACATTAAATTTACAAAGCTTTCAGTGACCAGCAGTAGGAATATCGATCTTAACTGTGGCATATATTTAATATTTATATAGCTGATTTTGAACAGGAATTAAATCTGAGACTTTTTTTTCAAGAGGAACTCTTGTAAAGTTCTTGAATTCAAAGCTTTCTACCTTTAAAAACCAACTGTAGCATAAAAGTAGAATTAAAAAAAAAAAAAAGAAGTAGAAGAATTCTTTCTATATGGTATCTATTTTCCCCTTCTGGAATTGACTAAATATTTTGCATGCTGAATTGAAAGGTGCTAACTCCTTAGGAAGGGATTCTTTTCACTGTAAGCAATTTTAAGAATGTGTGCAGGGAATTGTATCCTGATGTTTATTTCTGTAACAGACTGATTGAATGAACTTTTTAGTCAAGAGCCATTATTAATGCAGCACAAAAAATTGTGTATCAGACACTGCAAATTAGGAACATGAAAACTAAAATTCCCCAAATTTGTCTTTTTTATATCTATCTGAATACTCTTTATATCACTTTTAATTGATGATTAGAAATAAATCAGTGACTTTTTTCCTATGATGGGGCTCAGAGGAGCTGTGCTGATTTAGAAAAACTGAAAATCCCAGCAGTTGGTTTAATAGGTCATAGTTAAATTTACAAATCCAGTTTCATTTAAATGAGTTATTTTAAAGTCATTTAAATTTGTGTAACTTTACAGTGTTCGATTATACTGAAGACTGGTGTTGATGCTTTGAATTATTATATTATTGTTATGGCAATTTAGAAATGTTTCAAGGTATTTTCTAATTATGCATGTGTCTCCAAATGAGATTAAAATTAGGCAAAGCTTTTTCTTAAATCATGAGACATAGATAGAATAAATAAAAGGAATGGAATAAATTGTAGAATCATAAATGAATATTTTAAATACTCTTAGTATATCAGAATATTCTACCTGAAATTTCATAATTACTTATAGTTGTCATACACTGGTAAAAGTTGTTTGTTTTTTGTGGGTACGTGCAGCTAATATGAATTCAGATTTAGATAAAGGTAAGCCCAGCATTTGTACATTTAGACAGTACACCAGAATCCTTACTTTAAGAACTAAAACTAGCATCCCATAGCCAGCTCTGTTTATTAATTAGTGCTTTGTTATTGAGTGTAGTTGAGAATTTCAGAGGTCATTGGCATTCAGGTACTTTCTGAGGGATGTGAAGATCTGTCTTCACTGAATCAAGTCTTGTTGCAAAGTAAAGGATGTTTAAAATAATCACACACATCTATGGAACAGTAGAATCTGCTGTAGGGTTTAGCTGAGGTGGTGTTAACATTAGCTCATTGTATCAATATTTGTAATATTCAGATTCTCCAGGGTTGTTTCTTTGGAAAGCTGCATATATTCATTATCAGTTTAAACCATCAGCACAAGAACTGCCTTTGTCTTGGAAATATAAATAAAGACTTGTCAGTGGAAGATGAGGACTCTTTCCCACCTTACAAGTGAAGGAAGTATGTAACAAAGGCTGCAGAAGGCTGAAATTTCAGCTGAAAGTATTACTTTCATGGCATGTCCAATACTAAAAAACTCTAAAATATTTCACAAAAATGTTACTTCTAATGTGTTGGTTTAAATTCTATATTACTTAAGCAAATATTTAAATATTATATTAGTTTTTCTGCATACTTGACGTGAATATAATTCTACCTTCCTGCCAAGTATGTCAAAACCCAAATTCACTTCTATTTGCCAGGGTAAATGTTTATTTTGTTTCCCCACATAATGTGCTCTTTAAAGTGTCACCAGGATACCAAATCTGATGGCTTTTTAATAGAGACACGGTGGGGGTTTTTTGCTTTCATTAGGAAACAGGATAAACTATCAGTGAAGCTAATGGTAATGAACCCATATACAGTAGATGCTCTTTGCTCTCCTTCCCCTAATCTCAGCACTTAAAAAAAGAGAAATTCCCATCAAAACTATTGTTGGGTACCTGATTTTTTATAAATGTATGAAGGGTCTATAGTAGGAAGTGCTGCTGGGGGAGAGAGCAAGAGACCAGGATATGCAAAACCATTTCTTCTGTCAGAAGTGAGCTGGGAGGCTCCCCAAAACAACCTTTTGGTTTGTTTTGCCATGAAATGGGTGAGATTGTTTAAGAGATAATTCATGGGGAGGTCACTATTAAACAACTGCTTTTGCTACTTCACTATTTATATTACAAATCGTCAGCCTATGCTTGCGTAGTTTTTCACCAGTAACTGAGTTTCACTTTGACTTTCATCCTCCAATCTTAACCAAACTAACAAAACCTGTGTTCATACATGATATATCAGTAAAGTTTCATTGAAAAGCTTCAGTTCTGCTTCTGATGCAAAATGGAATGTAACTGGTTAAAGTATTGCTGTGAAAGGTTTATACACTAATTTTTTTTTCTTTGTTTCCCTGTTTTTTTTCCAAGGAAGGGAATGGAGATGTTTAATAAGAACTCCTCTGGTGCCTTTGAATGATGGGGATTGTTTTGAATTAATGACAGCATATGTTTCTTTATTTTTATGTAAACGCTTAATAATTTTGTGGTATATTTATCAATGGGCATGGTATAAGGGACTAAGAAAGTAAATTGTTCCAAATTAGTCAAATTAGCTGATGGATTAAATTAGCTTAATTCCAAATGCTAAATCATGTTGTTAAACCCCAGAATCTTCATGTTTTCCTTTTCCTCACTAACATTAGAAAGAGAAAGAGAAAGTAGGGTGAAAAAAGGAGCATTTGACAACTAAACCAACTGCCTTTGGGAGAATGATTTTTTTATGATTCTGTTTCTCATGTATATAGTGGAGATAATTCTCACAAAGCTACTATGAAGACAAATTTGTATCTAAAGAAATTGAGAAGCAATAATGAATAGCAGCATAGAATTTTTTGCATAGTTAAATAAATAACAATATTAAATATTTCAATTAACTTTTGACAAAGGAAATACATCGGGCCATGTTCTGTTCTCAGTGAAGGAAGTCCGAATTAAAAGTAAAAAGAGCATAATGCTTTTATTCAAAGTTTGTCACTTCAGACAGCAATTTTTAGTGTCTCCTTTCCTTACTCCTCATAAGTGGCTCATTGTGAGGTTTGATTGTGCTTTTTTTCTCCCCTGGCCTGTGCAAGCTGGTAATACATCCCTATGGTGCACCATGGCATCACCACACACAAGCTTTGCACTACTTCATGATCGATGCATAGAAAACATAATCTTTGAAATGAGACTTAATTGTTATTAATTCAGCCTTCATTTGCACTCAGCCATGCTTGAATGCCAAATTAGTAGCAGAAGCCAGGTAGGAGTTCTGAATTTTGAGTCCGGTTCTCATTCAGGTCAGGAAGTCTGGGCTGTTCCAAAGGCCGTTCAGAGGGCAGCCAGTTTCAGGCAGTAGAGCTGAGACATCTCTCAGTTATAAACTGCTTTGAGAAATCATGGAAATACAGAAGGGATCTTAGAGATCTTCCATTTCCAAGCCCCTGCCATGACAGGGACACCTTCCACTATCCCAGGCTGCTCCAAGCCCCGTCCAACCTGGCCTTGGACACCTCCAGGGATGGGGCAGCTACAGCTTCTCTGGACAGCCTATGCCAGTGCCTCACCACTCTCACAGGGAGGAATTCCATCCTAATATCCCATCTAACCCTTCACTCTGGGAGTGGGAAATATTCCCTGTGTTCTGTCCCTCAATCCCTTGTCCCAAGTCAAGCTCACAGCTCTCCTGGAAGGGGCTCTGAGGTCTGGAGCTTTCTCTTTCTTCTCCAGCCTGAACACCCTCAGTTCTCCCAGCCTGGCTCCATAGGAAATATGCCCCAGCCCTCTGAGCATCTTCATGTCTCCCTCTGGAACCCTTCTAGCAAGTCCACATCCTCCTTTTATTGGGAACATGCACATCTCAGGGAATTCCTCCTGGTCACTGTTTTTCTAAGGGAAGCATTTCCTCTTTAGCTCAGTGTATGACTCACTTTTTCCCTGAATTTCATGGTGTGATTTTTATCTGGAGTTCCACATCTTGCAATTATCAAATTAGAAAGGCTTTTCCAAAAGAGCAAAGCCCCAACCACAGAATTAGAGTCAGTGGTGTAAATACCACAAGTTGAGAAATGTCTGTATGCTTCTGGTGTTAAGGAAGCAATACATTTTTGAGCATTGTTCTCTGGTTACAACAGACTCTACCAGACAAAATGAATCCAAGTAATTTTGCATTCTCCAGTCATATGCCAAGGAGAGAACATCTATGAGTTTTTCAGTACCATGTATTTTTGTTTTAATTAATTTTTATGTTTTCCTTTCAGACATTCACACAGTTTCATCATAAAAGTTGATAGATGTGGACTTACAGAAAATGGCTGAACTGAGCTGTTTTATTCATGTATTCTAGGCACAACCTTAAACTGGGGGAGGTGTTTGTAGGGTGGCACCCTACAGTTAATTGATATAAATTGAAGCTTTGTAGGGTACACTACAGAATCAGGACTTTGCCTCTAAGTTGTAAGACCCAATCTTGACTTAACAACTGGATTGCTGTACTGCATAGCAAATTACTTATAAATACAGCAAAAATTTGGGATCTTTTTAATTTATGCATGTGTGTTTTGCCATTATTTTGGAAACTAGTCTTTTTAAATTTTTTTTCAAGAAGCAATCTAAATAGAAAAAAACCCCATTAATTATAAACCTTTTTCATTCTCTGACTGAAAGAACTTCACCTGCCAAGAATGCCTGCATGGATATGCCTGTAGCACTATTATTGCTTGTGAATCTCCTGCACAGAATGGTAATTATTCTTGTGCAGGATGACAAAAGAAAGGCAGGTACTGTGAGAACTGGCTGTTCAATTGGGAATGAATACAAGTCTGTTTTATTAAGAGCAAGGGAAAAGACATAATTATTAAAAATAAGAAGATTCAAAAGAAGATGTATTTTTCATATGGTCTGGAACTTTGCTTTCCGCCAGTCAAAATTTTCCTTAATCTTCTTATTGTTCTCTTTTTAAAGTTAAGTTTCAGGAGGGCATTTCACAGTCTCTGTCAACAGACCTGATTAACAGAGTTAACCTTACAAGACAATGAATTTCATCACAAATATTTCTTACTAGTATGTACCTTGGGTTCACTTCCCTTCCTTTTCAACATAAAGAGTGTAAGAAAAATTCTCTTGAAGACTTCCTTTAATTTCTCATTTAACATTAACAGAACTCTCAAAAGTCTTTTTAGAATCATGTACCGATGGTGGCTATTAACAGGGCAGAGTTTTGCCATCCATTTTTTTTTTAAATTACATTTATTCTGTTACTTGCATTTACCAGTTAAAGCCAGGGACTAAGAGAGGGCTGGTCCTCAGCTGTTCCCAAACTTCCCCACTGCTCAGTTTACAAACTTTACTGAATGTGTTTCTTAACAAGTCATGGCTCTAAAGTGAGTAATTCTGGCCATGTTGTAGCTGGGTGAATAGATAGAATATGTCTGGGAATTGAGTTTCACTTAAACTGAGTATGTCTATGATTGATTGCCAGGTTAACTTTGGGCTGAAACAACCCCAGTCACCTCCTGCCATTCCATTTGGATCAGTAAGAGCAGGACTGGATCTCCCAGCTCTCTCCCACACCCAGGGTGGTGAGGATATGGGGGAGGTGTGTTGTGCTTGTATTTTGCCCCATAAACAACCTTAGTGCAAAAGTCACTCCTAGAGTTTCTGGCCACAAGTCCAAACGGTGTGTCAGTAAAAGGAATATTTAAAAAATAGAGTGTGATGACTGATTTTGACTGCCATTAAGAGAAAAAATTTAAAGCTCAAGATGCAAAAGAGGCTGCTTTGCTGTCTGTGTCTCCCACGCCTTGCAGTGATCCCTGTTTTGGTGACTGCAAGATTTACTGGTGAGGTGCTAAAGCTGTTTATATGAACCTCATTCATGAATGGATACAGAGTCAGGGTAAGTTTTCAGTGGAATGCTATCCAGAAGATATAAAGGTATCCTCATATTAACATGGTATGTAAAGTTTTTCATGTACAGCCAGATGGAAACCACAGGAAAGTGCTACAATGTCTTCAACCAGAAAAGTGAGGGAAGTCAGTAGTCTTGATATATTAACATATCAATATATCCCACATAACTTTTTTTCATTTGGTAGCATAGTTTATCCAAAATGATTTTATGTTTTTTGGAAAGCACTGATAGCAGATAGCCATAAATTTAACACATAGTTTTACAAAATTCATGATGATGCTTATTATAGAAGAAAAAAATATTTTCCTGTAGAAATCAAAGGTATTCCATGAAATGGAAATGTTTCGTTTCCAGGTTCCTGCCCCGCATTTCAGACTAGCAGTAATAAATTTAGACAAGGAATTTGGATATGATATGGAACTGGTTCAAATAAATACAGTATGCGTAGATTTTGCATATGTTCAAGGGCAAAGTATTACAGGGGCAGTGAGTGCCTGTCAGGAGGTCAGTTTTATTTATTCCTTAAGCAGTGAGATCATGGCTGCTGGGAATTAATCTGTTAATTTTGTTGTTGTCTGTGCAATTTCATTTGCTTTCTTTCTTCATAATTCCCTTGAAATTTTTTACATAATTTAAAATAGTCCTGCCAGCTCCCTTCCCCCTACTTATCTGCACCTACTTTGCTTGATTACATGTTTCATGGTTCCAGGGAGATGAATGGAGTTAACTTTCTGCTGGGCACAAAGCTACCTTTGTTTATTCTTGAATTGCTTGGGGATCAGAGCAGGGACTGAATTTACTGAGTCATTCTTTACTCTTGGCCCTTGCTTGGCCCTGAAATGGAAGCTTGTTTCCCTGTAGGTGCTTGTGGTGCTCACCCTTCACTCATCAGAGGAGGATTCATTTGGCTTTCTGAGGATGCTTGAGCTGTGCAGTGTAGACCCAATCCAGCATCCCTCGGGCTCCATTGCTGATGGCCACAGCTGATGAACTTCAGACAAATCCACAGATGTCATTCATTTGATATTTTAAACACTGAGTTCAGGATGAAGTTGCTCACTGGGAGTGTCTAATGTCTTTTTTACAATAAAAGGACTTTAGATGGCTAATTATGTCTTCAGTGCTTCAAGTGAATTCCACCTTTTGTCTCTGGACAGAAATTCTATAATGAAGATTATATATTTTAAAGTATATTTCAATTAATATTTAATCTTTAATAATTCACTCTTTTTTCTTGTCATTTACAGTTGTAGATCCTTAAAATCTCTGTAACAGTTGAACTTTTTTAGGTTTTAAGGTCTTAAACTCAGTTTATAGCAGAGAATTATGCTAGTAATACTGTGGAGAGAAAAGCAAAACTATTTTTACTGTGAAAATACATTAAAATTGAGATCAGCTTGGTCTACAAGAAAAAGACCTCAGTTTTCTTCTAATATTGGGAACGTTGTTATAAGCACATGAGCACTCAAAGCCTTTATTAAATCAAAAGCCCTAAGTTTGCTATGCAGATTTGTTCAGCTTAATGGCTGCTCCAGAATGTGTGGTATGTTCTGTAAGAGGTGGGTAAAAAAAAACCCTGGATGTGTACTTTATAGCCAAATCAAGTACTAAATTACAAAACCTATTGATCTTTCCCCAAGTGGCATTTTTATTTTCTGTATAAAACTCTGAATAAGCTTGTACTTCAAAAATGCTTACTCTTAACCCCCCCCGTTTTTTTCTTTGCTTACCAATTCAAGGAATTCTCAGAACAGTAAATACTTTTTTCCTCTATGTAACAGAAGTCTTCAGATAGTGATACTCCTCAGATCATGTCAAGATTTAGAAAACTAAAAATGTATTTTCAGCATATTTTGTAAATATTGAGCTACCTTGTGCTTGATTTCTCAGGTTTTTGCGGGGTTTTTTTGTTGTTGTTGCTTTTTTTTTTTGTTTGGGTGGTGGGTTTTTTTGGGGTTTTTTTGGTTTTTTTTTGGTTTTTTTTTTTAATCTAGGCACTTTTTTACCAGAATCACAGAATAGTTTGGGTTGGAAGAGGCCTGAAAATATCATCTCATTCCAAAGCCTCCCATGGGCAGGGGTCTCTTTCAGTATCCCAGGTTGCTCAACCTGGCCTTGGACACCTCAAGGAATGGGGCAGCCACAGCTTCTCTTGGCAACCTGTGCCAGGGCCTCCCCACTCTCACAGGGAGGAATTCCTTCCCAATATCCCATCTAACCCCTCCCTGTGTCAGTGTGAACCATTTCCCCTTGTCCCAAATCCCGCTCCAGCTCTCTTGGAGCCCCTTTAGGCACTGGAAGGGGCTCTGTGGTCTCCCTGGAGCCTTCTCTTCTCCGCCCTGAACACCCCCAGCTCTCCCAGCCTGGCTCCATAGGAAATATGCTCCAGCCCTTGGAGCACCTCCAATGCCCTACAACCGCCCTACAGTTTGGGCCTTGACCACCCTGCAGTTTCTGCCCTTCCACCCCAGAGCTGTCAGGCACAGCACACAGTGCCCTGTTATTCTCTAGTCTAAGTAAAAATTAAATTATTTAGCATTCTGTTCTGGCAATATCAGCCCTTGCAGGGCAGCTTTGGTTTTCCCTGGGGTAGACACCTGGCTCCTTTGAAACCGTGATAGGCCCTCAGTGAGAGTTCTTGAGTAGAGGGAATCAGGGAATCACGCCACAAGATGAATATGTGAGGGTTTGGGCAGCCAGCACCTTCATCCCAACATTGTTGCCAAGCACAGGGGTGTCCAGCCGTGCCACATACGTTTTTCAAATGTTCCAGCTTAGCAGCTCCTCGGCACATTTCCTCCAAACACGGAGCAGGCGGTGAGCAAGTTAACATTTGGCCTCCTGCCTTCTTCCCCCCACACAAAGAGCTTTGTATGTCAAGTGTGAAAGCTTCAAATTGGAATAAAAATGAGATTATTTTTCATCCTGGATGGTAGGTGACAACGTGCAACTCTTTACCTTTTTCTTTCCTTTCCCTTTTTAGTTCTTTATGCTGAAAGAAAGATATAATGCACCACATTTTTGGAAGACTAAGCAGACATTTACTGTGCCAGGTCCTATCTACTGCATCCTTCAGCATGTTCCAAGGAAAGCATGCAAAGTATTTTAACTCTGCTGTACAGCACATAACTCAGCTTCTTAACTGCTTAGAGTGACTAGTACTACTAGAAAGGGAGTAAAAACTATCTGTTTTTAATTCTTTTGATAAACCAGTTTACAGTGTCATTGCTGCCATTTGTTGTATTTGTTCAAGCTGAGGTTGCTTCAAGGTGGAGTTTCATTAGGGGTTTTACTATTTCTTCATGTCAGAACAATTCCCAGCAATTGATTCTGATGAAAGAGGACTTGAGTCCTGCTGGAGTGACTTGCTTCTCCTTCCAACAGCAAAACTGGGAAAAATTCACTTGTATAAATTTGAAGTTGTTTCTTAGTTTAAACATTCTGTGTAATTTCTTGTTTTCAAAAAATAAAAAAACTGAGAGAGAGAAAAAAAAAAAACAAAAACAAACAACTGTGCAAAAAGGTAAGTAGGTATCCTTTAGACTTACAGATAAAATTATTTTAACAAATTTTCTGTGACATCTCCAACACTGGATCCCATTTTCTTTAAACTCTTTTGGCCTTTGGTCATGCTATGTTCACAGTAATGTCCTCACTGTTCTCCCTTTTTATCCCATGTCCCTGATTCATTTTGACATTATAAAATATACTTTAGAAATGCAAAGGTAAGGGAACATTACATTTTTTCAAAACAGGGATGATATAGGAAAAAAATAAAATACTACTTGTGATCTTGAGAAGTGAAGAGGAAAGAGATGGGTTGGTGTTTCCTTAAAGATGACCCAGCTATGCCACTCATCTGTTAATTTCTGCTGCATTTGATGGTTATTTATAGGCTACTCTAAAACTGGGAGGACTGAAGCAATGTCTGTGTCTTTATCCTTCAAATTATGAGGTTCCATGCCATCATGTGACGGTTCTTCTGTAAAGTGAATTACGAAAAAAGTGGAGTCCAGCTATTTATGACAAAAACATTTGTTTGGTGGCAGTTTAGAGCATCACACTGGAATCCACCTTTAAGAATTATTTTTAAGAGAGAATAGAAGGAAGGAAGCAATTCTGTTTGACATATATGTAAGTAATTTTGCTAAATAAATATATTTGTACAGAGACAAAGCAGTTGAAAGTATTTATTTTTTTATATAAGAACAACATAAAATCCAGTGTTTAGACAACTACTGTGGACAATTAATGGACAGAAATTAAGTCCTTATTCGAAAAACCTTTCAGCGGCACCTTTCTTTTAATAAACCTTTGAGACTTTTCACTTTAAAAGAAACTCATAATACTTTTAATGAAACCTGTAGCTTTTGACAGTGTGCGTTTTCAGAGCTTTGTGGTTTATTTGCTGAGAGTAGCCATTGCTAAATCATTTAATTTAACATAACTGCTTTTGGGATTAATCTCATTTTGCAGTTTCCATATTACATTGTGGGATGCCTGTGAAAGTTAAAGTCTGTATCTTTGCCAAATTTCTACATATTTCTACATGGGTTTTTTAATCATCTCAGGTAGGACTTTGAAGAATAACTCCTCACATTGCCATGTCATATGATTTTGTTTTTCCCTGCCTTCCCTGTTGTTTCAGGGGTTTTAAATCCCTGGGAGGGCTGGATGTGAAGGGTAATAGTCAATGGCTTAACATACTGGTGGCAACAGGGGAAAAAAAAAAAAAAGGATTACAGAATTCAAACCACATTGCAAAAAACCCCAACTTTTTAAATTATTTGAAGAAGGCATCTCTTAAATATGTGAAAAATTAAACCCCAAATTAGAGGCTTTTATAAAGCATAAAGTATAATTACACAAGGAATTCCAGGACTGCCATTTCTAGGATGTATTGTATGAGAAGTGTCCTGTGCTGTGCAGAAGTTCAGATCAGATTATCTCTGTGATGCCTTCTGTTTTCAAAGTAGAGCTGAATTAATTCAGGGGCAAAGTTGAATTCTGTAATGGGTTGAAGTTACAGCATGGGTTGTGAAAATTATTTTTAAAGGAATACAAACTCAGTCTAGGCTTAACATCTTGTTGGAATGGATTAACTGAAAATTTTTACTAATATGAAATGGCAGCTCCTCAAAATATAGTCAGGTTGCCAGAGCAATGTATAGGAGAACTGGAAAATGCCTGAGTAGAGCAGCTTCTACGGTGGTGACTAAAGGTCCAAATACAGTCTAAATAATTGACTTGGTGGAGAAGAAAAGAAAGGACTATGCAGGTGTATTTCTGGTCAGCTTGTGGTTCAGTTTACAGCTGAATTGAACATGTTGACTGTGAAACATATCTCATAAGTGAAGGGTTGGATGGTTGTAGGAAAGTGACCTAAAAGAGAGAATAGAGGAAGAAGCTGTGAATTTGAAGGGCTAATTTTATTTAATTGCTTCCCCCTGATTTGAGAGCTGATAAAGCCAAATGCAGGTTTTATAGCATGGAGACACATACATATACATATATATATATATATTTATATATATACTTACCAGTGGTCCTATTGTCTTCTATTAAATCAGATTGAAGGACTCTGTGATTTTGATTTCATCAGATGTAAAATTGTTCAGGGCATCAGAGCAAAGTTCGTGTCTGTGTGTGTGGTTTTTCCCTTGTTTTTGTCTTTGGTGTGAGCACACCTCTACTTTTCATTCTTAGTGGATGCTTTCTTGAGCTTCATGTGCCTCAGTGCCATCAGCCTCTCTGACACCACTTTGTATATGTAGAGATAGTTCAGGTGTGATGATTTATTCATTGAATTAGTTTGGAAGACAGTTATATTCCTTCCCTTGTTGTTTAAAACAATCTGCTTGATTGAGAGATTGGACTAAGCTTCTGCTTCTGACAGGGACAATCCTTTCTACTCTAACTGCTGCTTCCTGCCTCTGATACATGAAGGGTTTAATCTCTTGTGGAGACCAGGTCTTTACCTTGTGAAAATTACCCCTGCTCTGTTGAAGTAAACAGAACTCAAGCACCTGCTCAGACCTAATCATGGACTTTAGTGCTGCTTCAACCTTGATTCAGTTACAGCATCCTGTATATGTGGAGGGGTGGGTGTGTGTAGTTTGTGGTTTGGTAATTTGACTCTTTTGAGATTCATTCTTTTGGTTGGCACTAGACTCCATGTGAAATACATTCTTTAATGCAGTAGTGAACATTTGAAGGTATTTTTTCTCCTGCAAGCTCTAATTCAGTCTAATTTCCTTTCTTTTCCTGAAGTGTTCAGAAGTATAACAATCCAAGCATAAATTAAGAGTGAAAAAAAAGAAAAAGACACATGTACCATTTATTTATTTATTACTGTGTATGGAAGGGACACTTCAGCACCCCTCTCTGTCTGGCACATCAGTGTCATGGAATTTATTAATTTCACAATTTAGAAGCACACAGGTTCAGTTCTGCTCGGTGCAGAACATGTTGGCCCCAGTCCAGAAGAATATTTTACTTTTCTGATCGTCTGTAATTCAGGCAGTAGAGTTTAAACATGGACCTCAGTCAGGGCAGCAGTGCTCAGCACCTCTCTCCTCTCAGCCCTCACCACTGGGCTTGGTGAGCAGTGTGCAGGCAGGTTTTGAAAATAGGAATTGACACTGGGACATTGACACTCCTCTGGGAAATTTAATTCAGACTAGTTAAAGACTAATAACCCATCTGTGGTTTATATTTCTGCATCTTGACTTGTTCAATGCACGTTTAATTTGGGAGGGTTGCTTCAAGGTTGTGGCGAGGGCGCTTTGGTGCTATAATTTCTCTTGTGGAATGCAGTCTTGTTGGAATAAGGTACATCATGTACTTTTACTCTTTTGTCAGAGAGCAGAAAGACAAACACGAACCATGGACTCGGTCCAGTATGCAGAATTCTGTGAAAGTCGGCAATTGAGTTTTTGTAAGTATTATAATGGCTGCACTATATTAAAACATTTGATTATTATTTTATTTAATAGAGAGCACACAGAACCTCATGTTTTTTAAAAGCACCTTTGTTTCATCCACAGAAATAAAACTTTAAATTCTCCATCTGTGTAACTCCTGGGAACAGTTAATTTAGCACAGTTTCAGGCCGTTGGGCAGAGTATTTTATTTGAATATCCCAAGCTTTCTATGTGCCTAAATACTGAGCTGGTGGGGATGACTGCAAACACAGAACTAGTGAGGAGTTAATGGATTAAAACCACACTTGCCTGAAATCTGTTGTGGTGCTGCTAAAGTCGGCACATTAGCAAAGTTTCATGGATGCAGGTTTTTCAGAATGCCTCTAAAATTAGAGAAGAGCAGCAAGTTTTGCTTTTATTTCCCGATCCACAGAGACACAAAGAACTTACTAAAGAGTACTTTCTATTTTAAGCTGTAAGCTCCTGCTGTGGAATTTATTCACCATTAGCCAAGTTCATCAGTATATGCCATTCCAACACTAATAACATGATGACAGAGTTAGGGCTTTACTAGCACTGAAAACCAACTTACTAGAAGTACTTGTGGGCCATGACTATAATGAGCTGTAAATTAATGGGCTTGATCATGTAGCAAAACATCATTACAGAAGTGGTTAAGTGATGACTAAGGTTTTAGGTCAAATGTCAGAGAAAGGGAGGTGAAGGAGCCAGAAAAATCATGACAAAACAGCACATGATCCTACAACAGAGACTTGAACACAGTGGTGTCTATAAAGAAGAGACCTTATCTTGTTCTTCCTTCTAAGTTCAAAGAAAGAGTGACTCATTTATGGCAAATAAATGACACATTTGAGATACTGTTCTCCATCAGCAAATGTCAGCAAATGTAGGAAAACATGTTTTGTAAGCATTTCTTTTTCTAATTCAATATGTTTTTTATGTTTAGTTATAATTTGGCATCACACATCTGTGAGCCATTAGATAAATGATACTTCAGATTAGGGTGACTTCAGGAAATGAGAGGTTTGTGATAAAGTCATTTTTAAAACCCCAAAATTGCCATCTGGAGACAGATCAAATAAAAATCTTAAATTTGCAAAATAAAATATAATGTTGCTGACCAAGAGATTGTGATCTATAAAAATATCTCAGTGCTATTTTCACGGTGTTTTTAAATGACCATGTCTATATGGTTCTTTTTCACTGACATTTAATGTCATTAAAGAATAAGAGAATTACAGTGGTTAGAAAATATTACCAAAAGAGACTTGGGCACAAATTCAATTGCACAAAATGAGCTCAATTAGACAGAATGTACTAAAGGCCATGCAGAAAATTTGTCCAAAGCCACCTTTTACTTATTTATTTCAGTAAAAATTGATGGTGTTACTATGTTTAACAAAGTGTATTACTGTAATATAAGCCCATAAAAACTGTGTCACAAGAGAATAAACCTGGAAGGGACTTCAATAAACCTGTTCTAAATATATATATATATATATGTACATTAATACAGTCACAGCTCCAGATATTTCTGCACTTTTAAAGACAGGCAAAAGAAAAGGTCCCTCAAAGGATGAAGTACTACAGAATTGCAAACTTAAATTCTAGGGAAAATTTTGTGATTATTTTATCACCTTCACATTTCTTTTTCCACCTTGTATTTACTTCATTTCGGTTGTCCTGTCTCACAAATAGCTCTCATAAGATCTCTGTTTCAATAAATCCTTTCTGTCCACAGATTTCTGTGATCATCTTGTCCACCACTAACCTAAATAAGATCATCCTCTTTTTTTCCCTCCTTTTACTCTCTAAGCAAATATTATACTTCGTTGTCCCATATTTTTCTCTGCCCTTTTTCTGAATCCATCTCACCCATTACCAGTGTAAACTTCTCATATGAGTGTTGATTATACACACCTATCCTTATTTCTTTATAGCCAAAGCACACTTAAAAACACTCTTGTATTCTGGCTCACTTGTCAGGACCTCAGTCCTGTAAGGTTAACACCAGGACTTCCAAGTTGTTCTGTCCATCATTTGTCTTTGCTGTTGTTAATACAATTATATCAATTTTATCTCTAGACTCATATTTGTATTGATTTCTTTTAGAGGTTTTTTCAATTCATCAAAGATGTGATGCAATCATTTTATTTATTTTACAGTAACACATTCTAAAGCAGGTTTGTCCGGTCCACACTCCCCGTAGGATGACCCTTCCTTGTTCAAAAATCTCCTGTGTGATCAATTATCTTGTTTTTTTCTTTTTATTCCATGTGCTTATGGGTCTCCAAAATATATGAAATAAGAATCTTTCCACTGGTCCCATTTTGGTAATTCCTTTTTTGGCCAATCAAATCACACTCACACTAATTGCTTCAATTTTGCAGTATTTCTGTGACCAAAAAATAATTATTATTTTGATCTATCTGTCATTAACTTTTCTTTTTCCCCTTATGGTTTTAACTGATAGCAAAGAAAGCATCCAAGTTCCGTGACTGGCTGGACTGTAGCAGTATGGAAATAAAACCAAATGCAGTTGCAATGGAGATTTTGGCATATTTAGCATACGAAACTGTGGCCCAGGTAAGGGACTGATTGAACTCTAATGAAAATGAATTAATTACTCTTGGAGGTACTTCATCCTCAGGGTCTGGGTTGTAAGCCCCTTCAGAAATGCAGTCGCTGCTTCAGCTCTCCAAGTTAACTGGATTCATGGAGTCATGGGGTGGTTTGGGTTGGAAGGGACCTTAAGATTCATCCAGTTCTCCCCCCCCAGCCATGGGCAGGGACACCTTCCACTAAACCAGCTCAAAAATCTGGGATTTCAGTTTACTGTGTGACAGATGTGTGCTGTGCTGTGTTCATCCATCTCATACACAAACAGAAATGTTCTATAATGTCTGCAGAAGAGAGGGGAGTCCAGCACAAACCTTTTTCAAGTCCATTCTTAAACCACACACTCTGCTATGTGACCTTTGGCAGTGAGCTGAGGCTCATTCAATCCCATTGCACAACTGGATTAGAAAGAAGGATTTCCTGGAATACAAAATGCTACCTTAGTGCCAAGTCTACCCTCTTGGGTACGTAGATTGCTCCATATATTTACAGAATTGGAAAAGAAAGGCTCTTTAGGCTGAAATATCTGAATAAATTTATTTTCATCTGATAAACACTGAGAATATTCTGCTTCAACCCACAACCCTCACTCTCCCATTCTTGCAATGGCATTTTTAGTATCATGTCAGTAACCCCACCTGTTTTGCCCCTCCAGCTGGTGGACTTGGCCCTTTTGGTTAAACAGGACATGACTCCCAAAGCTGGTGACCCATTCAGTCATGCCATATCTGCCACCTTCATACAGTACCGCAATTCTACTGAGGTAAAACTTGCTTTTTCACATATTAATGCATTTTATGTTTTGCTTTTACACATATTTTCTTCTAAAGTTGTCACGAATTAATGTGGTATTGATACAGACTTACGTTACAGAGTTTATGAACTTTGAAGTTATGGATTTAGATAAAAAATACATTAAATTATAATTCTGAATGTTAAATTCTTAGTGGCATCTTTATAATTTATTAAAAATCCTATTTTCTTGGGTGAAAATTCCTTCTCTCTTTGTTCAAGGCTCTGTTGCAGATTTGGAGATTAAAGTTTCCAAAATTGGCAAGTGCACTAAGTATTGTGTTGAATGGATTGGTATTATACAGATGCTATAGTAACTCCTGTAACGAGAAAACCAAATTCTGTATTGCACCTCTTCCAACAGGGAATCTGAGAAGAAAATAATTGGGGTGGGGTTTATTTGTGATTTTGTTATATTGTGGTTGACAATATAATAAAATATAATATGTCTCTAATATATAATATACATATAATACATATATATAACAAAATAAAATATAATATGTCTGACATCTTGCTTTTACAGCCACATCTCTTAGGGCAGTCTACAAGTGTGAAGACCAGTCTTGACTCCCCTGAAAACACACCACCCCCTACACCCACCCCACCAGCATCAGCAGGGCAGCAGCACCTTGGGAAAACCCCCTCAGGAGCCTTGGGGAATGGTGGAATTGGACAAGACTCGACCAAATCCAAACAAAGGAAAAGAAAAAAGGTATTTTGTGCACACTCCTGGAGGGAGAAAAAAAAAAAAAGAAAAAGAAACCAAAACATTCTCAGAAAATCGCCACAGATTCACAGAATGGTTTGGGTAGGAAAGGACCTTAAAGATAATCCAGTTCCTACCATGAGCAGGGACATCTTCCCCTATCCCAGGCTGCTCCAAGCCCTGTCCAACCTGGCCTTGGACACTTCCAGGGATGGATATTCACAGCTTCTCTGGGCACCCTGTGCCAGGGCCTCACCTCTCTCACAGTAAATAATGTGTCTCATCTTAAATATTAATTTTAACCTATATAATATATAGGCCATTGTTATTGTAGGGCCGAATGTGTGGTTTGTTTTTTTTATCTATCAAAATTATGCTAAATTTTCCTAATAATTTCTGCAAACTGAATTTTGTTAGGGTGACAACTGCTGCTTCTAAGATAACATGCTCCTCTACAGGCACAGCAATTGTCACCACCACAAATGATCATCCCCTTCTCTGACAGGGGCAGCAAGCACAGGTTTTAAGGGTCAAAATACAAGCAAAATAGGCAAAGAGAGGCTTGTGATTTTTCTGTCGCCCTTGCCTTTAACAACTTTGCCTGACTTGCTTTATTTTTATACCAGTTGTTTGCATTCAAGCTAAATATTTTTTAAGCATAAAACAGGGATGTCTCATATTCAGAGTATGAAGTATAAGTGTTACAATTCTTGTCTGCTGTTGCAGGGTCTTGGTGCTCTGAGGGGAATTTGTGTATCTAAAACCCACAAGAGAAATCAATGTGATTAAATAAACTGGATAGGAAAAGCTGTGCTGTTCACTTGGGGCTGTTTTGAGGAAATGTGATGGCAGTGCTCATTTTGCTGAAAAGCAATGGAATGACTTGGGATTTTATCAAATGTTTTGTTATTAAAAAAATACTTGCTTTTCAGGGTAAAGCTGGTGATTTCTGCAGTGATAAGATAGAAAGAAATGTATTTTCTCCTTTTGGTGTCATCGGTGCTGTGGATAGTCCTGAAGTGTTCAACTTCCTCTTATCCTTATTATACAATGTTTAAAAAGATTTTAGTGAATACTGGAAAGACTTCTGCTTTTTCCTCTTCCCATTTTATGCAATAATTGATTATATTTTTTTCTTGTATCTGATTTTCATTATAATTCCTAAGAACAGAAATTTAGCTGGAATTGTAATTTTGTAGTGCATTATATTTTACTGATGCTGTGAGTTTATTTTAAGTTCTTAGTGTTTGACTAAATGCCTTTGAAAATAATTATATTCAAAAAAGTGCAGAGAGTATTAATTAGGTGTTCTCATGACTCATTCAATTTGCTTAGGTATCTACTGGATATAAATGAGCAAGTTAACTTGGTGAAAAATAATATTTTCTTAGGCCATGAAGGCCCAGTCCAGCAGAAAATATTTGAGTTTCGTATTCCCTTTATGGATGTCAATCAGCAGGAGAAGAATCTGCCATCATATTATGAATAATTCTGTGTGTATTCACAGGCTCCAGTGGACTCACCGCTTTTGAAAATAAAACATTTTGTAAAATATATCCCAAGTTTGAGTGCATTAGGATATGATGTGAATGTATGAGGGGGGCTGTGGATATGTGGACATTAAACTTTAGTGTATAATTAAAGTTCTTATTCTCAGTGCACTCACTAATACAATTTTCATGAATTTATTGCCAAGAAGCCATCATTAGATAAGTCATCTGAATTCTGTCAAGCAGCTGTGTCTAGGTCAAGCCTAAACCAACATTTCAGGTTGGCTAACAAGGAAAAAAGAGTAACTCTTTCTTTCAAAATCCCAGGAAAATTATTATATAATCAGTGTGCCAATAGCAATGAATTTTTATTTTTACCTATTTAGGGTCCATAATCAAAAAAGTAATTTGACATTTTAAAACTTTCCAGTTTGAGGTAATTAATTTTTTTTGCATCATTCTGACATCATTATGTCACGTTTCTGCTTCAGATTTTAAGTTGATACTACTCAATGGTGATTTTGGTGCCAAATTGCTTTCCACTTCAGGTGCTTGTTCAATATTTTTGCCACACCTTCATATCAAAGGAACCTGAAATGTTTTAAAAAATAGTTTCTGTGGTTATTGCAGTATAACTTATATGACCCTTTCATTTCAGTTTGAACATTTTCTGCTCTTTTCAGTTGCAACACAGAGCAGCACTAGGTGAAAGATTTAAAAGGACCAACATGGTGTTCTTTGGGTCTCTTAAGCAAAGTTCATGTAAAAGTCCTCTTTAATTTGTTAATAGCTTTTTTTCTCTGATGTAGTGTGTGGCACCAATGATGTGTATCCTCAGGAAAAAAAAAAAAAAATGGTCCATTTTTTAAAGGTTTATTTTCATACTTTATGCACTGTAGGTCTGTTGTGTGTTTTTGATTTAGTAACAATTTATGTGTTTTTCTGTTGCAGAGCACTGCAGCCTGTGGGATGGAGGCTCAAAGTGATGCCATCCAGCCCAGCCACATCAGAGAGGCCATTCGACGCTACGGCCACAAGATTGGCCCCCTTTCCCCATTCACAGTACGTAATAACAGAGTTATAAAAAGTTATATTTATAATCTTAAAGAACTCTGATTTTCAAGTGGTCAAATGAAGAAGCTTTGGAATTGTTGAGAGCAATTTGTGGTGACTGTAATTTTCTTTATAAAAGTGGCACAATTCTCTTGGGAAATAAAACTTAGTAATTTCTGTCTCTTTTTGGAAAGACAAAAAAAAAGTTTTTTTTCCTTTCAAATATTATTTTCTTTCAATTACAAATTATGCTTTTTTGTTAGTGCTTGAATTTTCTGTTTTTCCAAAGTTTAGGTTTACAGTTATTTTAAATTATATGTATTCCAATATGGTGAAGAGCACTTTATATTCTAAAATTAGTTTTCTGTCAGATACTGCTCCTATTGGACGTTGAACTCTCAAGTGACACATTTACGGTTGGGGAAAGAAGAGAATGGTTTTTTAAGACAACTTTGAACCTCCACTGAAATGTAATAGAACTGAGCTTGTGGTAAAACACTGATGGGTTCTGAGGATTTGCCATCATTTTTTCTATGCAAATTGCAATTCCATTGTTCAGAGCAGCCAAATGAATTCTTTACTTAATTTTCTCAGCTGATGAAAATGCAAAAGCAGTCCATCTCCAATGTCATAAATTGGGGTCATTTTCTTCTCATCTACTGTTCTGTGTGGCATTTATCCTGCTTACCTTGGAATAGCTGCATTTAGAAAATAATAAATGTCAGAGAAATCTTTGCAGGAGAAAAACAAACAAAATCTACCAAACAGGATCTCAGGTCCTAAAAATCAGGAAGAAATTGTCCAATTTCTGAGCGATTTTAGGAAAGGAAATTTATTCTGAATTTCGATTAATTAATTTATGTAAAGGTGATACAGAAGTATTTGAAGGCCATAAATATAAAGGAAATAGTGGGACTTCAGAAGCAAGGAAAAAGAGAAAATATGAGAAAATAAGTAGGTGAAGTTATTATTTTCCTAGTGCCAAAACTAATCAGTGCTTTTATAGATGGCAATAAAAGTTTGATTTATTAATGATAGTCAATACAAAATTGCAGTGAATTGTCTTTATATAACTTCACTTCTTTTGCCACTCAGAAATACTAGATTAATATCATGTAAAGTGTTGGATAGAATTTCCAGTCTAAAACAGAAAAATGTCTTTAGCAGAAGTTTGCTAAGAGATGTAGTTAAGAATATGGCAACAGCTTCTGAAAGCAGAGAATGTATTTCACTTTATTTTAAAAAAGTAAAGAGCTCACATAAACAGCTGCAGAAAGGTGAATCTTCCCTCCTTGACCCTCACTAAAAGTGGTTTGGTCAATTATTAACCAAAGTTCAAGTGTTTTTTTCAACCACAAGATATAATAAAATACCCTGGTTTCAGTTGGGGTTTTCTTACGTCCTCCACTCTTGTGAACTTCCCAAACAGTGCAACTGAATAATTTAATTTGTTAACATTACCTACAGTCAACGTGGTTGATGAGAGGAGCAGATCTTGTTCCCTCTGAACAAGCCAAGAATAAGAGGGAATCTTGGGTCAGCTTCTGGATGCCTACAGATGTTGTAGAGCTGTAACACAATTCTGCTTTTAATGAGAAGGCTCAGGAAAAGTATTTTGAGAGGTATTGCAGCCTCTACTTTTAGGTCCTTTCCCCTGTGAGTGCCCTCATTGGAGTTTTGGGGAGGGATGTGGCAATGACATTTGTCCATGCAGCAACCAGAAACTCTGGGTCTTAATTTGGCACAAAGTGGATGGAGCACTGAGTACCCTCTGCAATCGACATTAATGCAGATTTCCACAACAAGTACAATTTAATGATGGCCAGATCTGGTGGGGTGTGTGTAACCAAACCTGAGGAAATGAATTAACAGAACTGATGCAGATTTTTATGTAATCAGGCATGACCATTTCCTCAGATCTCAGCAGCAGGACCTGTGTGATAGAGCCCATGTAGGCAGTGCAAAACCTTGGGAAAATATTAGAAATCTGAGCTGCTTTCTACAGTGTCTGAGAGAAAAAATTGTATCAGAAGGAACTGAATAGCTCAGTCCCATACATAGAATTTAGATTTAATTTCTGTAAAAAAAAAAAAAATAGAATATTTTGTCTCTTTAAAAGTGCATAGACTTCTGTTTTCTTAAGATGATAAATATTTATTTGTAGAGCACAAACAGTGATATTTTTTCACATTTTTTTCTTTTTTGCTTTTTCATCATGATTGTCACTCTCTTCCGTCTGATTTGGTGATAAGTGATCCTAAGGACTTGGTTTTGGAAGAAGAGTTAAGCTATACAATTTAGTCTTTTGCAGCATTTGATGGATTTTGGTTTGGATGGAAACAACATTTTGGAAGTTTTATAATCATATGGTAAATGAGAACTAACATTAAACCAGTGAAAATTATCCTTTTGCATTTACTTTGACCTTAATAGCTGTGTCAGAGTGACTAACATAATTAGAGCACTTAGGTTTTGTCTCCAAGTGCAAGCCACAATGGAAAGCAGCAAGTGTACTCTGGATTCTTCTGCATTGTTGTATCATGTCTAAGGTAGTTTAGACATATGTTTTTTTCAAATATTTTCTATTAACAGTATTGGGTGGTGCTCAGTGTTTCCTACTTTAAAGCATTGTCTAGACTTTCAAAAATCAGACAAATATTAAGCAATAGTAACATATAATTTTGCAAGACAGGAATGGGAAGCATGGAATTCTCCATCATATGGGATAGTGCAATTCCATGGATTGTACCTGTGTCTGTTTCTATGTGCATTTAATTTAGGAAGTGCATAGTGAAACGATGTCCAGCCTTGATTTGGCCTGTAGGAATAATCCTAATATTCTTCCAGATAATATTCCAAATAATAGTATTTATTATGCCAAGGTGTTCACAAAATATTAGGTAGATTTTTTTACCATGAACACAAGCATAATGGCTCTAGAGAAATTATTTTAAGTTATTTGAATTGATTGTATTTGAGGCGGTTGGGGTAGCAAAAGAATAATTCTTTAATGAATCTTTATTCTGTGAACAATACACAGTGCTTACCTGGAATCTTGTTAGGAGCAGCTGTAAGTAGTGCATGAACAGTCTGTAAGTAGTACTTGTGACCACAGGAACAGCTCTAGCAAAAAGGACAACTGAGATCCTTTGCCCTGAAATGAAAAGCTAAGTGGTCAGCTACAATAGTGGAAGACCACAGGCAAAAAGAACAAGAAAATGTTTCCAAAGCAGATTCTTTGTCTTTAGGTTATGCCAGCTCTGAAATGAACTGCATCAGATGTTTAGTTAAGAGAAACTGAGTTCACAAATGTAAATTGTAATCCTGCTCATGGTAGACAGTGGCCATTCAGCAGCTTGCACGGGTGTAAATGGGGTACTGAATGAACAGGGATATAACCAACATTTCCTTGGGTATTTATGTTTCGGGGAGAATGTTCCTTCAGCCTCCCAGGCATTTCAGTATGAAAAGGCTTTCTAGTATAAACCTTCTCTTGTTAAATATTTCAGTCTCATAAAATTGGCTATGCAGCATAAAACAATGCATATTTACAGACCTGTGTTTATAATATTGTTTGTGACATTCCCTGCATGAAGAACATCTAACACCAGAGAACTTGGTTTATTTTGGCCTTACAGAGCCCTGCCTCTTAGAGATATATACTCTTAGAGATTCTTAAATAATAAATGCAAGTATCCCATCTGGATGTCAGTAGGTTACATGTACATGGTAATCATAGTTTCATAATCAAATTATATATTTAGTCGAGGTCTTCTGCTTCTGATGTTTTAAACTGCTTTTTATTGATCCTGATTGAGCTCATCTTTTATGCAAATACTTAAATCAATTTCTGTGGTGAAAAACTATGAGGTTCATCACAAATCTTTAATAATTTCAATATAATAAAGATGGTTTTGACTCTATTAATTTCCCCTAAAAACAAAATCTGTGGAATAGTAGCTGAAGACCTGGCAAAGCTGAGCTTATGAGAGACGAAAACCAGCAGATTCAGGGGGTAGAAGGAAGAGAGGGAAACTTAAAATACAAAGGATAACGTGGCAGTATGATATTTGTGGAAGAGGACATTTTGGAAAGCAAGTTTGGTTTATGTGCCTTAAACTTCAGGAAAAATTCAGCTTCACATTCCCAGAGTCACAGAATGGGTCACCTGGAAGGGACCACTGGAGGTCTTCTGCTCCAAGCTCCCTGCTCAAGCAGGGTCCCCCAGAGCACAGGGCACAGGGTTGTGTCCACAAGGCTTTTGAATATCTCCAGAGAAGGAGGCTCTGGAATTGTCACCCAGAAGATTTGGTCTGTGGCTTAGTCCTCTTAACTGAAAGAAATTTCTTTCTGCATGTTTTAGATCAAAGTACTAGTGAGAAGTTCTGAAATATATTCTTCAATAATTGCTTCAATAGACACAGTGTGGATACAGTACAGCTAAATTTTTCTAAAGCACTTGAATGATAAAAAGTTTTGAATGCTGTTTCCGAAAGAAATTAGTTACATGGAAACCAAATAAAAAATCCCTGATACTTAAGGTCCTGTAAAATATAGACTGCCCATATTGATATTCAGAATCAATTGATACTGATTTTGAAGAAGTCAGCATTTCATTCTTAATTACTTCTCAAAAGTGAAATGTATGTATTTATGTCAAAAGGTATTTGAAAACTTTCCCTTCTGTTACACATTCAGTTTCTGATATAGAAAAATTCAAATTGACATTTTTATGCTTTCTTCTCATTTTGGAAGCAAAAAAGGGCATTTTTTAAATTAAATAATTTCATATTTATCATGTCTTTGTCTATACTTCAAGGTGTTGTCTGCAGTTATTTGTAATTCTACAGTGTTAACACTTTTTGTTTGAAAAAGATGAGTTGTTATTCTATAAAACCAGTAGGAAGTTAAATCTCAGTTTGGAAATCTTGTTCCTTTCTCTCCCAACCCCCATCCCAAGGTTCCTCCTTTCAGATTTATGAAAGAAAACATTTCTTTCTGTAAAAGGTTTTTGTGTGCCAGCATCTGGAAGTGTTTATTTCAGTGGCGTGTAATCTATCTGTGGATTTAGTTAGCACCAGACCCCCTTTTGTGTACTCCTGACTTAAAATTTTTATAAATGATCTTGTTGAATTTGTGCCAGTGTGCACATGGTTTGGCTGATTGCTGCATATATCCTTTACCTGCCAGTCACCTTTGATTTATATTCTTTCCCTTCTGCTTTTGCCTCCAAAAATGGTGCCACTGAACTGTCCTCTAAATCATCTTACTGGATAAATTGCTCCAAGATGAGATGGCACAGCTTGGCCGACTCAACAGAAGGCATTCCTATAATCCATCCTTGCCTGCTCTCTGTAGGGCTATTCAAGAAAGAGAAGGAACAGGGGAAATGGGGCTCCCTCTTCGATCCCAGCACTATTTCTTCCAGTGCTGTTCTTAAATGTGAAATGGGACATTTGATTTATGTGGCTCTTAATACCATCCAAAGATCCATAAACTGATTGAGAATCTTCCATGTCTCCTCTCCTGAACTGACCTTCTTCATTAGATAAATTCAGTCCTGATAATATGGTTAATAGGGTTTTCTCCCAGAAAGATTAAAATGTTAAAGAACAGCAGATTCAAGAATATATTAAAGCATTTCATTTGTAATAGATTATATAATATATGTGACAGTTCTTTCCATTATAAAAAATCCCTGTTGGTTTCCTTAAGCTAAACAGCTAATACTCCTTCAGAATAACAACAGTTCTATAAGCTTTACCTAATGGCATTACTAATTTGGAGAGTTTTATGAAGTTTCTTGGAGAAAAGCAGGTGGCTTGGCAATAATTTAAAAGGTTCCCAAGTTGTGGTAGCAGTTTCAGGAGGTTTCATGTTTCTAAAGAGCGAGAGCAAGCTTCATAATGCTTAAGAGTGTCTGACACAATGATGTTACATTTTGGAGTAAGTTTCCAGAAGTTCACTGGGCATTAAATGTGCTGCTTGACTTTATATTGCAGTTTCCCAGCTGTCCCTACTGGGGGTAGTCTTAATACTCCAACAGAATTTATTAATGAGGGTACAAGCTTGCAGTACTGATGAAGCAGTAAGTTGCCCAGATGATTTTATTGAACAGGAACATAGATTTTAGATAAGACAAAAATGTCATTGAAGTAGATTTGAAAATAACTGGCTCCCTTTCTGCAGAGCACTAGGGAAGTATTTACAAACAGTCTGGATAGTATTTGATATCCTGTGGGGATATTTAAAATTCTTGGATTGCACATACATCAGTGTCCTACTGCACAACACAGTACACGAATTGTTGCAAGCAGCACATGAGGCTTTCAGGCAGCATAGATGTGGTTCTGTTGAGGCAGGGGACACTGGCATGGTGTGACTGCTGGTGCAGTTTGCACAACCACACAGAGGTTTCTGCTCATTGTGTCACCTCCTGTTCACACCTGTTATGCTGGGAGTGCTGAACAAAACCTGCATCTTTCTCAACACAGAAGCTCACACTGTGAAGTTTTATCATTTTTCATATCTAATGGTTAAAAAAATCTGATTTTTTCAGATAAATTTGCTAGCTCTGTTAATGAGAAGGTAAGTGAACAATAAGGTTTGCAATCAGCTGAGTTTCTCATATAAACAAAAGCAACTGCTAGTCTCATAATTATTATATAATTATTTCTTTTCTAACTGTATGAGCAGGTTTGAATACATGCTGGAGGCATTTTAAGCACAGTTGTACTGATGTGGAAGGGTCTGAGGGTAAGAATATGTTATTTGATAAAAGTGTATGTTCTTTAGTGCCCCCTGAGATGCTAAAAAAACCTTAGTATGGATGAGAGTCTGACTTCTGGTACTTTGCTCAAGGCAATCTAACATAATACATAAATATGTATTTCAAGGGTAAGGTAAGAACTATAATTCTAGAGCAGATACTAGGACAAAAAGGTAACTTAATTAAGTTCCGAGATATTTCACAAAAATAAATATGTCCTCTTCCCTAATTTGCATTATTTTTTGTAAAGGCAGTGGCATTGCATCCATGCAGCAGGTACATTCTGGTACAAGAGTTAATAAATAGAAACTTGGGTGTTGAAGAATCCTAAGAACAAAATGGTAGACTCTTAAAAGGAAAGTGTATTTTTTTACTTGTCGTTGCACAGAATTATAGTGCAGCTCCCAGCAGGATTTGTGTTTTTGTAATTTTGCTTGATCATGGACTATAAATACCATGCCCATACACCATTATATAACATAAGATCAGTTGTAGTTGTATTTTATACCGTTCTTTCAGATTTCTCTTGAACATGAGCATTCATTCATATTTTTCTCCTTGAAAGATTTAAAAGTGCTTTGTGAACTGGAGCAGCTCGTAGTTGTCAGTTCACTCTCAGTGCTGCTCTGAGCCAGCTCAGACTGAGATGCAGCAGCTGTGAGTCAGCAGCAGAGCTGCCCAGCTCTAGCACAGGATGTGAGCTGACTGGATGAAACATTGTGAGAACTTTAGGATCATCTAATAAGGTTGTTTGACTTGGAATTGCAGTTGAAGAAAAATTGCGTGAAACTTTATTTCTTGTGAGCAGGTTCTTCACTTCAGGTGCTGCTCATATGACTGACTGTTGACAGACATGTCCTGTTGTATTGGATAGAAGGACAGGCTGGATGGGGCTTGGTGGAAACTGGTCTAGTGGCTGGTGACCCTGCCTATGGCAGAAGAATTGGAACTGGGTGGTCTTAAAGGTCCCTTCTAACACAAACCATTCTGGGATTCCATGATTCCATGATAGAAGTTCTTACCTGTGGCCATCTCTGGCATCCCTGACTTGTCACTTTGCAAATAAACCATGCAAAACCTCTAGAATAGCAGAGTAAATCTGGAAAGGGGCAAAAAATAGTATGGGAACAACAAAACCAAGTGGAGATATTTTTTATAACTCTTATGATCTCTTATTTTCCATTTTAGTTGCCTTCTCTTGTTCCTTAAGTCCTATAATAATAGTCAAACTCAAGTGCTTGTTCCGCTTGGAACAGGAAAAGACAAAAGATTCCTGAATAAAAGCTTTGTTTCACTCCATTTATCATGTCTCACTCAGTGAAGTGTCACTTCTCATTTAAATCTTCGATACCACTAACAACAAAAAAAGTTACTGAATGTGCAGCAGCACAGATGATGTTTGATTGCCTCTCATTTGTGTCCACTGTCCTCTCCATGCCCTGAGACAAAGGCACTCATTCTCCCCTCATTCTTCTGATGCACCTCCAGGCATCAGAAGGCAACACTGTGATTTGGCTGCCTGAAAATCTCTTTAACACTAAAGTTCTACTTTTCTCTAAACCAGACCCATTTCAGGGAGCCTGGCTGCATAGTTGGTACTGCTTGGAAATATTTCTCTAGGAAAATCAAGTGAAAACATCAGGCTTGAGGCAACCAAACACATTTTTATGAATTTTATTTTGGGGTGGTTTTTTTTTGTTCTTTCCCTGCGGTTTTGTATTATTTCAGCTTTCTGAATTTAGCTTCAAGGTTGTGTAAACCTCAATTCAGCAAAGCAGTCATCTGCTTAATTTTTAAACTCTATCTACAGTCTGAAAAAAGCATGGGCTAAATTGAGGCTTCTGATATTTGTAATGTAGGTTTTGATTTATCTGTTATTTCAAGTGGGGTTTTTTTTTTAATTTATTACACAGGAGAAAAGGATAGGGGGATACTTGTGGGACATAAAATGGGATGAAATTAAGATTGGATTCTTTTTCTCACCTTGTAATATTTGCTCACTGGAAAATTTTGGAAGATACTTAAAGACTTAAACTTAAAAAAGATACAGCACTAGGTCATAATTTTGGAGTTAGCAGAGCTAATAAAAAAATCACAAAATGAAGGAAAATTCTAGAAAAGAAATATCAGACTTCAGACCATGAAAAGAGTTAAACAAGTACCACTCATGTTTTTAGTACTCTGTGCTGCTGTACTTACATTTCTGACTGTGGTTTCCAGTTTAGGATTAAGTTTCAACCAGGGCTTTCTGGTACATCTCTTCTATCTGCTGTTCTACAATAACAAAATTTCACAATTGAGATGGTTTTCTTGCTTTTAAACCAAGCCTGTTCCTCCCAGTTATATCCCCCCGGATAATTCAGTTCCCTTCATAGCAATTAAATTCTTTAGCTAGTTATTGGTAGAAGTTACACCCTTTCCTCAATGACAGTCTCAGGAGAGGGGATATAAGAAGGAATTTTTCTTGATAAGACACTTTTCTGTCTCTGGGGGTATTTATGTTACTCAATATGCAGATGGATGAAAATATAAGATATTGGTCTTTCATAAAGACCCTGAGCTTTTCTGCAAAGCCCTGAGAACATACATGAAATATGTGGTTTCCTTCAGGCTTCAATTGCAGAATGACTATGGAACCTGGAGTACACCTGAGTGATTAAAAGACATCCAGTTCTGTTTTACTATTTTGGAGTGAATTCCAAAGCCAGGAGCTCTGCCTAAGAGTTACATACCTCTAATTTCACATCTTTTAAATTATAATAATGCTAGGAAAAAAAATTATAATGAAAAATAATAAGGGAAAAAAAACCACAATAAAAGTAAGAAAAAAAATTATGCAATAAATATTTGCATAGGGTTGCTAACACTGGCTGGTGGGGATGAAGTTGGTATCCAATCTGGAGGAATTGAACTAATGCAGTATTCCAGGCTGTGTACTGGCACAGGTCAGTCTTAAAATGTGTTGATGTGCTGACAGGATTGTCATTTTTGATGGCAAAGAATTGGGACAACAGGAAAAAAATAAGACTCTCCAGAGATCCACATGTGTTAGTTTTACTGCAGAAGGTGCTAAAACTGCTGGAAGCAAGCAGGCTTCATGCAGAATTACTGCAATGCAAACGGCCTGGAAGTGAGAAACAGTAATTTCATGAGGTAATTTTGTCAGTGGTGAAGGGTTTGGGTATTTTTTTCCTTGCAAGAAGGACAGGTTATTAATATTTACCATCAAGAAAACTCTAGTACTAATTGGTGTTTAGATATGATGCTTAAATTACCTTCAGAAGATATAGTGGAGGTTTGGAGTTGGATTAAGTCCTTCTGAGAAAAAGCATTCAGCTGTTTCTGCATCTGTTAACAAGAAAGTTAAAACAATCTCACCATTGTGCAAAGAGGGTTGTTTTTTTTTAAAAAAAGAGGAGCAGATGGTACACAAGGAAGGTATATGCTTGTTGCCACGTTAGAAAGCTTGGGATTTAATATCCCATGGGGTAAATGAGGCCCATCTTTGTCCATAATTTACTACAGTCATATTTAGGTGATAAAAACAGTTAACTAGGTACAAAATATAGGAATTAAATAACTCAACTAATAGATAAAAGCTACTAATTATGGCTCTTTAGAACATGTTGAAAACTATTCATGTGATCAAGAAAGACTAATTTTGAGACATAATTTTATAGCCAGTTCGGAATCATCAGAAGCAGTGAGGCATTTTTAATGCTTAACCTGAAATACATAAAAGAATACTGGGTTTTATTGTAATTTTTCAAAGGTGCATGATGCCATTTCTTTAAAGTGAGATTTTTTTTCTGGAGTCTCAACTTCCGTAACAAAAGTAAAATGTCACTTAACTTTAAAAAAAAATCTCATTATGATGCTTATGTAAGAACATGAGTCAAAATCCAGGATTCCTCTGTATTTTTGTGTTATACACTTTACAGAAATGTAGAACAGAAGTTAATGATGGCTCAATAGATTTTGCAATACAGAGACATGACAAATTATAAGATTTGATAAGATAAACAGAAGAGTGAAAGAGATAGTGTTGTTTAGCTGGTGAGGAAGTGGTCTCAGTACATGAATTATCCAGTCAGTAAGAGATTTTTTCCTGTACGAGTCACAGCACAGGGGAGTTTTAGGGATGAAATGACAATGGCTGGTGATGTTCATCTGCTGTTTGGTTTTTCCTACCAAAAAGAAATTGCAGGAGACGTGCTGGCTTGAATGTTTGGTGTGTGCACAGCAAAGAATGAGTGGCAAGTGAGGTGATCCAGGTTGGAATCTGACATTTGATGGCAGATGTGCTGCTGCACAGGAGGAGGATGTGTCATGAGAGGAAATGGAAAGCAGCTTCTAACACAGGTGGCTGAGAGGAAAAATCAAAGTGATGGGTGGGAGAAAGGAACTTGGTAGGATTCTTATGACTTGGTACAAACAAGAAAATGTTGTTTTTCAAAGCTAGATTCCTCAGTGTTTCTATGACTTCCACAGATTGGAATCTGGATGAAGGGTAAGGAAGGTTGTTATGTGCCACTAGTTGTTATTGGGAATAAAAAATATAAAATGCAGCTGCAGTCCTGGAGTGAACAGAGTATTTGTTCCTCAGAGATAAAACCCATGTTACACACCTTGATGATGGTGGGGCACATGGGGTTATTGATGAACAGAAATGGAGGATTTTGAGTAGGAAGGAGATGAGGAATTCCAGTTTATCCGCATTCAACCTGAGCTGGCAGCTTGACATGAGAGCTCTCAGAGGGATATAAAAATCTAACTAGTCCTGAGTTATTCAGCCTGGAACCTTTATCGGTTGTACTTTAGGGTAAGGAACACTTACAGCTATGTCTGTGAGCAAAGGTTACAATGCAGAGTATTATTTGCTTCCCCTAATTTATTACATACTTCCCAATTCATCAAAGCACAATTTCCTTTTAGGTTACTGAAGCAGACCCTTATATTTCTTATTTTTCATGGAAAGAATTAATTCCCAGATTCATAAAGTTTATTTTAAAGGAATTGTGGGTTAAAATCTCTAATAATGTCTTTTTCCAAAAAAAGTAATATTTCATGTTAGAGTGATGTGGCACTATTCAGCTGCCTGAAGTCACCAGCAACTGTTTGGCTTTAGTACTTACTGACATAAATCCCAAGAATATCCCTAGATACTGGGAAGTTCTGCCTCTCACTGTTATAACTGAGGCTGACTTTGTAACACCAATGCAAGAAAGGGGGACCTTATCCCTCTCTAAAACTCCCTGAAAGGAAGTTGTGGCCAGGTGGGGGTTGGGCTATTCTCCCAGGTAACAAGTAGCAGGACGAAGGAAAGTGGCCTCAAAGTACATCAGAGGAGGTTGAGGTTGAACATTGGAAAAACTTCTTTGCTGAAGGGGTGGTCAGGCATTGGAGCAGCCTGCCCAGGGCAGCGGTGGAATCACCATCCCTGGAAGTGTTGAATAGATGTGTGGATGCAGCACTTGGGAACACGGTTCCATGGTGATTGCTTGGTTAATGGTTGGACACAATGATCTCAGAGGTCTTTTCCAGCCTAAATAATTCCAAGATTGTATGAATGAGGCTTTGCTGGTTGCTCTGAGAAATCCCCTATGCTGCTGTATTTTATGATATAGGCAGAGTGGCTGGAGCTCTGCATTCATAGTGAGTGTTGCAGGTTTGGAAAATTTACATTGCAAACTCTTCAACTTTCCATTTCTCCAAAAGTGGTTTACTCAGGGTCTAGTTTCCTTGTCAAATATTTTTGGAGTGAAGTTAATTGAGGATTGTAAAGTAATGAAGAGGACAAGGTAGTGACAAAGAGTTACTGAGTTACCGTTTGATAAATGAAGTGTAAGCAAGTTATTTTCGTTCCAGAGGAGCCAGATGTTAAGTATTCCATCTGCAAATTAAGCAAATGGGCAACGTTTACAGTCTCTGGGGCTATATTTTGCAAAGTAGGGATTTTGAAAGAGTGTCCTGGAGTCTTGAGGAATCACTTGAATGCAATGGGGCCAATCCAGTGCTGTAGCTGAAAGGGCTGAGGCAGTCCTTGGGCAGGCAGGAAGGGGAATAGGAAATAGAAGAGTTTTCTGCTGTACTGGGGCAAGCACAGCTAAAATGTGTGCTTCTGTTTTAGTGAGAACCTCAACAACTGGATGAAATACTAGAAAATACCAACACAGAGTGTATCAGACTGAAGAATGTGTTTTGTAGCCAGTCATTAAGGGCCCATAAAAAAGAAAAATCTCATGTATTAGGGTTTTTCAGCCCTTGCATGCAAACCTATGTGGATATTTGGGGTGGGATTCCTCTGGATAGATACAAATATTTGTATCTGAGCACAGTGACAAACACCTGGGAGCACATCTAGACAGGTTCCCCAGAGAAGCTTTGGCTGCCCCATCCCTGGAAGTGTTCAAGGCCAGGTTGGACGGGGCTTGCAGCAGCCTGGGATAGTGGAAGGTATCCCTACCACTGGAAGAGGTTGAAATGAGATGGTTTTTAAGGTCCCTTCCAATGCAAACCATTCCATGATTCTATGATTTCCTTTCTAGTCAATTGAGAGGAACAAGCATTTCTGGGCTGTAATTTATCTCTTCCTAAGGTAGCTGTTTAAGAGGGGTCAAATGGACCATGCTGTGGAAGTGCCTTTTTCTCTACCTTGACAGGATGATGTGTGTGAGGAGTCCTTCTAGTGCAGTCTGACATTTAAGCAAGATAAATTCAAACTAGAAATAAGGCATATGTATTTATAACAACATAACTAAGTGCTGAAATAACTTAGCCAATGATTGTGACAGATTATCCATGACTGGAAAATTTAGAATCAAGAGGAGATGTTTCTGTAAAAGCCATGCTTAAGTTCAACCACAGCTATTGGTTCTCGAGAGCCAATTCAAGAAAACTGTGTGGGCTGTGTTATGAGCACAGTGAGGTTAGATGGTCCTTTCCATCCCCAGGAGCTATGAATCATCCTTTGCTGGTGCTTTGCTAAACTGTAAATGTGAAAATCCACTTTGAATGCAGGTCAGCAGCTTTGAAGTTTAATTCCTGATGTTCACATTAATAGTTTCAAAGGAAATAATTAAAAATTTGCCTTCCTAAAAGTAGCAATTTCACTTCAGAGTTACAATTTTCAATACTTTTTCATTACTTTTGTGTTACACAACATAGTTTGATCTTTTTTTCTAAAAGAAATAAGCATCACAACAATGTAACATAAGGTTATGAAAAGTAATTTTTAATTTGTAATTTGTAAATTTTGACTTTTTTATTTTAAATAAAGTTCTGGTATTTATTTATTAAAACATGTAGATTAGGAAAAAAAATCACTATTTACTTTTAAAAGCCAATGGAATAACTCTCCAAAGGTTTTAGAACCCTCCAAAAGTTTGGGTCATTATTTCTGTATGTGGTATCTCTATATATTCTTATAAATATTCATATTATTCCTATATTATGAATAACATAAGCTAAATACACCACCTTAATTAGAGTAGTGGAAATAACAAGTTATTTCCATTCTTTGAATGTCTTTGGCAAATTTCCATTGTGTCAACATAATTAAGATATATTAATATTAATCTGGTAAGTACTGTAACTTTACATAGTGGAAAAATAAAATAAAATGGACCATGAGAACATTTTTCAATATCAGCTTCAATTTTAATACTTTATATTCTTGTGAAAAGTTATAAAAATGTGTTATTAGTTTATTACCCCATTAAGAAAACAATGCAGCAACAGATGCTTGTTACCCGATTTTCTCAGTCTGTTTATGGGGATGTTTTATCAAAATGAGTCTTTTAAAAGTTATAAAGATGTAATACTCTCCTAAATTAGGTCATAAATGCCTAATGTGGAAAACTAATACATTTTATTATTTTTCAAGTATGGGTTTATGTATATTAAAATATGCAGCTGTTAGGAAGTCTGGAGTGTGTGTAACAGAAACATACTGCATTACAAGATGTTAGTGTCTCTCTGAGTATGTACATTCTTTATGCACATACCCACACGAGTTTTTGGCACGTGGTAGAGACTACATAACATTTTGGCTCAGTATTATTTTCTAATATATGTTATTATTTTATGAATAGATGTAAATGCTGAATATAGTGAGCACGTACAAGAATTTTTACTCTGCATTTGCTGAAATCCTGGTGGTAGCCACATACACAAATTGAGGAGGTGGATCTAAAGAGCAGGTATGGACAGTGTTCAGTTCCAACATCAGCAGTTGTGTACTGTGTTTCTGCACAAATGGTAGGAATTTCTGTACAAGGAGCAGTAACAAGATAATCCCTTAGTTTAAACCTCATTTTGTCTTCATGCTAATCCTGCTGGAATGGATTTGTAGTAGCAGAGCAGGAGGAGGAATTGAAACACCTGATTTTTGAAGGTAACATAGTGACCATGGCTGCTTTAGGAAGTTACAGAATCCCAAAATGGTTCAGGTTAGAGGGACCACAGTGGATCACTTACTCCCACCTCCCTGCTCAAGCAGAATTACCCAGAGCACAGGGCACAGGATTGTCTCCAGAGGGTTCTGGAATATCCCCACTGAGGGAGACTCCACAGCCTCTCTGGACAATCTGTTCAACGCTCTGTCACTGCACAGGAAAGTTCTTCCTCCTGTCCAGGTGGAACTTGCTGGGATCAGTCCCTGCCCATTCCCCTGGTGCCATTGCTGAGCCCCACAGAGCAGAGCCTGGGCCCTGCTCTGAGCCCTCCCTGCACACAGGGACACATAGGGATCACATTCCCTCTTACTGGGGATCCTCTGGGGGCTGGACAGCCCCAGCTCCCTCAGCCTTTCCTGGGCAAGGAGATGCTCCAGCCCCTTCATCATCTTTGTCACCCAGCACTGGACACACTCCAGGACCTCCATGTCCTCTTCTGAGGACCCCAGAAATGGTACAACCAGAAGGATTTTTCCAACCTAAATGATTCTGAGATACTGTGATTTGCAAAATATCCTGTAATTTGAGGTAGATAGACTAATTGTCAAAGATGTTGCTGAACCTCAGACTCCATGTCTCCATTGATGGAAGCCTTTAATGGCCACAAAAATGTGCATAAAGCGTAGACCAAATGTGTGGCAATGATGGGAGTGAATTAATAGAAGCCTTTTTCACATACCCCTCCCTGAATAATTTAGTTATATGGGAAATTCTATGGATTGTATTATTTTGGTATAGAAGGGAGACAGGATTGCATAGGCTTTTTTTTTTTTTTTTAATGTTTTATTCTAATCATTGTGGCATTGTTTAGCCATTTGTCTGAGTAGACACATCCCTCAGCAACCTGCTCAGCTGGGATTAGACAACCTATAGAGAGGCCTTCCAACCTCAATGAATCTGAGATTCACAGGCTCCTGGATGCCTATTTAGGGACTGTGTAAATTCAGGTTTTCTGTTTTGTCACCATTCCCTGGATACAAGACCTGCATTCCAAAGGCTTTGTAGATGTACCCATTATAGTCAAAACTGTGCTGTAGCATATTTGTCTCCCTTCTAGCCGTGTTAGGAATTGCACATGGAGCCTGCATGCCATGTAGTTTTAATTAACCTAATTGGTCCCAGTAGCTGTGCTGCCAGCCACCAAAGTGTTGATAGGACTTCTCCGGAAGCTCAGCCAGTCTGTCATCATCTGGTCTCAAAATGTACTAAAGATGATCCTCCCCTTTGAGAACTGTAGGTTTTTATGAAGCCTGAAATTCAAGCCAACATGCAAAAGGCTGAATTTGCTGTCATATTCTACTTTTCAAGTTCCTGGCATTCATTTTTGTGAAGTAGATTCTATAGAGGCAGCTCAAAACATGCCATGATTTCAAAGCAGGGATCCGTGGGCAGCGAGGAGTTCAGTTGGCCCTTCTGCAGGAGTTTGTGCAAAACTCCTGAGAAAGAAAAGGTCAGTCAGAAAGTAGCCGTAACAAAACTAAAAGCTAGAGATATGTTTTTCTGAGAGAGTATCGTAGGAAAACGAGTCTTCACAAAGCTAAAAGCTGGAGATGTGTTTTTCTGAAGGGTTTCATACGGATTGTTGTCTCTGGTGGTAAGATATGCCTGTTTTTGCCCTAAAACCCGATAACGTATCTTATGGACTGAGCCTTGTTGAGGCGCTGTCTTAATTTAGCACCAACTCAAAGTGTTCATAACAAAGTGAAACAAGCCCTGGTAAACAGTTATTTTATGGCTTCAAGGTTATTTTTTGAGATACTGTTTCCGGGATTAAATATTTCAGGACCAATTTGGTTATCTGCTTGTCACTTCTTTCTAAACCAAACTAAAAGGCTTTAACACTTAGTTGTGCACTTTTCTGGCAGAGTGTTCGTTAAAATAATATATCTTGTGTGTCTGCCCTTCCCAGAAAAATGGATTTTGAAAAAACCTAAAAATTATAATAATGATTTATTATTATTATAATTACTGTTACTGTTACTATTAACTATTACTATTATTGATTCTATCTGAACATGGTTTTTCTCTGCTGCAAAGCCAGGTTAATTTGGCCCTTTACCCCTGATGCCAGGGCTAGGATAGCCAGAGAATGCTGAAAATGGAACTTTAACTATAATTTTTGTTGTTTATCCTGCAAAGGCACGAGACACATCCCCAGGTGGTGCAGAGAGGAATGTCCCAAACTGCAGGGCCACCCAGCTGCTGTCATCCAGAGGGACCCAAGTGACTGTGGCTGTTCCAGATGTCTCCTGGTGTAGGAGGTCACTGCTGCAGCTCACTTCAATCTTACATATGTTTATAAATACAACAGTATTTGGGGATTGGTGAGTATAGTGGGATGCACTTGAAGAGGATGCAGTCCAGTGCCTCACCTTGAATATACTGTGGTGGTGGGGCACAAGAATGGTTCTCTTGAATCCTCATTATAGCCTCAGATTTTATAAATTAATGATTTTGTCATCCTACATATGAATGAAAGGTGTTTGCTTTTCTGAACTGTTCATTTTTCAGTTTGTAATGAATATAAATTCAGAACAGTTCATACTCTGGGACCTGAATTCTCCTGTTTGTAAAAATAGATCAGTGCAGTCTTTTTACATATGAGGATCTCCTGTCTTGAAGGTGCAGCAAGCTGGGAGGGCTGTTTGGAAAGTGTAAATTTACAGGGTAATGTAGTGGTTTGGGCTTGAAGGTACCTTAAAGACCATCTATTCCAACCCCCCTGCCATGGACAGGGACATTTTCCTCTATCCCAGGTAGCTCCAAGCCCCATCCAACCTGGCCTTGGACACTTCCAGGGATGGAGCAACCACAGCTTCTCTGGACAACCTGTGCCAGGGCCTCACCACCTTCACAAGGAAGGATTTCTGTCTAATGCCTAAACTAAACCTGCCCTCTGTCAGTCATTGAAAAAAAAGGAACTACAATTCCAGGAGTTTCCATTAACAGTCTGATTTGCTGACAACTGGCTTGATATTTAAAGGAAAACAGTAATAATGTATCATCTGAGGAAAGTTTTCATGATTAGCCACTTTTTTTTTTTCAGCAAGCTCAACTTCATAGGGCTAACAGGGTTCAAATAACATCTATAACCAAATAAATTTTGGAGTTTCATGTGGTTAAAATAAAGTTCAGAATTTCCAGCAAAAGGAGTTTGGATTTCATCTTGCCAAATGCAGTCATGTAGGAGAGAGTATTTTCAGAGCTGCACATCATTTTAAACAAGATATTTCTCAGTGCTGACTGTAACTGGAGGGGGGTGATTTAACTCAGACTAAAAGATGTCTGTGGTCAAAAACAACAGCAAAAAAATTTTATCAATACACATTAAGTAAGCGAAAAATATTTTGGATGACTTACTTGATAGAGAAGGTGATGTTAGCACTGTAAGGTGTTAGTGATAGGATGGCTAGATACAGTAGAAATTCTGTTTTATGCAGCCTAAAATATTAAAAATGCAGTCATTTTTATATTTAGAATACTATTTTCTGATTTTTGTTTCATATCTCAGTGTTTGTAAGTAATTTGAAAAGTGAGTTTGGTATCCATTATGGCTCTGCATTTCCTTACCAATTTTTAAATCCCACTTTTTAAACTATATGAATATATTTTCTTTCTTTCAATTGCAATTATGGGAGCTCTCACTTACAAAAATAAATAGTAAAAATACGTTAAGTAAAAGTTGGGGTTTTTTTCTGTTGGGCTTTTCCATCTCATGTTAGTAGTAACTGTTGAAAACTGTACACAGACAGAATATTTTGTTTCTAAGTATTTTGTATGGATTAGTTTTAATTTTTTTGATGTAATGTTATTACATCCTAGGCCTTTAAACAAATCATGTGTCAAGAATTACACAGAATAGATAAAAATTAGATAGAAAAATTAGATAGTTTTATAGGAATTGGATTAAGTGTTAAGGAGTGACAGATATTTACTTGCACAGATACTATCCAAATATAGAAAAATGTGGTATTTGAAAATCAATGGTACTTGGTTGGTGATTTCTCTCATTTGTTGTCACATTTGTTAAAATCACACCCCAAGGCCCTTAGTTACAACCTGAAGTCTCACTGAGCTGAGCAGAGTATGAATGCAACTCCCACCTGAGTGTGTGAAGTGGGTTAAAAGGAGAAGTATTTGGTTGGAGCTGCTGAGGATGGTGATGGAGACGGAGGCTGAGGCAGAAGAGGGAAGTGAGCACTCTGAAGACAGGTGTGAGCACTATTGATGGACATGTCACTAGCTAAATCCAGCACAGAAAAAGAGATAAATAGAAGAAGACTGAATTATTGTAGACCCCAGGGAAAAAAAATGAAGAAGCAAGTCTTTTAAGGGGAAATCCTAAGGAGATGATGAGAAGTGGATGGTGAGTGTGGGAGAGGAGACAGTCACAGCTCCTAAAGGAGGTTGGGGTTTTAAGGATGCACATAGAATAGAGCAGGGATACCTTCCACTATATCAGGTTGCTTTGAGCCCTTTCACACCTGACCCTTGCTGTTTACAGGGATGATCATCCACTGTCTTTATGGACAACCTGTGACATTGTTTTATTACCTTCATTATGAAAAACTTCTGCCTCATAGTTACTCTAAATTGACCCTCTTTTACTTTAAAACAAATAGATAAGTTTGTTATGTTTGTTTTATCCTGTCACTTGTCATATCACAACAGGCTCTCATAAAAAGTTTGTTCCCATATATAACTGATATCCAAAGCAGCTGAATACTGTGAATGAAACTTAATAAATACACAGCCAAACGTTTGGCTTTTATACACATGATATAAGTACAACATTGTGTAATAGCCATAAGACAATCCAGAGCATTTCCAAGGCATTATTGCACATCTCAGCTATTTCAACTCATCCAGCCTCTTGGTTTCATGCCTTAAAATGGTACCAGAGATATGTTATAATTCTCCAGAAATTCCCTGCCTGTTGTGAATTACAGCTTAAACCAAAATATTCAGTACATTACACATATACTCAAAATAGATGATTTAGCCAGGTTATGTTATGTGCATGTTTAAAAAGAAAAAAAAAACCCTATATAAATATGGAGCTCAATATGCACTTCCACAAGCCAGAGAGAGAATTTGCCTACCCATCCAGGATAGCTCCAAAAAGTCCTTGGTAGTTTGCAATGTCATTTGTTTCTGTGTTTAGTGATCTTGTTGTCATGGTCTTTGACTTTTCTCTCTTTTCCCTTCTTTTTGGATTTGATTATTTAGTATGGTATTGCATCCCAGAAGAGCCTCTTATGCTTTGAGACACTCAAATATGGAATGTGAATATAGCAGTGAATTGTAAAGAATATCACTCATAGCATTTGAGACTGAACAGAGAAAATGGAAGAATAAATAATGACTAAAATTCTACCACCATCATTGAGATTTTTTGTTAAATTAAACTTCCCAAGGGGAGGTTTTCCTGTAACAGAACTCCATCTGATCTAAGTATTAATGTATTAAACTTTCACAGTGATAGAATTAAATGATTAATGCAAAGATGCAAGGGGTCTAGAACATCTGTTATGAGGAGAAACTACAGGAGCTAGGCCTGGTTGGTCTGGAGAGGAGAAGACTGGAAGGGATCTCAAGAATCCATATAAATGTCTCTGAGGAAGGTGTCAGAGGATGGTGCCAGACTCTTTTCAATGGTGCCCAGTAGCAAGATGGGGAGCAATGGCCATAAAGTGAAACACAAGTAATTTTGCTTCCAACCTGAGGAAGAATTTATTTCCATTGAGGGTGGCAGAGCACTGGGACAGCTGCCCAGGGAGGTTCTGGTGTCTCCCTTTGGAAACATTCCAGACACACCTGGATAAGTCCCTGTGCCACCTATTCCAGGTGACCCTGCCTTGGCAGGGGTGTTGGATTGGATAATCTCCTGAGGTTCCTTCCATCTGTAACAACTCTGTCATCCTGTGAAATGTCATTACCTATTGTTTTTTCCTGTCTTCTCTTATATGAGAGATGAAACAGTAGATCCCTGTTTACTTTCTCTGTAATTTTTGGTGCTATTCCCTCTAGACTCTGCCATGCTGGGCTCTTCTCTGTCTCGTCCTCATGAACAGCTATCTTAGCCCAATGTTTTTGTTGTTCCTGTCCTTATCAGCCTTGTGATTGCTCTGAATCAAGCAGAGCATTCCCTGCTAGGCAGGCCAAAGGAGTAGCCAGCAGCCAGGCATGCCTTCTGTTGTTTCTTTTTCCTCAACTGCCTTGTTTTTGTCAGATAAAATTGTAAGCAAAAAGCAAATTACAGTGTTTTCTGATATTAACTGTAATATTATGTCTTCTGCCTTGTAGGCAGTTTAGTCCAAGCTGGCTGGCTGCCCATCCTGAGGCACAAGGACACTGCTCTCCTGGGAGGCTGTGTTAGATAAAGCCCTTAGCTTTTCTGGAAGTGAAGGCTATTTTTTCCCCATCGTTAGTGAAACAAGACCTTATCAGCATAGAAACACAGCCTGCATGGCAACACAAAGATACCTGTTTTGCCTCACATTTGACTCCTGCACCAAAGCATATTTCTAGTATGGTTATTAAAGTAATAGCTTTTAAGGTAGAAAGTCTGCTGGCTGACACTGTGATTATTAGCTACTCAGTTAGGACAGTTCTCCAGCTATCTGGGATGAGGTTTTTCAAAGAAGCTGACTGCATAAAGCTATGTCTGTATCAGGAGATTAACTGTGTCTGTGCTTTCTGACACTCAGGCTAACAAGCATGGCATGACCCATACTCATACTATTCCATTTTCTTATTCTCCAAAATAGTCTGGCCATCTCCAGACTGCCTTTGGAGAATGGCTTCTGGCCTCCAGATACCTCTGAACTGTGCCCTGGCATTGGGAGATCATAGTTGCCCCATGCCAAAAGTATTCCTGGGGCTACTAAAGTGGTTTAAATGTAAAGGGTTTTTTTGAGGGTCCAGGAATATTCCCTGAGACTGTTTGAACTTGAGGTCAAGTCTTAATATGCTGACTGCTCTAAAGCTTAAGTCTTAAACCCCAGCCCTCAGAGGAGCCACAGACATGGTTTCAGGGGGTTACCACGTGCTGTTTGAGCTATGAAAAAAGGTACCTTGGCCTTAGGGGCTTTATGGGGTCAATTCTATTTTATAAATAAGTCATTCTTAACTACTGAAATAGAGAAATTCCAGCTGTCTTGAAGAGCTCCGTGTCAGATCCTCTTCAACAGCATTCAGTGTCTGATGCATCTTATTATATAGAATCACAGAATTGTTGATGTTGGAAGAAGCTTTTAGATCATCAAATACAACTGTCCACCTACCAGCCTGACCATTTTCAACATTAAACCATGTCCTCAAGTGCCATAGCCACACTTTTTCTGAGGACTTCCAGGGATGGTAACTGCATTACTTCCCTGAGCAGCCTGTTCCACACTTCTTTCTATGAAGAGGTTTTTCCTAGTGTATAAACTTCTCCTGGCACAACTTGAATTTGTTTCCACATGATGCTTATTAATAATAGTAGTTACTGCACACTACAGACATCAGGGCTGCTTAACTTAGGGTTCTCTGAACTGCAGATGTTGATGATACATTTTTTTTTCCATTTTGCTTTCCTGTAAGAACATCTTTTGTCCTCTTAATTTCACTAAAGGCCAGGTTGAATGGGGCCCTGAGCAGCCTGATCTAGTGGGAGTTGTCTCTGTCCATGGCAGAGGGTTGGAAATAGATGAACTTTAAGGTCCCTCCCAATGCAAACCATTCTGTGATTCCATGAATGGGAAGATTGATGTCAAACCATGCTTTGAGATCCTCTGATCAAACACTGTGTGGCTGCAGTGGCTGTTCTTGTGTGCCCCAGTGTGGTCTCTGTATTTGTTACATGTTCCTGATGGCCAGAGACTTGCTCCAAAGCTCCTGTTGGCTTTTGGTCCAGGCACTGGATATCTCTTGTGTGGACTGGTAGTGTTTTCACACAGTCCTTCTGTGTCTGGATACCTACAATGAAGCCACAGCACTTGCTGTTTGACATCAAAGCCTGTCCCTGTGAGAATGATCATAATCGGCAAATAATGACCTCACTGTGTGTGTACACAGAGAAAAGAGAAGGCAAGTTATGAAGCAGAACCACTTTCATTTATACAGCAGTGTTTTAATAACCAGCAGATTTTGGGGAAAGGGCTGGAAAAGTAGTAAAAAGATAAATGTACTTACTTTCAAAGCTGAGATTTTTTTAACAAGTACAAAAGGTCATTTTGACATGTTAAAATAAAAAAAATACCTTTGATTTTTAGGCAGGATCCTGAGAGAGCTATCAGCATTCCCAATCAATACTTGTCATGATATTTTCTTTTTTCCCCCCAGTCCTTCCATGGCACTACTAATGCGAACCTCCTTAGCTGCACACTTGGAGCAGCCCAGTGTGATAGCTTTACCACAAAGGGCTTCTGTGTATTTCAGGAGTCAGGATATAGCACTCTTCTAACAGAAAATGCCCTGTAATGAAGGTGAAGCTCAGACATTATTTATTCCAAATACAGGATCTTTCCATCTGCGAGTTTATAGAGGCTGAGAAATTGTTGAATTTGGAGATTTGCAAATAGAAATTACAAGCTCGACTCTGAAAATATTCCCTCCTGGAAAACAAGTCCTATTCCCTCTTGTGAGCATTATCCTCATGCAGCATTAGATTGGTACAGAAGGAATTTTGAAGGTGGACAGTTTTGCTCATAAAGACACGGCACCGTCCGCTCCTGGAACGAAGCAGCCGATCCTGAGCTTGGGTACGTGGAGAGAACAGACCATCACTTGTGTAGAATTATGTGGAATATTTTTTGTGTGTTTCTTCACCAGGTCCACTTTTTAGGCTGCAGCAGGTTAAAGTTAGAGCTGTGCAAATTTTGAGAAGCCTACATCCAAATTAAGGCTGGCTTGCTTCCAGAAATGGCTGGAGCTGGCAAATTTAAATCATTTTCAAGTTGGAGCAGGGTTTTTTCTGGGTTTTATGTCATCACTTACGAGTTAAAACTGAGGAAAAACCTGGCTGGTGACCGATTTAACCTCTTTTTGCCTCCTGCCTTGGTCTAGAGTATTTTTTCTGTATGTGTGACTTGTTTGTTGAGAACTAACCACTGATGGGATTATACAGTGTGTCAAGTCTCTGGAATTGCCCTTCTAATAAAGCAGGGGATTTTTTAAAGCTTTTATTTTAAACCTTTACAGAGCATCAGTTGCTGAAATACCTAGATGAAAGTGGTTCTTAAAATATTTTCTTAAAAATAAATTATTTTTCTACTCTATATTTTTTTGCAATTCAGATATTGAATGACAATTTTAAAATCAACTGGCGTTAGCAACACCTTAGGACGTGGCACTTCTGCTTCAATAATGAATTGAAAGTTTCTTAGCATGTAGTTTTTCTGAATTATTTGTGTGGCATATATACGTGAGTTTACAGGTGAGATCACTCTTATGCCCTAATTCAGTGCATAACTTTGTGCATGACAGAGTGACTGGAACGAGATGATCTTTAAGGTCCCTTCCAACCCAAACCATTCTGTGATTTATGCATGTGGATGGTTATGAATGTGCATGGTTATTCTGAAATGATCTGAGAAGCTCTGGAGAAGGTGCCGTGATCATATCATGGGAATCTGAGGTAACAGTTTACTTCAGCAAAATACAGGTGCCTGGTTAGGACTTGACCTTTTGAAGAGCTGTCCAAACATTTACTCACTCTCACAACACCCTCATGAAGTAGAGGATAAATATTATCTCAATTTTATGGACAAGAAGGTGAGCACCAAGAGAGTCTGGATTAAAATTTAGGAATTTGTGGCATTCAGTTGCTTGCTTAATCCATTAGACCATGGTGTTTGGTTTGTCAATAGTCCCATGTTTTATAAACTGGACAAAACCGTTAAAATACCAACTAGTTTAGAAAGGTAGGAGTTCAGTTCTCCCTGCATAAAAAGAGATAAAGCCGTGTCACATCTTCATAGCCAGACTTGGGGATGTTTTTACCATATTTCTCCATGTTTGTTGTAAAGTGCTTTTGAAGGTGATAGTGTATTTAGAAAATCTTCTGGAGGAAGGGCAGCTCAAAAAAAAAGGGATAATATTTCCTTGCTAAATTAAGTTGATCATGCCTTTAACCTGAATTTACCAAAGCCCATTGTTAGGGAAGCAGTGCTGTACCTGTAATTATCTTGGGGAATGGTGCTACCGTGTTTGCATACAATGAATTCACATTTGGTTTATGCAGAGTAGAATTTATAAAGCATTGTTGTCATCTATGCCAAGTCCTTGGGATGTTTCCTGTTACCCGCCCATTGAAACAAAGCTGAAAAGCACTGTAGAAATGACAAAGGCTGCCATCATCATCTCTTTCAAAGTGCCATGGAACTGAAATGATACAGGACAAGAGGGCAAATGTTGAGAACTGGAAAAACAGAAAAACAGAGCAGTATGAAATGTCAAACCACATTTTTAAGGCGCTTTTTACTATATTTCCATAAATGCATGAGGGAATTACATTGCGAATACTTGAAACTGTTTATTTTCATTTTTGGCTTGATTTTCTAGCATTGAAAAACCATGTCTAATGATCTTGAGTATTCTTAAAGAAAAAAATTATATTTTACATAATGGTTTGCATGTGTGAGTTCCCTCTGGCAGGAGGGCTATAATTAGCTTGTCGTCTCTCAGAGAAGAGACTATCTGTCTTAAAGATGCAACAGTGAGTCTTGGCTGCTAGAGCTAGGAGCAGAACATTGTGATTTTGTTAAAAGATAAACATTATCCCTTTTCACTTATTCATCTTTCTCCTCTTCCTGCTTCTTTGGCTCAAAGTTAGCCTGGAGAGGCAAAGGACAACTGAGCACAAACAGTTTCTTCCTTCCTCGTTCAGCAAGGCGTGGCGAAAGTTCTTGGCTTCTTGACATCAATAACTTTGCTTCAACTCAACTTGGACTGTTTGGGTAGCCTTTCAAAAATAAAAAGGTATGATAAAAGGGGACTGAACTTCCTGTTTGAGTCATAAAGTAGCAGATTCAGCTAAGGCACACTTTCCTTTGGGATTGTCCGTGTACTGCCTGGGAGACGCACAGAATCATTTCTGTTGGAAAAGACCCCAGAAATAATCGAGTCCAACCAGGAGCCCAGCACTGTCAATCCATCATTAAACCATGTTTCTCAGTGCCACATCTACACATCTTTTAAATACATCCAGGGATGGTGACTCTACCACAGCCCTGGGCAGCCTGTTTCGGTACTTTGTGCTTTTCATAAAGAAATTTTTCCTAATGTCCAAGCTAAATCTCTCCTGGTGCAACTAGAGGCCGTTTTCTTTTGTCCTGTCACTTATTACCTGGGAGAAGAGCCCAACCTTCAGCTGTCTTCAGTCTCCTGTCAGAGAGTTGTAGAGGGTGACAAGGTCCCTCTGAGCCTCCTTTTCTCCAGGCTGAGACCCCCCCAGCTCCCTCAGCTGCTCCTCATCAGACTTGTGCTCCGGACCCTTCACCAGTGAGTTGAGGATGTGGAATATTATTCCTTTGCACAACGTTATTGTAGCTATTAAAAGACAATCAGCCAGAGTAGGGTGGTGGCAGACAGTGTTGTGTGTTTCAGCGTTTTGTGGTCTCGTTACTAAAGCAGAATAATTTTGGTAGAAAAGCTTTGCTGCTTTTGGGTATCCATGTGTGTCCTTGATCAGAGGAGGTGGAAGGAGAGAAGGAAAACTCAAAACCACCACAGAGTCAGAAAAATGTAACTGGTTTGAGCTGGCATAGATGTGCTGGTGTGTGTTAACTCTTGGTATTATCGTGCCTGAGGTTTCATTTCCAGCACTAACAAAGAAAGCTGTAATGCAGGAGATGATCACATATGGCATCCTTCCAGGCCAACTGGTTGCATTAGCAGGGACTGGATAAGAAGGTGAGGTTTACAGTGGCAACAGGAGTATATTGAATTTCATTTTGAAGACTGCCATTACATGTGCCAGTCCATCAGACAATGTGTTGATCTGCTGGTGAAAACGTAACTGCAGTGGCAGGGACATTTCTCCATGGGTAATGATGTGTGGATCGGGATCCCTGACTGTCCCCGTTGGTCAAATTCTTTGACTTGTGCCACATCCATTTATTCTTGAGCTTTCTTTGTAGTCCTTCTGTTGCTGCTGTCCTTCTGCCCCTCTTCTCTTCTATGTTGTGTAATTAGTCTGAACAGCATAATTTTCTTTTCTTATTCCTTACAACCCTTCTTCTCCACCCCTCTGCTTTCCTGATACTTTTCTTTGCCAAATAGTCAGAGATTTTTCTCAATTCTGAGTTCCTATGTAAGCTGTAATTTTATTCTATTATGAGTGAGCACTGCTACTGCAAGCCTGGAACTGATTACTGTTTGCATATATCCAGCATCAGCAGCCAAAGAGTCAAAGACCAAAGAGACTTTTCAGAACCTTATAAGGATTTCAAAATCACCTTGTTATTTTTTCAGATTCCCCATTTTGTTGGGAATTTCTTTTTTCTTTCGGTTGTATCAGTGTTCAAAGGCCAAGTTTATATTTTGAAAAGTAGTTGTAGATGTTAATTACCGTCATAGACAGTCCAAAACCTAAAATCTCATTTTAAATTAGCACCTATTTCCTGTCCTGGATATCTAAAAAAGCCCTTGATTAGATCAGCATGAACTCTATTTGCACTTTTCTGAAGTGTATTTCAGGCTTGGGTATTGACAAACTTTTGCTGGGAGGCTGAGAGCAAAGCTTTTGTGTGTTTTGTCTTGGTACTCGGCCCTGGCTGGGACAAGTACTTCCATTGTTTTTGGAATATTTTAATGCTTTATTTCTTCATCCCAGAAAGGAGAAATCCCAAAAATAAAAGAAATAAGAAAGAGATCAATCATTTGGAAAGTTACAAATATTAGAAGAAAATAGAAGATTTCTCTTTTTTATAAAAAATAGTGAGAAGTTGTGCCATTCTGAAAATACAAGCTGAAATTTCTATTAATGCCCTTTATGGAAGTTATATGCTACTATTGTGTTCTGAAAAGATGGGATAATTAGGAATTGAGATATAAAAGGCCTCATACTGGCCAATCTGATACCTCTCATGCCTTTCAGCTCTTACAAAGGAATACTTACAGGAATTGTGATTTGAAAAATGGAGAAAACTCTGGTGAGCTAAGACCTACTTCTGCTGTGCCAATCACTTCCCTCAAGAACTCCATAATAAATCTTGGTTTGTCATGGTCACTCATGCATTGGCTTTTACGCTCTCTACAGGATGTTTTGTCAACAAAAATAAAAAATATATTTTGAAGGCCGTTGATCTGTCCATCTTGTTGTTGCTCTTAGCTGATTTCTTGGTAATTTCTGCCCCATGCAGAAACTGAGATTTTTTTCTGAGAATGGCACTGCTGGTCTGGCAGCCACAAAAAACTTCTTTAAGTGGTCTTGTGTGGAATTGCATGTCTCATTTTAAGCCTCCTTTAGCATAAAGTGCTTAATTGGCCTGTGTCTCTGGACTGGGTGAATGGATGCAAGTTCTGAAGATGCTACTTTGTTCTTTCCTTGGGCAATAATATATTGAAGGTCATTGACTGATAACAAAGAATTAGAACAACTAGCCAAATTATCTCTGTAATATTGTGGAATAGCCATTTCTGAACTGTGAATTATGTGATTTATTAGGTCAGATTTGTTGTCCTCTTTCCATGTCAGTATCTCCCATTATCTCTTCCTGATGGTTCTCCTAGAACCCCTTAGTTTTTGACTTGATCTTTTCAGGATGAGCCAGGTGAATTTGTCTCCAATATTTGTTATTTTATAAAAGTAAGGGTACCACTGGAAATTAAAAGGAATTCTCTTGATTGTAGAACCTTTTGATCACTGCTGTTCTTCAGATTATGAATTAATACCCAACTATTGTTCAACTAAATTAACTCTACCTATTACTGTTCTTCTGAAATTGTTTTCTAAATCCTGATTTCTGTTCTCTACTGCTGCTGGTGTGAGATTCCTAAAAGTTGAGGGGAATTAGACTTTGACTGCTTTAGGAATTTTAGGAATCAGGTTGTGACTGAGTGATTTGATCTAGTGGAAGGTATCCTTGGCTGTGGCAGAGGGTTTGGAACTTTAAGGTCATTTCCAACCCAAGCCAGTCTGTGATTCCATGATTCTGTGCTTTTGCCAGCAGTACAATTAGGAGCAGAAGTGTAGGAGACAAGTAGTTGGTGCTCACCCTCCATGCACACAGTGAGCATTTCAGTGGGGTTTACTTTCAGTCTAACACTAAATCCAATCTAGCCTTGTTGGCTGAATGCCTGTTTGGAGTGCATCTTTTGATTTGCTTTTACCCAAAAAAAGACCAAGTAGTGTGCTCTGAAATCATGCTACAGCACAAAATGATGTGCAGTAAGTGAGGATGAATGGGAGATTTGTTCCAAAAGCACACCCCTGATCCAAACTAAAACGTTCCCATAGATGGATCCTTTTATACCTGATTCAGACATTTGAGTAAATCCAATAATGGGCTCATCTGGATCAGCTAGTACTTAAATATTTCTGTGCATGTAGCCAAAATGTTTCTTAACATCCCACTTGGACGTGCTCTTTTCACATTAATGTCACCATTATTGTGGAGACAGTTGTAATTGCTGTTCTTGTAACTTGTATTTATGTAGAAAAGTAATACCAGAGAAATTCAACTTAGAAATAAGGCACAAAGCAATTAGCAGTGGAACAAAGTACCAAGTGAAGTTCTGCATTGTAACGTTCTTGATGACTCCAAGTGGAGGTCAAATGAATTTCTGGAAAATGTGCTTTTGTTAAACTGGTCGCTGGCCCAAAATAAGGGCAACTGGCTGAAATTCTGTGGTCTGTGGTATGCAGGAGGTCAGACTAGATGATCTAATTTTTTCTTCTGACTTTAAACTGTATGAACTGAGTGTGAGCAATTCCCCTGATTACAGGACGCTTCTGGCCTTTGAAATCTGCAGGAGCTGTCAGTTACCAGTAAAGAACATTTGCTATTCTGCCATCAAATCAAGGAATTAATTTTAGGATATCACTTTGTTGTATCCTGCTTTCTGATGTGTATAAGCAAGGAAAAAAACACCCCCCACTGATAGCATGATTTAGATTAGGCCAACGCTGTATTGTAAACTTAGCCTTTGGTATTGCTTCTCACAACTGAAATTCAAAATCAGAGCTGAAATAGGACTTGGTTTTAGAGTTTCAATGGCAGGAAGGTTAACAGGTTATTGACAGCTTTAGGAATTAAATGTCAGGGAGGAAATGAGAGCAAACATGGATCATGAGCCAGCACACAGCATGGCTGGTTTCAATAGCGGCGGCAGATCCTCTGTAGTACCGCCCCCACTAATAGCGGCATTAGCGCTGCTTCCAGATGGCGTCAGCAGAAACACACACGGCTTTTGCAGGGACCTATAATTTATCCTGATCCCTTCCTCCTCTGGATTCACCCAGAGGGAAGGCAAGTGGTACCACAGCCAACCCCAATTGGGTTTTTTTTGTTTTTTGGATTTTTTTCCAGGAAGTGTGAGGTGGGGCAGGATCACATCTGGGGGTGCCTGGAGCCCACCAACAGTGACTGCTCTGAGTCTTGATGGGATGGAAGCATCCACAGCTCTTCTTACCCACTTCCTTCTGATTTCACTGTGTCACTTGTACTGGGCTGGTCCCTGCCCCAAAGCAGAAGGCAGATTGCAGCTCCTTTGCCATCCTTTTAGATTCTCAATCTGTCCCTTCATGTTTTCTTTTTATTGTTAAATCAGCGAGCAATCTGGTCTAGTGGAAGGTGTCCCTACCCATGGCAAGAGGTTGGAATAAGATCATCTCTAAGGTCCTTCCCAACCCAAACCATTCAGTGATTCTATGATTTTATTACAAGTGCATCTGCATTCTCAATAAGTTTTACTCAACCACTGAAAAATCATCATTTTATCACAGGTAAAAACTTAGAAAACTAGAAAATTGGATGTTTCAAATTTGAAAAACCATGTTCCTTGAAAAAATGAATAAACTGTGTTAGTTTTCACAGTAAATATGGATTAAAAAACATTTGAAAAGTTGATAAATAAGGTGTCTCTTAAAGAAGAAAACAGCAGAAAAAAATTTTTCTTGTGTACTAATATAAAAATGCAACACTGTGAAAAAGAATGTCTCAAAATATACTGAGATGATACAAGGTTATTTTCAGAAAGCTCAGATCTTAATGTTTCTTGAAAGTAGGAAATACAGATGGCAACTCGAAAAAAATTCCACTTCACAGAATGCATTAAGAAATTTTGCACATCTCAGTTTAAATCCCTGGGTTACCTCAGCAAATATATGTTTAAACAGGTATCTACTTCTTACATTTAAGTGTATAAAAAAGGAACAGCATGCATTACCAATGTATTTCTTTGCCATATCTCTTACACATTTTGGAGGAAGAAGTGGGAAAAGAAAGAAGGATCCAGTTGCTGCTAAGCTCTGTTTGGTTTTGAACTGTTTGGGTATTTCCAAAAGCCAACTCTGGCGCCTTAAATTTTGCTTTCCTCAAGAAGATGGTAATTTAAAATAGCTAGCTGAGTTTCGGTTACTGTAGCAGCAGGTCTCTTCATATCTTTTTTTTTTTTTTTTGTAAGTAAACACCCATGATTTATAGAATATTTTGTTTCAATTATTTTGACTTTGCCTTTCACCTCTTTGACCTAGAAAATTGAGAGTGCTTTAATAACCAGTGTCCTTGTTAGAAACTTATTATGTGGCTCTTTCTGGAACAGCAAGTCAAGTATGTGGCACAGTATAAGGAATTTCAATGTAATTTGTTTAGAGAGGCTGTTGCTTGACAAACCATTTCAGAACAGGCTACATGGTAAATGAGAAATTGGAAGTCTCGGTGCTGGGATGGATAATGGACAATAGATGCTTTCACTTCTGGTGCCCATTCAAGTCCAATCTGTCAAAGACTGAAAATTGTTCCCTTTTCAGACTGGGCAAGTGGCCTGTGAATAAGTGGTTGGTTGACTCTGCCTGGTGCCTGATAAAATTTGCCCACAAGTCAAAAATGTCCCCCTGTTTGGCTCCTGGCCCAGTCGTTTCAAAAGCCAAAGCTGAGTCTGCAGATGTCTTCTCTTCCCAGATCAGGACCAAGATGTTTTACTCATCTGTCTTTTTATCTATTAATTTGTTTATTTGTTACATTTTGTTTCCCCCTTTTTTTTTCCCTGTAACACCTGTTGGAAGAGCAACATGGAACACAGCAAAAAAAGGGGTCTTTTTCTTGAGGATGAAAGGATTTCCTCCCCCAGCAGAGATCAGTGGTTCGCACTGGGTCAGGATCAATGATTCATCCCATCAACAGCACCCCTGGAAGAATAAATATCACCCCAAAACACCCTCTGCTGCAATATCTTTTCATTTGCTTGGAGCTCTGTGAGACTCAGTCATGCTTTTCAGTTGAATAATGCCCAGCTAATGAAAAAGGAAGGAAATATGGAGCAGTTAAGTGACACTAAGCGACACCAGTTTATCCAGAATAAATAAAAGCTTGGTGGTAAAGATGGCTTGTGAGTTCATCCAGTCTTAGCAAACATCATGTCATCATTTCTGGGATAGAAAGCCCAGCCTTTCAACATGAGAATGTTCCCACAAAGGTGAAGTGGTTTTGAGCAATTTCTTCAATGGACTGGACACCAGCAGGCTTTTTTCTCTGACACCAAGGTGGCGAGCCCCCTTTTTTTCTTTCTTTCTTACTTTTTTCTCCTTAAGCAAACTGAATAATTACAGGAAAAAAAATAGTACATGCTTCATTTATATTTAATATCCAAGATTGGACTTGTGGGAAGTCTGAAGGTTTCAAAAGCTCCTAGCTTGTGCCCTGAGTGACAACTGCTGGCTGCTCCAAATTGGTGTTTAGGATTCTCTTGCTCCTGTTCATAAGCACTGTTTCTCTCTTGTGTGGGTAATGCCCTCTTTGGTATTGCCAAAACTCTTCATGTGTCCTACAACAAGCAGTAGATCTGTTTTTCTACAGTTTCTGCAACAACTGCAGATATATTTGTAGACCCCTAATGTGGTTGGGAGAGGATGAAGTAAATTTTGGGTGGAATTATTTAAGCCCTTTGCTTCTGTACAGACCAGATGATGTTGGGTAAGAGACAAAGACCTGCAGAAATCTGGTTGGAAAGAAAAACAGCAGAGACAGATAGGCTGGTCAAAAGAGAGTGGAAATGATGTGTTATGGAAAGATGGGGGAATGGGCTGGAAACCAAAGGGTGGATAAGCTGAACTGGATGGATTTAATTTAAGTTTAGCACAGTTGGTAATAAGGAACTAGGAAAAAATGTTGTTGTGAGGAACAGGAAAAGGTGAACAGGAAAATATCATGAGAAAAAAAAATGATTCAGTTTATTGGGGAATATCCTGTAGTTTTTAAGAAATTAGTTGATAACGGTGCACCTTTTAGAAAGCTGAGAAGGAAGTAATAATGAAAAAGGAAAGAAGAAACATTTAACTAGATATTATTTAAGGTTATTTCTTAGTCTATGTAATGTTTTAGCCACATAGCCACTGGTGAAATGGCTAGCTAAGATCAGTAGCTGATTTTTAAAATCTCAGTATTAGTGTTTATTTTGTAAAAATGTTAGATATTATTATTATGCAAAAAATATATAATAACCAATGGCAAAATATACCAACTAGTATGTATGTATTTTACTAAGATGGGTTGGCATGAAAAAAAAATGGTCCATTATAAATTAAGTATGGACTAGCCCAGATAGTCCCATACCTTGTCTAAAACCAAAATTGTAGGGAAATGGACAGAAAGGATTTTTTTTTCATCACAAACTCCATGTATGTTCAGGTTCTTATTTATTTTGAAATTTACTTTTTAAATAAGATAACTTTGTGGTTAAGGAAAGTAGTGGATAAGATGACAAAATGTCTCAATTACACATTAAACTCTTAGAAAGTCACACCTGCATTCAAGACTTGAGTGTTAGAATAGCTCCAGCATCCAAAAAATACTGGGATTTAGAACATCTTGAGTACAGGTAGGGTGATGAAGTCCTTGGCAAAATATGGGGTAACAGACCCATTCTCTACCCAGTGGCTGTATGTTTTCAAGACCTACCTGTGAACCTGTGTGTGTGACACTGTCCCACTGTCCGAAAAATAAGTCTTAGCCCCCCTGAAGTGCCCCAGATTCTTCTTCCCTAAAAATCATGATCTTGTGTTAGAATTTTCCTTCCCATCCTTGAGGGTTTGAGCAAGAAGGTGTTGAGCCCACCAGTTGGTGTAGGATTATAATCTGCAGTACTGATTTGATCTGTCTCTCATCATTTTAACATTTGAAACCTGCTCTGCTTCTCTTGGCCACTTACTCCGGGGTTTCTGTGCCATACACTGGTGAAACAGGAAGCTGAAGAGCCAGAATGCTCCCCATCAATGGCCTGCAGTGGAGGGTATTTGTGCCCTGACAGTGAAAATCAGCTTCTTGCTTGGCAGTACGTGCTGCTGGAGGCTTCTGTGCGGTGTCATTTACAGCCGTGTTGTCTTTGTAGATTCCTGCCACGATGTGAGAACACTGATGAGTGGAGGGGGAAGGGACCAACCTTCCTTACCATATGGGAAACATCTGTAATGGGCAGCAGGGCTCTCTCTGAAGGAATGTGTTGTCATTTCATACTTTCTTCAAAGTGTTACATAGACAAAAGGTATCAGCTTGAATTTTTAACAGCCTTGAGCCAGCCTCTGGGGCCAGGCATTCACCGTAATGCCAAAGTATTCTTTTAAATGAGACAGTCCGTAATGTTTTAAACTGTCTCACCCAAAAAGAATGTAACATCCACTGGAAAAGTATAGAGTAGTCAGAGTGCTCCTAAAATAAAACAAAAGAAACAATATCATGCTCTTTTATTGTGGCCCCTTAACTCTAGTCCTCTGAGAGCTGTGCTGATTGATGTCAGTGATGCAACCTAAAAATTAATGTCAATTACCCAAAACAAAATGCACATAAGTGACTTCAGGGTCTAATTTCATTCCACAAAAACCTGGAAATTCAGAGCTACTGGAGAGACAAAAAGCTGGATTTCACATTCCCATCTTAGGAACTGCCATTCTGCTGGGGGGATAAGAAGAAACAAAGGAAAAAGGAGTTACACCATTACAATAAATAATGTGATGGAGACAACAGCTCTCTCTTTGCCTAAGCCTGGATCCACTGGGTCCCATTAGCTTTAAATCCAGGAACTGCAATGTGTTCTAGGTTTGGGGCTCAGTTACTTCCCAACCACCTTTCTGCTTTTTAAAATGTAAATACTTTTATAGTTTTAGTTAACAATAACAATTAATGAGAAGTGACTAACTGTTCATTTCCAGTAATTAATTAGTGTTCTTTTATTTCTAACCACTGGAAGTGGGGATGTTGCTGTCAGCATGATTAGCCCATGATATTTGAAGCAATAATCGCAGATCCAAACAGGATAGGCCCTGCACTCTCTGATAAATGAACATGCAGTAATCGAGATGTTCTGGTGTCAGCATGCACACAAATCAAAATGTTCTAACATCAAAGAAGCACGTATGAAAAAACTTCCATACAGGATTTAAATATTCCTCCATGTTATTAAAAAAATATGGGCTGTGATATCATGAAAAGCCCGTGGTGGGGTTACAAGCGAGTAATCCATCTCTCTATTCCTAAACCCATATATAGTGACTGAACAATGGCAGTCAGCCAGAAGAATCCCGTGGCCTGCCCAGTTTGTCTTCAGACAAGTATCATTTTTATAGATGTGCATATAAATGTGTGTCTGCTCTTAAACTGGATACAAGGGAAAAAGACGAGATGCGGTAAAGAAGAAAAGAGAGTTTGATGTGATGGGTCAGACCACTGAGATACCCTTGTTTTTGGTCTGAGCTTGCATTTCAAAGTAAGTTTCATTTAAGTAGCATGTGCCATAGGAAGTGACATATGAAATTAAGTCTGTGTAAGGGGGGTATAGCATGAAGGTTCTGAGTCTGCCGAGTTATTTCATTTGCTTCATAAAGTAAATGTTATTTGCCCACCCCACACCTACAACCAATCAGTCAGAAACTAGGCCCTTCTAGGAAAAACATTTTGGAATCCTGATATTCTCAGCAACCATCCAGTGTCCCTGGGATGATTCATTTTGGCCAAGGTGTTAGGCAGGTAAGAAACAGATGAACAGAAAGACTTTTAGAAAGATTAAAAATAACTTGAGCTGTATATTAGAGAGACTTGAAGTCTGTGTCCACTTGTGAACCAGCTTTTCCAATATATGATTGTGGGTATAATGTCATTTAAAAAGTACAATGTAACAAAAAGCCTTCCCTTCCTTGGGATCCCAAGCCCTTGGCTCATTCTTGCAGCTCACAACTTGCCCACAGCTCTCTGAAAGTGCAGTGAGGGCTCTCCTCTGTGCAGGCTGTCCAATGCAGGAGCCTGTGAGGCTTTGAGCAGTGTTTCCACACTCCCAGTGTGCCACTGGCACTCTTTCTGCTCATCAGAGCTGCTAAACACAGGAAGGAGTTTGTGTGTCCTGCAGGTAAGAAGTGCTGGGGAGGGCAGGACCAGGCCCTGCAGTGTGAGTGGTGGCCAGGAGGGGACTGCTCCCTTTCATGTCCCAACTCACATCTTGCCAACAAAGCCATTCCCAAGTCCAGCTCCCCATGTGCTCAGCCTGTTTCAGCACTGAGATGGATTTGTAGGGGGTAGTGAGCAGGGCCATTGTCATCCAGACCCAGTCTGGATCTGGTGTTTTTCACAAACCATAGAATCATTTAGGTTGGAAAAGCTCTCTAAAACCATTGAATCCAACCATTAATCCAGCACTACCAAGCCCAGCACTAAAACCAGTCCCCAAGTACCACATCTACACATTGACCACTTCATTCTGGTTACCTTTTTTTTTCCTTCTTCTGTTTGCTTTGGATATATTGAGGAAATCAGTCCTTCATATTCCTTTCTTTTCCAAATCCTCATGCTTAAGTCTGGCTTGAATGGGATAAATGTGACATTACTTTGCCAAGACTGGCCTGATACTTAAATGGGCTGTGACTTAATGGAGAAGCATTCTTCTGTGATTATCACCAATTACTAGTGGAGTGTTAACTGTTCAAAGCAATTAACTGCTCTGCTTTGTATTTTTTACAGGCATATTGCATTCTTTGCATAAGGAGTATGTAATTCCTGCATGTAATTAAAGAATAACCTTTAATTTCCTAAATTAAAAATGCTTGCCATCATCAAAAATCAAATACCTGTATCAATACATGCCTGGATTAATGTTCAAATTAAGGATGGAGCTTTGTTTTGAAAGGTAGGAGCATTTGGCTTTCATATTTAGTGAACCATTTTTTAAGTTTGGATTTGAACCTGATTTTCAGAAGTCCAGGAGGGACCAGGAAACCTATTTTGATTCAGGGTTATTTCTAATATAAATGACATAAAACCTGGTAGTGTATAATAATTTATTCTTCTGCTAAAATATTGGTTTAACTGGTTAAACCGCCTCAGCACTTGGATTTTTTCTCTAGTGTGTTGCAGAAATACATGTGAAAGATGGATTGGATGCCATTCTGCAGCCTAATCCTAGGTAATTTATTCAGTTTTACCTGAGAGAAAGATCCAAATATATGTTCTTCTGGTTTTAATCAGTCCAACTACAATTGGTTCAACTTTTGCCTGAATAAGGAGCAAGTAAAAACTGAGCAAGAGCCTCAAGATTTGGCTCTTATTCATTAACCTCAGGGCAGACTTCATTTTGTGTGATTTTTAAGCTATTAAAATGTTGGTTGGCTTCCATTTGAGCTCAAATTCCTAATATCACCAAATAATTATGTGTAGATGATGAAATGAAAAAACAGGCATGTAGTCTCCAAATGCATTTCAGTCTGGGTGGCTGAAATGGCTCATAACATTCAATGCATGAAAATGGGGTGGATTGAATAAATTAGCAGAATCACAAAAGGAAACCACTATAGGAAATAGTTTTACACGTGTAATCACTGAAATACTCTAGTGAATGTGTCAATCTGTACTAAATAAATATATTTGTTTATAGACATGTTCTGTATTAGCTTCCAGTCTTTCACAGCACTTTGCCAAACAAAATCCCACTAGAAGTAGGATGTTCGCACCCGAGTAGGAGTTTCTTGGATAAATATTTTTTCTATATTGAGACCAAAACCACTTCTACAAATTTCAGACTTTGATTGAAATAGTATATTTCTTTTGCCTCTTTTTTTTTATTTTATTTTTTCTCTTCCCCCCCCCCCTTCCCATCTCTTTCACTGGCAACCACTGATGCATTACCTTAATTCCTCTTACCTCCCACTGCTCCGGTGCGCCGGCACCCCTCTGCAGACAGAGCACATCAGTCAGGGCTGAGCAGGGTGAGAAGTGGCCACACCCCAGTGCTGCCACCAGCAAAGGGCCTCTGAGCCTGAGAAAATTCCTCTCTTCACAGACCTGAGCTCGTGGTTGGGCTCTCGTTTCCCCACTGAAATGCTCTGTGGCATCAAAGAGAGAGCAGATGTGCTGTGGCCTCTGCAGAGAGCGTTTGCAGGATGCTTTCAGGAGGTGGGGGAGAAGTGTGTTGCAAAATGTCATTAGGTGCTGCTTTTCTTTAAAGTTTTGGTAGTTTTAAGGGAAAAATGTAGGTGAACTCTATTGGTTTGCCCTAACAATTTCATTTCAAAGTGATACCCACTCCTCCTATGCAATACCTGCCAATTTCAGCATCCTTTTCTATACATCTGGTATTTTAGCCATTACAATGGAAGGTATAATGCAATGAAAATAATAGTTATGGCATAGTATACAATGTATTCAAAGTGTCATTTAATAGCTCTGTAATCAAACAGTCATCAAAAAACTTCCAGAGAGTGATAGTATTTCTGTTTCAAAGGCAGGGGAAATGGAAGCACAGAGGCACTAAGTGGTTTGTCTGAGGCCACACAGCAAATAAGTGTCAGAGCTGGGAGCAGAGCCCAGCCCTGGCTCCTGCCCTTATACTCAGACAACTGTAGCACACCATATTGTTTCCAAATAAATTTGCTCTTTAGCTCCTATGCTGAGGTCATGAGCAGTGAGGACACAAAGGGAGAATTTAACCTCTTCTGTCAGTTCCTAGAAAAAACCCTGAGCTTCTACAGTAGTAGAAAAAAAAAAACAACATAAAAGGTTAAATAAAGTCATCCCTGGAAACTGGGAGCCATCCAGGTTGTTTGGTGCTGAATTGCTCTTAGGCTGATCAAGTTTTTATTGTTAGTGGTATATTTTCACATGGGAGTGCTGTGACTGTGCAGTGCCCTGAGTCATAAACCAGAGGTTTCAGTGTCCAGTCATACCTAAAGTCTCAAGACTTCCAGTTTTAATTTAATTCTCAGACATAATAAAGTTCCCTGTGTACATTATTGTTGCCATGCAGCTAAAGCAGCAAGTTGAAGCACATCAGGAGGAGAAAGTTTAACCCTTGAGCAACTCCATGTGTTTTGACCAGTTTGACATGAGGCAGTAAAAATATAAGTGAACTGATTGCACTGCTCATGAGGACAGCAGGAACACTCAGGAGCCACTGCATTTCCAGTGGGTGAGGGGATTAAGCTTTCCCAATTATGCTGGATTCCAACAGGTCATATCCATCAAGGTCTGACAACTCGTGGAGACCTGCTGTGGAGACTGTGCTGTGCCAGCAGTTTGTCCTGGGCAGACAGTTATGGGCCATTAGACCCACGGCAAGAGGAACTTGCTGGATTTCAACTTTCTCCACAGGAGAAGCAGCTGATGCTGTCCAGGGAAGAGTGGTGATGGAGCCCTGTTTCAGGATTTGGAGCCTGGGGGAAGGGATTCCTCTCCCTGACTGTGAATGGAGAGCAGCGTGTGGTTGAAGTAGGGCTCAGAACAGGAATTTCTATCAGTGTGCAAAGCAGCGTCGCCTTTCCTCTGACCATTAAAAAGGGTTTCTTGGTCTCAGACAAATAAAGCCCATTAAAGCTGGTGGCAGTGATGGGAAAGACTTTGTGAAAATATGTTTGTTTTGCAAAGCTAGCTGCCAAGTATTGTTTTATAGTTCCGTTTTTTCCTGCTTTCTCCACAGTTTACAGTACCCTCTGAGAGACTTAAAATGATCCCCCTCTCCCCACCAATTTTGTTCTTTTTTTCTCTTGGCAGACACTGATACCCCTTCCCACACCCCAGTTCTTGCTGCAACAGAAGCCATGATCCTTTTGCCTTGTTTTTCTTTTTTACAATTCCAGCCCAGCCCTGAGAGCAGCATTTTCTGTTTAACTGCAGCATTGCAAGTTTGGCCAAATACACTGGAGGACAACAGTACAAGCCCTACATTTTGTTCTCTATCCACTGGTGTCTGAGAAATTAATTTGCTCCTTGTTTTCCAGTGATACTGCATTTCCATCAGCCTTGGGAATGTCATTTATCCCAGAAGCAGAGAACGACAATAAAAAAATTGGATAGTTGAGATCTAGACTGTTCTTCAACAGACTTGGATGATATATCCTGGATATGTCCCATTCCTGTACAGCAGCACAGTTTTACAAAATTATTTTAAGAGTTTACACCACTGGCAGATAAAAGGTCAAACAAAGCCCTGAGCTGACTTTGCTGGGAAGCATTTTGTTTATGGATGGTTTATTAGAGTAGTCTTTTATCAGTGCATGTTTGTGGGCACCTACCTGAAGTGTTCTTGTTATCTCTGGCTCCTTCCTGAGGGCAGGTACTCTTGGCATGGACACTGCTGCTGTCCCTGGTGTCTCACCAGGCTGAGGACTCAGGGAACAGACCTGAGGAATGCAGCTCTCGGTGTTTCTTCCACCTAACTGAGGTTTCCTGGGATCTGGTGTAAGCACAAATGTGGTTGTGCTTGTAGAGGGACTGTTACAATATGGATAAATGGATGCTGTAGCTCTCAGCACATTAGCCTCATCATAAATGAAATCCATGAGATTTCATGGCTACAGCAGGGAAGATCAGCCAGATCATCATACAAGTCTGTAATGTGCTAAACCTGGGTGTCCATAGATGCATATTTGGGGTGTGTTATTCATTACTGACCATGTACAATTACGTACATAAAGCGCTCCCTCATCCTTTGAGTAATATCAGACATCTGTGCTTTGGCTACTGATTAAAGATGGGTTTGTGGAATTAGAGCCTTCAGTGCCATTGTTTTAAATTGGAGAATTATCCATTATATTTCTATTGTAACATGAATGCACTTTTAATAAAGAGAGTTTATATCCACACAAATCTATTTGAACTTAAACAGAAGCAACTAATTCTAGACAACACATGGATTTTCTTTTTCAAACAATGTTGCTCATATTTTGCCTCTTAAACTAATTATTATTTTAATCTCTAAATAAGCTGACACTTCTTTGCATGTGGTTTGTCTGTTCAGCCTGTGAAAAATTAGAGGAGTAACCTTTTAATCACAGAGGTTTTAGTCTAGATGTTTTTATGTACAAAGAGTTATGAATCTGTCCGTGGTGACCTGCTTGATATTATGGCAAGCTAATGAAATTTCAAAGTTAATGTTTCCCAAATCAAATGGAAAGAAGAGACAGGGAGAAAAGGAGCAGATTCAAAATTAGAGAATCTTGGTGGTTTATGGGTTCCAGGTTATTTGGAATGGAATGAAAGTTAATGCTACATCCTTTTTTCCATCCTGCCAGCCAGTGTCTGATCCAAGAACGTCTCTTATTTAAAGGGCAGGGCTCCCTCCACTGTTCTTAAATAAAGGCGCTCACTGTCTGAGATCCAACCCTCCCTGATTTTCACAGTAACATTGTAAGGTTGCATGAAGATAATTATTTAATGGAAAGAAGTTTTGCATATGATTCCCCTTTCACAAACCTGCTTAAGTCATATGGTTTGATTTACATTTATGCAAATGTCAGAGAATAGAGTAAAATTACCCAAGGCAGAAAGGACCATGGCATGTCACAAACAAGATGTGCCTATTTGCATTTATGTTTATTAATGAAGTTCAGCCAGGGCTTGCTCTTTGATTTGGATGTCTTTGTTTGCCATTCCACTTTATGCACTGTAATTAAACCACTTGCCCACACACATACAAGAGGACACCAAGAAAGGGAGACTTAAAGTTTTATAAATGCTGTTCTGTAACTCACTTAAACAGGGCTTATAATTCAGGATTTAACATCTCTAAGTGATACAACAGGCCTGCAGTGTGACATTGTGCTTAACTTTAATGCAAGAGAACTGCAGACTTAAACCAATGTAGGATTTGGCCCAATAAACTTTGGTGTCTCGGGTGCCTGCTGGAGATGTTTTACCCTAGACTTTCCAAATTTTATCCCAAATAAAAATTTAGCCTCAACCCACTCAAAAATCACAGCTGTTTCTTTCTCCTGCCAAAATTATTCTTTCTCATCATGCTACAGCTGTGAAATTATGCACTGGTGTAAATTGTTAACTAGAAACCAATTGTAGCTGAGGTGCGTGTTCGGAAGTCTTGGTGTTCTAATCTACTCTGTTCCCTCATTGAGGAGCACTCACACATCTTCATGCTTGGCTGGGAATGGTTTCTGTAAATTACAAGATCAAAGACTGGTATGGGTTGGAAGGGACCTCAAGGATCATCCAGTTACCACCCTCTTCCATGGGCAGGGACACCTTCCACTATCCCAGGTTACTCCAAGCCTCTTCCAACCTGGCCTTGGACACTTCCCGGGATGGAACAACCACAGCTTCACTGGGAAACCTGTGCCAGGCTCTCACCATCCTCACAGCGAACATCTTCCTAATATCCAATCTAAACCTACTCTCTTTCAATTTAAAGCCATTTTCCTAGTCATAAATTGCTAATAAACAGAATTATCTGTCCCTTAAATTGTCCTATGAACTCTTTAGTAAGCTGTCCCATTTCTTGGGATCTGCTGTGAGGACAGAAATTTTGCTGCCCTTTTGTTGGAGTGGTTGTTCTTGGTCTTTTGTAATGACACTGCCTTGGGCTACCACTACAGGAGAGAAATGGGACCAGAAACAAAAGGAGCAGAAAATGGATGATTTTTCATGAAATTTGAGGATTTGCTTGGCCAAGTTCCCTTGTGCCATGCTGGCTTTTTAAGCTGTTAGTTTTTCCTTTCACCAAACTAAGGGCAAAGAAAGATGTTGCATTTAGGCAACTGACAGCAGTGAACGCTGCCCATCTTTTCTGCTTCACTGTGGCTCCTTTCAGATTGTTGGAAAAAGGCCTGCCTTCATTGATTAAATAATGATAGTGTTGCCAAGAGAGGATCCTGTGTCAGAATCCAGTGTGCTTTGACAACTTGAAGGAGCAACATTTCCAAGGGACAGTTCCTATATATAGAAGATGCCTGAAAAGATTGTTCACAAGATGCCTTCATGGGGTAGAATCATAGAATGGTTGGGGTTAGAAGAGGTGTTAAAGATCTGGATCCAACCCCACTCTGCCATGGGCAAGGATGGACTAGGTCAGGATAAGATTGAGAAGCGAGGACTAAGAAGCAAAATCATCACAACTCTCCCCTAAATGGGAGCAGGTGGTAAGAGTGGCCTGGACAAGATGAAGGTAATGTTTCTGCTTTCACATTGTCACAGCCTGTACAGCCTCTGGCTCGCAGCAATCTGTCCTTCCACCTTCAAGGAGGTCAGAGAAAAGGAAGAAAAATCTTGTCATGTGATATAAAGGAGCAGGAAGAGTTTCTGTGAGAGCTAGATATAGTCAAATAAGGATAGATTGATTTTTCAGGGCATGGAAGCCATTCTGGGAAGGCAAACTGTCTAATTTGTGCCAGGTTAGGTGATTACTCCCCATGTCTAAAAGGTGGTCCCTTGACCACCCCTGCACATATTGGGTACAACAAGAGGTTGACAGAACTTCAACCATAGCAGAGACTCAGCCCACAGCAGGAAAAGTCAAAGCACAGCCTGGTAGTAAATTTTAAGAGAGAACACACAGAAAATTTGGATGCAGTAGGCACTTTTCCAGAAAGGGCTCCAGGAGGAACCATGGGCTTATGTTATCTCTTGACAGCAAGACATATCCAGCAAAATGGATACAGCTATTTTAATCCCACATCAAGAGCCTGCATCATCCTCTATCTGTAATTCTGAGCCAAATAATCATATTTTAAAAAAAATAAAATGTGGGTGCTGCCAAAGTGGCATAAAGCACCCAGAAGTGTCATCCAAACCCTCTAAATTATCTCCAACCACATTAAATGTCTGCCACATACATCTAAACTCTTGCAAGGGCACATACACATGTGAGTTTTATGAAAAACATCTTGCCGTTTCTCTTCATGATTCTTGGCATGTAAAGATCTGTCTTTCAGTATCACAAATTCAGCTGTAGAGATCTTAAAGATATCTGGTATAGCTCAGAAAGATGGGATGTCTGTAAAATACTTTTGCTCTGCATAAAAGCATTTCAGAGGTTAACCTTTATTATCTAGTTATGTATCAAAATGAGAACGGAGCGTTATCTTGTTATGGAATGGGATGAATCAAACTCCCTCCTCTGAAATACTGATTTTCAAAACAGTTACCTTTTTGCTGAGGTTGAAGGTACAGATGGTTTCTGGGTAAAAGTGTTCAGTTTATGGCTAAATTCCATAACGAAATATACATATATCAGAATCACTTTGTCTGGCTTGGGAAGGAAAAAATGTGTTGTTTTCATTATTGCTGAACTTTATAATGGCTTCAGGAATTTTGTTGGTCCTATCCAAAGAAAGTGAACTTCAGGCAGAGATTAAAGCAGAGGAAGTTTCAGCCCAAGGGCAAATGTTTCAGAAAGTTTAAAGTATGTGAAAGGGGGAGTGGAGTAGGAAATAGTTTTCAATCCTAACTATAGCCACACTTGTTATAATATATCACTAAATATAGACCAGTGGGTGTGCCCAACTCTCCAAAGGTGTTATCCTGCCTGCTATGAAACTGGCTTCTGAAATGACCTTTGCAGGGATATAACTGACTGAACACTGCCCATGTTGGAAAATGTTAAACTTCATTATTTCCCAGGTGAGCCCAGCCAAGCCCAACTTTGCTTCACAACCAAAATTCCTTTCACAAAACTCAACCTTTTATCTTTCATGTAGATCCAGCTTTGTACTTGGGATCATTTGTCTCCAGGCAAACTGCACAGTAGTCCTGAATATTCTGTTTATGTGTTAAAGGTTGTCACTTGGGTTATAAAGCCCAGTGAAACTATTGGGGTCAAGCAGCTAAAAATACTACTTCTGCATCGTCTTCCAAATGCCAGCCATAATGGTTTGGGCAAGCTGAACATCCAAACTGCCTTGGACTTTCTGCTTGTGGTTGTGGGAATATATTGGATCCTTTCAAAATTATTGGCTAGTCTGTTTTGGGCATTTCGTGTTTGCGTATAGAGTCTTTGGATTTATTTTGTGTTTTGTTTGTGGGGATACTGTCATGTCTTGGCTGTATATACCAGAGCTGATGTTCTGCTCTTCGACTTTTAATGCCATATGCTGCTATATCTCCAGACTGAAGTGTGGTGTTAATGTAAAGGATGCTGTAATGAACATCTTACACATATTTCCTTTTGAATATTCGCTGTCTGTAAAATCTCTCTCTGAATACATCCTTGCTGGTTTTGAAATGATTTCTTTACAGTTCAGTATAAATGCTATTTATATCCAAAGCTGTTTGAGGTTATCCTTTACTCCTAATGTTACTCTAATTCTAGTTTAGGAGAGGAGAAATTGATCTGGCTGAAATTAATTAGGAAATTGGTAGAGTCACTAAAGATGGTGGTTATGTATGGCACTTCCTAAGTGCTTTGACTGAAGAGTACAAAATAAATCTGACCAAGCAGCAACTGTAATGAAATAGTTGACTACATTTTCATTTTTAAAACAGGATGCCTGCTGAAGGTGAACCAAATAAAGCAAAACTATTTTAACTCCTTTGCTTTTTAAAGGTATTGTTAATAGGAAAAAAAAGTAATTTTTAAACTGAGAATATCTCCTTACATTACAGGGTTTCCAATGACATTAAAAGGTATAGTTTCCTATATTGATTGAGAAAGAGCTGTTAAAAATGCATGAAAGGTATTTTAGGGAGACAATGTCACAGGATCTTTTAAAATTATTTTCTCAAATGCTACTTAACTCCTGTGCTTCTTTACCATTGGAAACACGTTACATCCCAGGTTACAATATATGGGATATCAAATTATTTCCTACTGACCAGAGAGTCTTTAAGATTAATTTGGGTTTGGAGTGGTGGGGATTATACCAGTGTCTGTTTATATAACTTTAGACTCAGGCTATAAATTAAGTCTGGAAAACTGCAATTATTCAATAATTTACAGAGCATTCAGGCAGTTTAGAAATAATTCTTAAATGGTAAATAGACAATATGTGTTTATAAAGGACACAGATTCAGCATAATGGTGTATTTTTGGCCTCATCTATTTTGCAGGCAATTAACAAGGGAGGATGTTATATTTTTGCCTATCTCTTGCTCTCCTGAAATAGTCACTAACCACTTGTTAACCACACTGATTTTTTTAATAGACTAAGTGGTTGCTTACAGCTTCCCCACCAGAAATGTTCAGATTAAGCACACTATTAGATTGCAGCCAGAATAGCCTACAAAACAGGAAGAAAGCCTTGCCTTTCTCTCTGCCTCCTTCCCTTGTTTAAGCTGATGTGATAATTCACTACAGATTTTCTCTTTCCCTGACAGAGTGCCTACCGCAGGAACGGGATGACTTTTCTTGCCTGCTGATGTGGATGTGGCTGCAGCAACAGGAAAGACAGTATTATATTAAGGTGATTTTCTTTTCCCCTCCATGGAAGGAAAAAAAATACAAGCTCCAATGACTCCATCTACCAGTGAGTGGGCTGGTTTGTTGTGACTATCTGCTGGCTGTCTCTGTCTCTTTTTTCAGCCCCCTCAATCGTTATTCTTGTTTACTAGCTGGAACATTTAGCTAATTAATGGCAGGATGTTTGGGATAGGGTGTAGGTGGACAAGAATGCAGCTCAGACAATGCTGGAGTTTGCAGGGGACTTTCTGAGTGCCATGTCATTTTTATTTGTGTCTGGAAGTCTGTATGTTCTCCAAAAGATGTTGGGTTTTTTTTGTAAAGCAGGATGGGGCAGGAAGAGGCCAGAGATAGACTGGGTTGTGTTGGTTTATTAGGTTGCATAAAGGTTATGTAGTTTTCTTGGCAATTTTTACCAAAAGGAAAAGTATTTCCCTCTGTTTTCCACTAATTTCCATTTGTTTCTCTCAATTAATATAAATGCTCACAGAATTTAACCCAGTTTAATCCAGTGAGAGAATTTTGATGACAGCCATACTAAGTTTGGACGCAAAGATATTCAGAAAAAGTTCAAGTAAACTAAAATTTACCAGTTAGAGACTTGGCTATTTGTGACCCAAAGATGGGCTAAGTGCTCACGTCCAAATTTTCAATATTGGCATCTCCTATGATTTGAGCTGTCATTGTCCAAAATCAAAGAAAGCCTTTGCAGTGATTTGGCTCTGGATTGGACCCCTATTTGGAAAAATATGTTCTAAAGTGTTTCAATCACTGTGTCTGTCTCAGTGGTTCTAGGCAAGGCTTAACTTTGTGTACTTGCTCAGCGTTTGCTAAGGAAGGAGATGTTGTCCCTGTTGTTGACAGAGGCAGCATTAGTGTTGGATTTGGTTAAAGAAGAAGCCAGCTCTTTTTTTTTTATATATTTTAGCTAACGTTGTTTGTTTTCAAGATTATTTTTTTAAAATCTCAGTCCCTGCCTGTATGCTCGTTCCCATCCTTTTGCTCCTCCAGCCTTTGCTGGCCTCACAAACACATTCATTTCTTCCCGTAAAAACTGTGCAAATATAGAGCTAACCACGATGGTGCCTGAGCAGAAAAAAGGGTTCCTGCTTCAGCCCTTCACCAGGATCTGCTGGCACATGCTGCTGCTGTCCCTGTGGTACCCACAGGTCAGGGGTCTTCCTCAGCTGCCCTGAGCTTAGGCTTGGAATCCAGCTTAAGCCTCAAGTTAATACAGAACACTCAAGGAATCAAGAGGAGAACAGCAAAGTATTTTATGTCATGCAGCCATCCTCCTCCTTTGTGCTTAGTATGTGAGGTCTTAATTTTCACTCCTGCTCTGTGCTCTTGTGGTGGTTTGTAGGTGGTTTTGTTGTCCTGCTCTTCTGGACCTACTTGCAAAAACTTTAAATATATGTGTAATCTTTAAATAAATGGAAAAATGTCTCTTTGCAAACAAAGTATTGTAAAAGTGAACGTTGTGCGTCCAATAGTGCTGCCGTTCATAAATTGCTTTTCTCTTTTATCTGCTTATGCTTCTGTTTTCTGAAAATTTTGTGTCTAAAGGACTAAAAGTAATGTGTACAATGTATTAAATGAGGGAAGGGGGAAGTTTTCTGATGTTCCATTTGTGCTTCTTGAAATATATGATTAAACTTTCCTTTTTATCATCACTCTTTATTTTTGTTGGCATCCTTAATCATGGAAAATTATATGCTTGCTGTAAACATCCAGAGTTTTTTAAAAGGACACCAGCACTTATTGTATTTGGTTTCGATCTGCAGGGATACAGACAGAAGAAACCATTTCAGTCACTGGGTACTGGAATCAAAATTCCTTCTGTTGCTGTCTCTCTCCCAGATTTTACATTTTAAAATATGCGTAAGCAGGAAAAATACTGGCACTTGTTTTTTACTGGTCTCCTTAAAGTCCCAGAGAATGAAGACTCAACATACATTTCTCTCAGAAATATGACAGATCATGTTTTTGTTGGTCTGCTGTGTGTTTGTCTATCTTGAACAGCCTGACAGGCAATTATTTATAAAATCTGGGTTTGCCCATAAACCCATATAATAACCTTTCACTTCTCTGCACAACTCAGGGAGCTGAATTTAGAGTCAAACAAGGTACGTTATGTCTCCCTATCTTGGTCTAACCCAGTTTATTCTTATTTTGGGAAGCAATCACTTTTTTTTTCATCTTCAGAGTTTTCCTTAACTCTGTTTAAAACAAAAATGCAACCAGTAATACTTGTGCTGCACTTGGAGAGTTTCTTAGCACCACTTCCCATGCTGCAAAAACAGAGATGTATGTTTAGGCTGGTACTACACATTTTAATTATATATATATAAAATTCAGCTTGAGATTCAGTTAATGGCTGCATATGAATAGCTTTGCACTTCTTTAATTTCAACTTGTAGATCGTTTCTATTCTTAGCCAGGATTTATAGGTACTGAATCAGGTTATGTTGATTATTTCACGTTAGTTATCTGAAGAAGGGGAACTTCAGTTTCAGTAGGAATATGACTGTATATCATATAAGGTAGTGTGAGTTTTGCTGTCAGATCAGTGCCTGCCTTGCTCTGTGGTTATACTACCTGGTTTTTCAGTTTTTCTTCCAGCCATCCACAAAACAGGCATAATAATTCAGCTTAAAACTTGTCAGAGGTGAGGGAGCCACAACACAAATTTCTAGTTGAGCTTCATCTCATTTCCTGGTCCATCCTCTGTCAGTCTTTCCTCTGAGAAAAACAAACCCTTTAAAAGGCTTTTGTCTTTGTCTGGAAATTGGGAGAAGCTGACACTGCTCCATATACACTCTCTCCAGAGACACTCAGAACCCTCCAAAATTTGCCCCCCTGGGTTTTCAGAGCACACTTCTCTTTGTCAAGTGTCCATCTCGCTGAGGGGGGAAATACAAAAAATGTTTTGGCATTTATTGGGTGTGGATGAACCTTTGTGTTGCATTAAGGTTATGCCATCAGCCATGTGTAGATCTCATAAAATGATTTATAATTTCCTGTCCAGCTCATAGAGAATGTTTCATGGCACATAAACACTTCTAATCATAAATTCAGAATAAATAGATAATGACATTAGTCACAAGTCCAACTCTAGCTGAAACTTAAACAGTTACAGGGTTCGGGGTGTTTTTGCCTGAATGAATCATCTTGTCCAAAGTTGGGCTTTTTATACCTCTGCTATATATCTACCCCATGCAGCAGTGCAGCCAGGGAAATGCAGTGGTGGCATGCATTAAATCCAGGTTTATTCAGAGGGCACAGAGCCAGCACTAAGCAGCAAAGCCATCCCTGAAGGAATTGAATGTAAATTTGATGGTTTAAACAAGGCCAGATGCCTTAAAAATTATTTTGAAAAGCTGTATCTTTAATGTAGCTCAACTTTTTTTCTTTTTTTGCTTGAGATAATGATGTTGCCTTTACAAAATAATAAAAAAAAATAGTTCTCATCTCTTGTGGGGAGACAAAAATCAGATATTTTGGCTTCTATACATCACTGAAAATCTTGGCAACTACTGAAACAAAGTTTTAGAAAGCAGATGGCTGAAAATTTGAAGGAAACCTTCATATTTTACTGTTCAAATCTTTTCATCTGTCTAGAGAGTGCTCTGAGACACTACATTAATAGCCATTCTCAGTAATCAAGCTCCACTATACTTATATATTATTTTTCTTAAACAAGACAGATTAGTAGTGAAAGATGGAAAGATAAAGAGGGAAAATATAGAACTAAAATTATAATAATACAGTTTCATTTTACATTTTATAGCTCTCTTCAATATTTGTGATTGATAATTCATCTTAATTCATATCAGGCAGAAATATTGGCACAATAATCTTATATCAGTATCTGTCTGTTTCTGGACTTGTCTTCATCCAGATGCTTTGCAAATATTTCTTACTGGTTTGGTGGAGGTGTGATCTGTCAATCTTTGGTCCTTGTATGACTTTGATTACTGTAATATCTGAGTGCCTCACGAGTTTCCGTGTGTTTATGTCTACAGCACAACTTTAAAATAATGTGTTGTTAGCTCCATTTCTTCTGGGGAAAGGCTGAGTGATGGGCCACACGTTGGGAAACCTGGAATGGTTCAGAAACCTGGATTTCTCAAGTCCATAATGATGTTCTCAGTTCTGAAATATCCTCTCTCTGCAGTGAAGGTAGTAGGTGTGTCAGAGAGCACATAACCCAGCCCTGCAGGCTGGGGGAGAAAGGGACAAAGGCAGTATCCACCTGGACCCATGAGAGGACCTGGACATGGAAGAATGCCACCACACAATCTGGATGCAATCCAGGGCTCCAGACTGTGAAAACTTCTGGCTGAGATGTGCCATGGGCACTTGGTGACCCTGTGCAGAAACACAAAAGATAAGTTTTCACTATAACATGGACTGTGGGACACCTTCCTTCCTCCAAACTATGCTGGACTTCTGAAATCACCATGAGGGATGTACTCATAACAAAAATCCTGCTTTGGCACTGCCAGAGCATTCTTCATCTCCTCCCAAACTGCTTTTGCAGAATGCAACAGAGCACAAAGAAATGAGAGGAGAAACACAGTTAAGAAATATAAATGCCCTTTTTTAAATGGGGCAGCAGCTGCAATGCATGTTGACAAAGATAAAGTAAAATGTTAATTTTTGGTAGATGAACTGGGTCTGAACCCAATAAAATGCCACTGAAGAGTGGTGGCTGATCCTCATCCTGTAACTAGAACTGGAAGAAGAGAAGGTGTAAGGTATCAGAAGGTGTAGTGAGATTCAGATAGTTAGCAGTCAATAACTGGCTCAAACTAGTTCTGTTTAGCTCTCATTTCCCTAAGTATTTAATTAATCTGCAAATAAAAAAAAAAACCAAAAAAAACCTCCAAAGAAACTATTGCCTTTCTTGTACTGACATGATTTCTTCAGATCTGTAAATGAAATGCAGCAACTGCATGTCAAGCTGAGGTGAAAACAAATCTGAAATATCACTGCAGAAGAAGGAAGGTGTTCAGAGAAGAGAGGCTCCAGTTGAGCTTCCCCCTGATCTCCCTTGCTCAGATTATTGTGTATCTGCTGATCAGCAGTGCCTAAATCTGCTGCTCGTGCACAAATTTTGTTGTAGCTTCAGCTGAATGATTTTAGCAAACTAGACATGATCTGTCTAGTGTTCTCTATGTCAGCTTGCCCTTATTTTAATATTAAAAGAATTTATACTCCTCTGTTTTGGAATGGTATCAACATAGTCCTAAATTTTCACTGCTCAGCAGATTTTTGTGTAGACTGAACACAAATAAATAGAAATAATTATTAAGGAATGCTTTGAGCACCTAGGAAAAGGTCTTTGACAGATTCTCCATGGAAGGTGCATCATTCATCTTCTCTAGGATGATGGCAAAACTGATACATGGCTCCTGTAGAGCTTGAACTTGTACAACAAACAGTTGAGGTCAACCTTGAGATCTCTCTCAAACTCATCAGCATCCCACTTGTCTCCTCACTGTGTAAATCAGGCACAAGCCCAAGAGGAAAAACATGACAGATTCTTCCATTTGAAGAACGACAACACTGAATATTCCAAGGTAAGGCAGAATAACCTTGGTCTGACTGGGCTCAGCAGCAGGTCGTTTAGGAAAAAACTTCTTTTTTTTCCTGTTTGAAAATTACATCATTGTTATTTCCACACTTTGGTGATCAGAATTTTGTCAGTGAAGTAGGTGAGTATAGTTAATTCTCGTGTGCAGTCAACTTTGAGAGCTGACACAGTGGTAAATAGCTCTCTATCCTTCTGCATCTGTTTGGCTTTTTTTACTAGTGGGTTAAAAACCTCACCTTTTAAGGGCACATGTATTTTGAGCTAGAGTCTGAGTTGGTTGCTTTTATTCACAGTACTCAAATAAGTAACTGTAGCCATCTAAGCTAGTCCACCTTGCTCCATTGGCCACCCTTGCAGGTTACAGTCTTACCAAAGTTACTGTAGTGAAGATAAAATTTGGTAAAAACAGCCAAACTTTTGATTTTTGGCCAATATCCAAACCTTCCCAGTTTTTACCACAGCTGTTTCTTATAGGTGCTTTTTTTCAGTGTTGAAGTTGGGCTTGTAGATGATGCTGAATTCATTTTTATTTTGTTGAGGCTTGTTTAATTTGAACTTAGGTATGTAGTTGTGGTGCATACTCTGAAGGGATTTTGCATCTTTGTTGTTTTCTTTGGTGGTCTTGAAGGGCAAAATTAATGCCACACGTAAAGAGTTTGTTATTAAAACTTTATTCATAGGTGAGCAAGAGGAGCATAGAAAATGTATTAATTTATATGCATATATATTAAATAAATATGAATATATATCTAGGCACATTTTTCATGAAGACTGAATTCCAAAAAACATCTCTGCTTTTTAAATCCAAAAGGAAACATAATCCTGCTTTGATACCTCCCTCTCTCTGAAATGAAAGTGGTTTATCCTTGTAAAGATAAAAGATTTTTACTTTGTGGAAGTAATTTGATTGTAAACTTTTGTTTCTTTACTCTCCATTTTTCTCTTACACAAAGTTTAATGGGATACTGTGAATCTTCAAGAAATAGTGAAACCTCGAAGTTTCAGAAAAAAAATCTTTGATCTGTGTGAAAAAGGCATTTTTCTATCTGCAAATTGTTGGAATTTTTTGTCTTTGGAAATGGTTTGTTGGGGGTTTTTAAAGTCCAGCAGAATGTGATTTGGGAGGGAGAGATCTCAAAGATCTGGGACAGAGTTGTCAGAGCCAGGCACTGCAGAGATACCTCTTTGCTCCCTTAAATTGTTCTGAAATGTCCTTATATTTTACAGTACATGAGTTGTGTTCCTGGCTGCCATTTCCTTCCTGCAGCCTCCCAAAGGTAAGTGGATTGTGCCCTCTGGGGGCTCTCCACTGCTTTAACCTAAATTTAAGTGTGGTGTGTTTTTTTCTTTCTCTCATTCTTTCTTTTTTTCTATTTCTTTCTTTCTTTAGCCTTAAATGTCTCATTGATTTTCCCCCTCTCCTAGTGTCTTATGAGGGAAGAAATTTATGGCCTTTTTACATCAGGAAGTCTAGCTTTTCCTGACGTTTTATTGCTTTGAATATTTGAAACATTTCAATCCCAGACAATAAATATTACATGATTATTGTTTTCATATGGATAGGCTATTTCCCCTGTTTTTCCTGTCCAACATTTTACTAGCATGTGACACCCAAAAATTTATGGATACTAAATCCATTACTATTCAACTTTGCTGGGAAGGTCAGAGATAGTCCCTCAATTTGCATGTTACATATATATATATATATATATATATATATATATATATAAAGTTTAAATCATCTCATATGTTTTGAATCCTATAGAGATACAAACTTACATCAGGAAAGAAGGTATTTTTTTTTTTCCTTAAAAGAAGTAATCATGGGTCAAACCTTGTATTTACTGGATTAAATGACAGCTCTTGAAGCTTAAGTAGGAAAAGCAGTGAGCCCCAATGGAGCATTTCCGAGTTCAGCAACTGGCAGCCTGTAAGTGCAGAGCTTGGGAGTTTTTGGAAGTTGGTGGGATGGTTTATTCCAATCTGTGACTCGGAGTGTAGGTTTTCTGCTCACCCAGGTTGGTAAATTGTTGTTCTTGTGGTAGAAAAGATTCTGGCCAAGTGGGATCCACAAAACCCAGTCTGAGGTTACACTTTTGGATGCTCTGTTTGGGGAATGCAGCTGCTCCTCACTGTGCATGGGGAATGGGGAGCACCAGTTCTGCAGCACCAGCTGTGGCAGCCTAGTCCATCTTGCAGCCCTAGGTTTCACCTGATATCCAGCAGATAAAGCAGTGTTGGAAATCTCTGGTCAAGTAACTAAAGCAGTCAGATTAAAAGAAGCACAGGTTCTGCACAGAAGCTCTAAATTGGCCTTTTTTTTTTTTTTTTTTTTTTTTTTTAATATGTTTTTTTTTTTTTTTTTTTTAAATGATGGTTTTTCATGGATACCTTGCAGGACCCTTCTGCTTGTGTTCCATTAACCATCATAGAATCACTAAATGATTTGGGTGGGAAGAGACCTCAAAGATCATCTTGTTCCACCCCCTGCCATGGGCAGGGACACCTTCCACTATCCCAGGTTGATCCAAGCCCATCCAACCTGTCCTTGGACACTTCCAGGGATGGGGCAGCCACAGCTTCTCTGGGAAACTTGTGCCAGGGCCTCACCGCCCTCACAGGGAAAAATTTCTTCTGAATATCTGATCTTACTCTACCCTCTTTCAGTTTAAAGGCATTCTCCATTATCCCATCACTCCATGCACTTGTAAAAAGCCCCTCTCCAATTCTCTTGGAGCCCCTCTAGTTACTAGAAGGGATTTGAAGTTCTCCCAGAAGCCTTCTATTCTCCAGGCTGAGCAACCCAAATTATTTCAGCCTGTCAAGTTAGTTATTGTAATATTTCAATGATTTTGTATTGATCTTTATTGCAGATCTGTGTCCTAGATAACCAATAAATCTCCCTTTTTATGTCAGTTCCTGACCAATTATTTCATTTTGATTCAGTCTGTCTATATAACTATGAGGAGAGGAATCCTACTGTATGTACAGAGGAGGAACACTGTCAGGCTGTGGGGACAGTAAACCTAAATACATGTATTTGGGACACAAGCAAGATCAGACCCCTCTCAGGCTGGGTAAAGGTTTTCAACAGGGATAAGAAAAAATACAAAACCTGTCGAAAATTTTTCACTGCAAGGACATCCATGATCTGGTGGCTCTTTCTCTCCTTGCCTTGTGCAGACAACAGGAACCAGAGTCTAAATCCATTCAGAAAGAAAAACCGGTAAGGACTTGTTTAAACTCTTTTTTAAGTGTTGTGTCTTTACCCTCTCTCCTGTCTCATCCTCTTTTGGGAATGTTGAAAATAACATTCAGCTCTGTGCTGCCTTTGTCTGTCCTTTTCCATGTGGTAAACATGGATTTTTCCCTTGCTGTTCCTTACAGACTTTCAGCCAACTCAGCTTTTCCTGTTTACCTGCTTGTCAAAGGTGTCATTGGTGATATCACTCCAAGTCTAGAAATGAGGGGGTTTGCTGCTTTTCCTAACTAGCTGCTGCTCCCTTGGGTATTGTATTGATTTTGCATTGTATCAGATTTGGCACATTTACCAATTCATTTATTTTTTAAGGAAAGCAGATGCTTCCCTAACCCCCTCCTTACCAACACATGCTGAAGGTGAAGGCACTGAAATGGTTTTCTGGGGACCTGGGCTCCCATCCAGACCTCTCAGTGCCTCAGTTCATTATTGCTGTATCAATGAATTTGTAAACCCAGTCTTTTAAAAACAGTACTGATAGTAATGGTAAGAGGAAGACTGTAGGTCCCAAATTCAAATTAAAAGATGGGGGTAGGGAAGCTGCAATATCTCTGTGGCTGAAAAACTGACCACCACAGCTTTGCAAAATCAGTTTTGTTCTTGCACAGACAAGATGAATCCAGCACAGCAGCTGCTTTATCAAGTTCTGTGTTTCTTCTCCTTTGGAAACCCCAAGCATTTTAGTGCCTCAGGAAGACACTGAGTTCTGATAAAGACAGCTGCTGGCTTAGAGTTCCCACTGTGGTTTGGACACAATTCTTCTATTCTACACAGCAGAAAACAAAAAAATCAAAGTGTGATGTCATGTAAACCTTCCGTAATTATGAAAACAGACTCTGGTTTAATATCTCCAGATCTGTGATCTTTTGCTGAACAGTAAAGGCTCCACACATAAGGTAATACTTGAGTTTTCTTGACTGATGATATTAGTGAATGTACAACTACCTCCTCCTGGAATTAGCAGCTTCATGGCTGAAATCAGAATTTCAGGCTTTATTTAAGAAAAGAAGGTGCTGCGTTCAGAGCACCATTTAAATCTGTACATAACTAATTCACTGAGGTCTGCCTGACACCATCTTGGAAGAACCACCTCTGAGGGAAGAAAGTGATCTATTTTTCCATCTACTTCTTCATGAAGCCTACTCAGAAGTACATTGGTAAGTATGTAGGGTCTTAGAATCATTTAATGGTTTGGGTTGGAAGGCACCTTAAAGATCACCCAGTTCCAACACCCTGCCATGGGCAGGGACACCTCCCACTATCCCAGGTGGCTCCAAGCCCTGTCCAGACTGGCCTTGAACACTTCCAGGGATGGGGCATTTTCCACCATCACTGCATTTGCAAGGACCAGCAGCAGCATCTGCCACCCACCTGACCTGAAACCGTCTTGATATTTGGTGTAATTAGAGCACACTCTTAAAAGAAGACTGGCAATAATAATGTTCTCCTAAATTGAAATCTGTGTCATCAGAAAAAGGAAAAAAAAAAAAAAAAAGCCTGGGGACAGCTAGGAAGGAAAGTAGGTTTGAGGTCTGTTGTGTGGTGCAGAAGGTGCAGCTGCACTTTTGGGAGGGTGATCTGCAGCCTCCAGTGAGTTGTGCCCTCAGCTAATACCTGTACCCTGGGGTCCCTCACCTTTTTATTGCTGCTCTGGAACAGGATGTGCAACTGCTCTGCATTAATGCGTTATTACAGGTTGGCCAGTGTAAACTCCAGGTGTTGAGAACATGATTTATTCCATTAGTATAAAAAGGTGTTTTCTATGGCCGTATTAAAAATTATACTAACTGTTGGGCTTGCCACTGCGCTGTGTGTGGCACATGCCAATTTAAACCTGTCATTTCCTCTAATTTAAGGATATGTCCTCAGAAGATCATTAATTGGGGGTGGAGTTGGGGATCACAGTACAGCTGTGGCCTGTTACCCCCCACCTGGCTGTTAATCCCTGCAAAGCACCTTCCCCAAAGATGTCAGTTGCTACCAAAGCAGAGACCAAAGAAATTACATTTTTGGGTCTGATTTATATTTAAATTTATTTTACATTTAAATCTATCTTACATTACAACTTTACTTTAGGGTGAATTGTGCCTGTAGTGTGATGTATGAACCTAGTGGCTTTATTTGTAGTGAGTTCACTGTTGAGTAGACCAAACAATTCCAAAGAGCTGTAGCAGAGTCCACAATGTTTCCTCTGTGTCCCTCTGGGCTTATCCCACAGCAGAAGCAGCCCTGAGCACTGCTGGGATGGGCAGTCACAGGCTCATGTTCCTCCTTGCAGGGCTTCCCTCTACCAGTGCACGACTCAAGGGTCCTGGTCACTCACTTGACTGAGCAGATGGAGATTCAGTCTGAGGCATAAATATTTTGTGTGTGTATGAAGTCAGTGCAGTGATTTCAGTCCCATATAATTGCCAAATACCTGAGATTACCCATCTGAAAACCCCCAAACCATAAGGGCAGTGAAGCCCTGGCACAGGTTTCCCAGGGAAGCTGTGGCTGCCCCATCCCTGGGAGTGTCCAAGGCCAGGCTGGAAAGGGCTTGGATCAACCTGGAATAGTCGAAGGTGTCCCTGCCCATGGCAGGAGGTGGAACATGTTGATCTTTGATGTCTCTTTCAACCCAAACCACTCCATGGTTCTCTGATTTCTATGCTATTTGCCCTCTGCAGTGTTTCTTGGTTTTTTTTTTTCCATTTTCCTTTCCCACCCTCCAATGCTGCTGACTTTTTTGGGCACTACACTCAGCCGCAGTAAGCCAAAGACTCAAATTCCTAATGAATCCCAGCAAAGGTGAAATCCACATCAGCTCACCTGCCAAAAGATGAAAGCAGAGGGGCTGGGTCAGGAATGTGACATCAGACACAGGGTAGATTCCAATATTTGATGCCTTTTTATGTGGTTTTCCAGTCCTTCATGCCTCGTGTCCACACAACTTAGATCCAAGTTCTTGATCCAGAGCTGGTTTGGGATGACCTTGGGGAAATCCCAAAGGCTCAGGTGCATGCACATGACCCAGGCTCATGCCCTTGGCTAAACTGATGCTTTTTTCCTGGCTGCCTTTCAGTAGCATCACACAACCACAGTATCTCCTAGAAAAGTCCCAGTCTTGCCTGATGTAAAATAAGCTCCTGTTTTTTAGGCAACTTGAGAGTGGATTTTCTCTGTGTGCTGCACTGAGCTACCAGAAGCCTATACCAAGGGATGCTGATGCACAAAACCTGGCCAGAAGCACATCAAGCCTCAGGGCATCATTCAAATGTACACAGAAAACCCTTAGCAGCCCTGCCTGTCTTAAGCAGAGTCCCTTAAACCTGTTTTTCCTGGCAAAGGTTTATCCAGCCTGTGTTTAAAGACCCCCAAGGATGGAGATTTCACAGTCTTGAGTCTACTGATGTTATAGATCCTCATAAATTTTTTCCTATCTGGTTTGAATTTTTTACTTTTTTCTTTTTTCAGCAATGTAAAGGCTTTTCTTATCCTAACAGTGAGGACAGATTGTACCAGTGTGCTCTGGATCAGCCTTTTCTGTGCTCAAAGGCACTTACATCCCACCAAGGCTCTCTTTTGGCTAATAAATGTAACTCGATCAATCTGTCCTCCCAGGCTGCACTTTCTGGCTTTCCAGCACTGCTTTCTGTGTTGACAATGAGCCATTGATAACTGCTCTCTGGGTGCACATATCTGCAGCCTTGTCCCCACTCTCTAGCAGCTTTATCTGGACCCATGTTTCCCTCACCTGATTAGGAAAGTGAATATGAGACAGTGTCAGAAGTCTGAAAGTGCCAGTGATGAATCTATTGCCTTTTCCTTCACCCTAAGGCTTGTTACCTGTCAGAGAGGTCCCACAACAAGGGTTCAAATGGCCTCCAAAAGTCACAGTTTGTGGAGAGTCAAAAAGTAGACAAAGGATTAGTTAAAAGCAAGGATTATTCAGCCTGGGGGTGAACTGGGCAACAGAAACATTGAGGTGCTGGAGTCATGGAGAGGGGCACCCTGACCTGCAAGAGGTGGACCATGTCTTTCCAATATCCCATTTTCTCACCTGTGACAGGTCAGTGAATGCTGACAGGCAGCACTTGCAGCATCTGAATTCCTGATTCACACTGTGAATGACCTGCTTTTATCATGCTGCTAAGCAGGTATTTTCCCTGACTTTGCCCAGCAGGTGAATTGAAAAGAATATTGCTGACAGTGAAGTTAAATTAATTTCTAGTGATTATTTAATGTCTTTTTTAATTTTGTCTCAGGTTTTCAGCTTTGAGTGTGTTGTTACTACGTGCATGGAAAGAGCCAGAGTGCTCTCATCATGTGATCCTCCTGATCCAGATAAAAGCTTCATCAGTTTAATTTCCAGGTTTTAATTTCTTGCATCCTACTACTCAGAAGGCCAGGGACTAAAAGGAGTTCCATCCCTCACAACATGCATGGGAGTGGGATTCGTGGCTCGTGGACTTCTTTTCCAGCTCTCCAACTTCATCAGTGCGAGCTACACCTCTGCTCACCTCAGGAACCCCACCTGGAAAATTACCATCCTTCTGGTTCATCCCTTGCTCTCAAGGCAGCTTTCAAAAGGTGAATAAATCATCATCCCAATTTGATAGATGGAGAAACTGAGGCCCAGGAAAGGAAAATGACTGCCATTCTTGTTTCCATGCTCAGAGGCTTGTCCACCAGGCCAGACAAGTGCTGGGGTGGAAATAAATATTCCTCCTGATGACTGTGGTCTCTGTGGTCGGGGCTGAGGGTCGAAACGTTTGCACAAGGCCTGCACGCAGAAACCACAGAATCCCCCACAGCTCCACTGCACTTTATTAAAAGTCACTGCTTCTGTGAAAAATGGGGTTTATAAGAGTTAGGTGCCTTAATTATAAAGTCATGTGTGTTTGAATGACTTCTTCCCTGCTAACCATTTGTGACAGCCTACAAATGTGAAAAGTATTACCAAGCCTATTTTTAACGTGGCTATGGAGAGGCTGTAGTAGGGGAAAACCAAATCCTATAGGATCCTGTTGAGAAAGACAAGTGATTCCTTAAATATGGTTAAGGTTGCCTGAGTTTAGCACCGATGCTGATATTATCCAAGAGACAGGAGATGCAGGAGTCCTGTGGAAGCAGCTGGGTGTTAAATAAGTGATAGGAGGAAGGGATAAATTTTCCCTTTGGAAGTGGCTGAATGGTCACTGTATGAAGAGAAAAAGATGTATTCAGAAGGGCACTGGCCCATGTCACAGCGTGCAGGTTCTACAAGAGTTTCCCGCAGAGCTGTCACCACTCAAGAATTTATTCCATCCTGTTCTTTATCAGATAATTTGCCCTCCAATGGGGGACACAAATTGCTCAGTGCTTCATAGAACTGAGTCCTTAATGCTGTTTCTCCAAGGGTTGTGGCAAACTTGAGGCCTGAAGCATCATCTTTGTCACCAGCCTTTAGCCATAGGCTCTGCAGGGGAAGAGGAAAACACACAAGATCCCTCTGGAAGACTCATTCCTCCATCCATTAACAAGCTTTCACCTTCTTGTAACAGGGAGAGACACTGGAGAAGGAGAGCAGGCCAAAAGCAACATTAATGTTGGAGCAGTAAGTGTCACACCTGGTTTTAAAGGAAATAAAGGTGATGGAAAGGAAATATTCCAAATAGGAGGGGACAGAGAGAATGATGCTCTTTGTTAGCTAAAAGGTAAAGAATAAGGTGTGGAGGATGGATAAAAAGCTTACATACCTGTGGATAAATGTTTTATTGTGGGCTAGGTTTAAGGTTGATGGATACCATAGTGGGAATTTCCTCTGATCAAATATATAATTAGTTTTAAATCTAACTCTATGATTCTTTTCCTTCCATGATTTTGTATGGGATTTTACAGACCTTAAGCTAGGTGTAAGGTCTGCAAAAAGTACTTCTTCATGCCTGTATAAATCATCTAAGTGCTAAGCAGCAAGACAACATTTACATCTTCTTTAACTGTGTTTTATCCCTTTTTCTCCACCGTGTTTTGTCAATTTAGAGTGATAAATTATTTATGTCCCCCTACTACAGTATCATGAGTATTCTGTGCATATAGCCTGTAATTTAGTTGCTTATTTACCATTTTTAAAATAAATAGAGGACTCTATTTCCTAGGTCAAGGCAGATTTTATAGACTTAACTGTCACATTATTCAAAATACTTTAAAGATAAGGATTGAATATGATGGTCATTAGATACTTCACACCACAGAACTAGGAGTAAAAATAGAAAAAAAAAATACGTGGCTTGTTTTGTTCAAGAGTTTTCAGTTTCTTTAGTTGGGTATCATAAATGTGCATCTGAAAAGAACTTTTCCTCTTTGTTGCATCTGAAAAGAACTTTTCCTCTTTGTAATGCAGACTGAGGCTGAAGCACATCTTATTCCTTGAAATAGGCATTGTTACCAAGCTGTCATGACACTGTGCAGCCAGACAGAGCAGAATTAAAATGTTAGAACTTCATGTTAAATTTCTCCAGGTGGGATTCACCAGAGCTCAGTAGACAAAATGTAATTTCCACTTAAACATTGTTTTTGACAAAAAGATGGGACAATTTTCTCAATGTTGTATTAAAATGTACTTATTTTGTGATTAAACCAAACCCAGAGTCATGAGGCTCTGACATGTTAAAGCTTCATACTGAAGGCTGGAGTAATTTTTCTTGTTTTCTTTCATGACAGATGTTCTGTCACATTTCAACCCAGATCTTCACTATAATCACACTTGTCTGAATCAGGAGTCTGAGTCAGCAGTTTCACATCTTTGTCATGGAAAACACTTCTATGCATCTGGAGACCTCAGGGCTCAGGGACATGGCATGCTTAAAGAGATGTAATCAGAAATAATAGGGAAATTTGGAAAAGGAGGTGGGAAATCATGTTTTTTCTGATACATTGCCTCCCTGGTTATGTATCTCTGTAGATTTTTTTGGTTGTTGCTTTGTTTTTTAAAACCTAGTAGAAATTCTTTTCCAGTCTAAGCTGTGGATGAGACAGAAAAAAATCTGCTCTGTGAAGGTGAACCACTGGCTATAAATGATCTTGTCTACCTTAGAAACTGAGTCTGTGATTATAAGATTGTGTTTACTATGGAGGAGGCAAAATGAAGTTGGTTATTGGTCTTCTCTGGGAATGTCATTCTCTAGAGTGACTTCTACATTTGAGAGATTGACCTGGAAATCTTAAATTTGGCTCCCTCCTCCCTTTGAAGCTGCAACAGAGACACAACTACCTTTTCCTGCATTCAACCATATTCGGGACACACCTGTGGTTCAGACAAAATTATGTGAAAAAATAATTTGGCAAAATTATTTTTGCAGAGAATTGGTCTGGTTGCAGAAGCCAGCAAGGATTTGGCAGCTGCAGTACAGTTATTTACACTTCCTAACGAGTTTGCCTGCCACAATCTTCATCTCCTGTGGGATAAAGAATGAAAGGACTTTGGTGTGTCCCCAGTGTATCTTTTGACCACCTCAGACAATATTGAGGTGCTGAGGGGTTTTTGAGAGGACAGACTGTGAATCCGTGTTCATCCTCAGTCCCTTGTTTTTTACCAGAGGTGGTGTCACAGGGTCAGCTCCAGATAAACACGAGAGAGGAGCTCTCAGTCCTGCATAGGCAAGGCAAGCAGAGTGGAAGAGGAGCAGGAGACAGATTGACTGGAATCAGGCAGGCAGGGACAGGCACCAGGCTGAGATGGGCTCAGAGTCACGTTTCCTGACTTGTCACAGTCTGTGCCATCTCCAATGATGTAACACTTCTTGTGGCTCTTTCCAAAAATATTTTCATAAGCTTTGGGTGATGTGCACTCTGCTAAGGAATTGCCTAATACTATGATCCTGTGAGGGTTTGGAGCTTTAATGTTTTAAATCGCTTCTAGCTGGATTAATTTCCTCAGATTCATATCATACAGAATCAGCTATTATTGGTTTTATCCTCATTACAGTTTCTACAACTGCACATTCTTACCTGGCTAACAAAATATCAGAGGAGTTTGTTTTATTAGCTTTAGCTAGTGGTTGTGTACTGATCCTCGAGTAAGGTGATATTGCTGCAGAAGTGGAGTGGTTTGTGTTGAGCTGGTTCACGTGCACCTGTGTTTTGCCAAGAAATCCTGGGAATTTTGGTTGTCCCACACTGCTCAGGTTTGATCACATCATGAGCTTTCTAATTTTTGGCTACTTCTGGTTCCTTATTCCAACCAAAATGAGGGAATAAATGAACTTTTAGCGTGGAGTTAATCCCACCCAACATTCACACCTCAGCTTCTTGTCAGGCTCCCCTTCCAGCCAGTGTAAATCAGATGCTTTCAGGGAGTGATCAGTCTGACCTATTTTAATTGTCTGGTCTAATATTAGATTAATTGCACCATAAAGACACTTGTTTCTTTGCACTGAGTACAAAAGGAGAGCAAATACAGTTGTCAGTGTTGCAGCTGTCTCCACCTGATCACATGAATGCTGCCCTTCACGTCATGTTTAAACTTGTTTATGATGGGATGCATCTGACAGATGATGCTTGTCTGTCATTTATTGTAGGTTTGTAGAATGGATGTGTAGAATCTCTTCATAGTCAGAGCAAATAAATGGACTTTTAGCATGGAATCTATCCCACATATTGGTAAATATCTGAAGCAGCTTAGTTGGCACTGTTACTGACTACAGGAGGGAGCCCAGGATGACTGGAATCTAATTCTGTGGTTGATACACCTATATATAGGTACACCTATAAAGACACATGAGACTAAATCCAGCCCAAAGAATGATACCTGACCTTTTTTTATAATGCAGAGCATCCCACAGCTCTGTCTGAGACCAATGGCCATTGAGCATGTTAGATAAACATGTTAGCAATTTGTATGTGTAAAGATTGAGTCTGGATTCTACCTGAAATTCAGATTCTACCAGGAAATCTGGGCTTTCAATCATGCTTTTATTATCTGTTCTTGTTTGCAGTGCTATTGGTATTATTGTCAAAGTCTAGGAAAAAAAGAAAAAAATCTGAAAACATATGTCTCCATCCCCCTACTCATAAGATTTGTTTCTCAGAGCCTCAACTCATGGAGAAGGTTGTAAGTTGGTGTGTTACCAAATAGAAATACAAATGGAAATACATCTGCACACATTTTATAATTTTCAGGATCTTTCATCCCAGGGTGTTGTCAATACAGTCTTAAGAAGAATAAAGAATGGGGGAGTGAAGAGTGGGGGGGAGTGTAAACCTTTGGCATTAACCAAAGGTCATCACAAGATTGATTCCATCCCTTCCTTACATCCAGATCTGTGCAGAAGAAACTGGGGGAAATTCTACCATATAATGTGGAGATTATCCCAAATTGCAACTGCATCCAACCATGTGTCTGGGATAAACCTGCTGTACCTTTCTCTCTAGAAAACTGTGCCAGACTGACTTAAAGCCAAGGAAATGGACATGCTGTTTCCAGTTATTCTCCTTGTGATGATCCCATTAGGATCTGGTTTGGGTCTGCTACAATGAAAAAAAAATATATTTTTTTTAAACAGCTGTAGGCCATGGTTTGAGTACAGCTGGGCCAGTTTATGGCTACAGATGAGCACTGTGCAAAACCTGGAACTAGGCAGAACACATTGGCTTTGGCTGTGCTGGGAGTTACAGAGTTTGCAGGAAGCCAAGTATCATGAGGGGATAAGCCCACACAACCCAAAGCAAAAGCAGTGATTTGCATGAGAGCCTGCAGGCTGAACCTGCCCCTTGGGTGAGTTACCTCACACCTCACCTCCCATCAGCTCAGGCATTCCCAGCCCTGGGGTGGCTTTCTGGGTGTCCCATCACAGTGTTCCCCATTTGGAGGTGTCATTGACTTGGACAAAAGAATACAACCAGCTTCTCCAGAGGTGAAGTTTCTTTTTGAGTCTCATCCTGCTCTCTGTGTGTCTCTGTTTCTCCTCACTTTTGCTGCTCTGATTTTGGTAGCACTTGGCACCTCGACTCTGGTCTGACACATGGACAGAAGCTGTGGAAATGCTCCTGCATTCTCTCAGCCTTGCTGGTGCCAGCACATGGCAAAGGCATTTGTGTCTAAACTTTGACACAAGCCTGCTTTAAAGAACTCAAAAAATAGAGGCCCATCCCTGGAGGTGTTCAAGGCCAGGCTGGATGTGGCTTTGAACAACCTGGAGTACTCAAAGGTGTCCCTGCCCATGGTGGGAGGTTAGAATGAGATGATCTTTAAAAGTCCCTTCCAACCCAAACCATTCTATGGTTCTGTGAAAACTGCTGCAGACTGAAGCTATGTTAAGTTGTTATATTCCACAAGGTAACAAATCACAAAACTCTTCTAACAATGATGAGCCTCACTCAGCATAGTGCTATTCTTTGTATTTTTGGATTTTCCCACAGAGCTATTAATGAATAACTTTAAAAATAATTTTCTTTATTCAGTTTCAGTATAAGATTTGCTTTTGTTTGCAGCAGCTCTGGAGCAAACATTAGCTAAGATCTGCATTTGTCAGATAATCATAGTCATTAAAAGTAATGTTTAATTGTTGTTTCCAGCCACAGCAAATTAAGTGAAGATACAATATGGAAAGAAGAATTTTCTTATGTATGCTACATAAAAATCAGGATGAAATTATGATGACTACAGCTAATGGAATAACTCACCACAAATAATTTATTCAAATATAGTCCTTTTTCCTGCTGAGGGAATAGCTCTGAGCTAAGCACAGTTTCCTACGCTTGGACAAATATCATTATGAACTTTTTTGCCCTCTGGCTTATTTATGAATAACAAAATTTGAGATGTGTTGGTCAAGCCAGTCACACGGTGCCTTTCATGCCTATTTCATTGAAATATTGCTGCAGTACAAATATCCAGGTGCACACATTTAAGGTTCTGTTCCTCTCGATGCTCTTCCATTCAACCCTGAAATGTCCTATCCTTGCATGTTTAGGCCTCTGAAATTCACTCATAGGAATGTCCAGATGGAAGCTGAACCCAGTTCCTTTGAAAAAAACTTAAGAAAATATTCACTTAATAAAAATATAATCCAAAACTCAGCAACTTATATATGTTGGAGCTGCCACACCTCATACTTGTCATTGAACCAAAGTATGTGATGTCAAGTCAATCACCAGTGCCCAAATTCTACTCCTTAATATTATAGGAAAGTTGCATTCCATCCTTAATTCATTTTGTTGTGATGGGCATAGTCTGATGTTGTACACACAGACCAGATGGGCTTTAACACCGACCTTTGCCAGGGAGGAATTAAGGGTGCTGCAGCTACTTAACTGTGAAATTTCCAGTCTGATATCATCCATCACCAGTGTGCTACAATGCACGCTGCAGACGGGGCTCATTCCCTATTGTTGAGGTTGTCTGACACTTCCCATTACCAGACCCTGTTTTCAGTTGCTCAGAGCTTTGCCAACCTTTAACCATTTGGATTTAAATTCTTCATGCTGAGTGTGTGCCTCAGGCTGAATTCATTTTAGAAAATGTCAGCCAAAATCAGAAAATATATGCATAAAAAAATCTGACAACCTGTATGTGAATGGTTCTTTTACCCCCTGTACTTCGCAGGAAGGGCTTGACATCTGGCAGACTGACCTTTGTGTCAGGGATGAACATGCACTGAAAGTCTGTAGGAAAGCTCACAGGAGCCCAAACCTGTTAAAGTCTCTAGCCTTTGGCCAAGCTGCAAGGCCCAAGTGAGGCTTTGGTGTCACCCACAATGGATGTGCTTTTGCTTGGGAGGCTTCTACTGCCATGGAGTTCAAGAATGTTCTTCATCATCACCACTGAAAATAAAAGGAAAATCCTAGTATCCTATTAATCCTAATGACCTTCAGTCATTCTCTGGTCTGTCTGTAGCTCATATTTTCTCTATTTCATTTATCCAGGGTTTTAAGAAGTGCTTGGAAAATACTCTCAAGGATATGTTTGGATTTTTGGAGCCATCCTGTGCAGGGCCAGGATTTGGATGCCAATGTGGGTCCCTTCCAACTGAGGATATTCTATGACTCAATGACTCTACAATTCTATCATTGTTCTCTCTTTGTCCATGTGGCTAAAGAGAAACATTTTTATTATCTGCAGTATTAATCATTTGAGATGACCACATCTCACTTCCACTTCTCACTTTGTATCTGCATTTCTGGATTATTAATCTACAGCTGCTGGTAATCCATTCTGCTCTGTGATAGCTGCTAACTCCTCATAGTCAAGGCTGATGATCTAAGTCCACTCCTGGCAATGCAATTCAGTTTTCAGTCCTGACAGTGAAACCCAGTGAAGTAGAATCCATCCAATAATGGGACCCCTGTATTAATTAGCATAGCAATTTCTAAAGTGCTAAAAGTATAATTTGTATTAATTGTCTTGAAGGCACTTGAGGTAAATGAGATAATGAACAAGAAATTGTAGTGGTAACCAGCCTAAGTGACCTTCTTGTAAGTGGTATTTCAGCTGAAGAAGAGGATTTCATTTTTTTTCCTGTCCAAAATGGTTGTTCCAAAATTGTTGTACTCCAGAGATACCCTTTGATATTCTAGATCATGCATTTCCTCATGAAGTTCAATATTGAGTTCAACCTTTTCATGTAAATCTCTGAGCTGGACAAATTGCAAGTGAAGGAGGCAGAAGGCTCCCAGGAATCTGTTGTGAAAGGCTGATGATTACAGCTGAGATTCCTCCTGGATGAGAAAACCATCCCTTGGGTCACAGTATGGCTGCATCTTGGAACATCAAGCAAGGTCTTTATGTAAATCTGAGTGTTCTTCTGCTTGTTCTGCTGCAAAAGCCATTCTCACTGGGACACAGAAGGAAATCCAGTGAGACAAGGTAATAGAGATGGAAGGATGCTAATGGAAAGATTAGGTCTCTAGGCTGTCAGACTTGTCTCTCTTAAGCACATGTTTATGCTTTAAGTTAAATAATACAGCATGTTTATGTATGTGAATATATATATATGCTGCATATGTATCTGAATGTATGAATGGTAAGATGCAAGAAAGTCATGGCAGAGACTAGTTCCACATTTATATATATTAAATTACATTTCATTACATCCATAATAGAATGTAAAAGGTTTCTCCCTTTCCCTGGAAGACACAATCTTGACATTCATGTATTCATGTACAACAGGCTTGTACACACACAGGATCTTGGAGGGCAAGTTAGTTTGGAGGTACCAGAATTCTCTTACCCTGAAGATAGTTTCTGTGACTCCTATCTCCGGATAAAATGTGTCCTTTTTGTTGGAATGAGTGCTGCAATGCTGAACTCAAGTCCTGCTGAGGGAGTGGGTCATGATTCCTGATTCTCCAGGTGTCCTTGTCCTTTTGTTCCTTAAAAATATTTTTGTATGTTCCAGTCTTTGAAATTAAAAAAAACGTAAAAAACCCACACCAATACATTTCCTATCCTACTTTACCAAGTTGGTTTTTTTTGTTTTTGTTTTTGTTTTTTGGTTTTTTGTTTTTTTGTTTTTTTTTTTTTTTTTTTTTTTTTTTTTTTTTTTTTTTGTTTTTTTTTGGTTTTTTTTNTTTTTTGTTTGTTTGTTTGATTGTTTGTTTCTTTTTTTTCTCTACCCTTTGCTAACCTTGAGATTACTTCCAGAAACCTGTACTTGCTGCACTTAGAGCCAGGTCTCTCCACCTGTCTCTCTTTGTGGAGTAAGAGTTTATTTACTTACTTGTGCCTGAAAACTCTGGGACTGAAACACCTCTGTGTGTTTATTTTCCATGACAGTCTTCATAGAGCTCTTTGAGACACCTTATAATCTTGGAACTTAATGGAAAGGGAGGGGCTGGAGTTAATTTTGCTTCATCTTTTTCTTTATTGTCCTCCCACTTCTTTTTTTTCCACCTTGAGGGGAAGAGAGGATGCTAATGGGAGAGTTCCTGCCTTCCACTGAAGCCTTTACCTGAAATGTGCCACATCTGGTGGGTATTTGTGGAAGCAAAGCACGTCAGCAGTTTGCAAGATCACAGTCCTGAGAGGAAATGGCTGAGTTTATATGTCCTGATTTTATTGTCTATTTAGATAAGATGATAAATACTGACACAAGAAGCCAGCAAGTCGATTTATTGATTTCAATTCTGCTTGTTGCTCTGTTCATCCCTTCATGTGTATTTTTGGATGATCAAGTGAGCTGGAGACAAAAGAGAAAATTCTCCTCTGCTTTTGGCAGGATGGAACTAACTAAAAACCTGCTTGAAAAATATACAGGAAATGTCCAACTCAATATGTTCTGGTTTTAGATTTAGAGATCCCTGTGGTGGTTGCTGCCAGCTGGGGGCAAAAATTGTCTGTTTTGCTGTTTCCTCCAGCAGTGCAATGCACTTCTCACTCCAGCACTGCCCATCCTGTCTCCCTTGCAGCAAACCTTAAACTAAACTCCATCAGAATAATGATAGGAACTGATAGGTAAAAGGACAACTTTCCTTGACATTTGTATTGACTATAAGTGTAATAATCACAATCAACACTGTCCAACAGTGTCAAAGGCTTAAAACAAAAAGACTACAAACTTCATCAGAAAACAGTTTATGTCTGAGTAATTCCTGCTTTGATACTACTGTCATTCCTTGTGGTATTACAGTGAGCAGTATTTTGAATTTCAGAGGTTGCTGGCTGGCTGAGGCACGTGGGGATTCAATGTGAGCAGGGATAACCCAATTGGGGATCTATCATTCAGAGCACAGCAAAGCCCAGGAGCTCTAAAAGACATCCAAATTGGCCTGCTCAAGGCCCAGCAATGTTTTTACAAAGGAAGGTGAAGTTGAGGAGTTTAGAAGAGCCCAGTTTGCCTTTGTATTTGACAAGAAAAATAACTGGGATTGTGCTTGGAAGTGGTGAAAGAAAGCTCCACAGGGATTGTGGGCTCATTCTTGCTGGAAACAAAGTTTTTTTTGAAAAGTGAGGGATGCAATCAAAGTCAGAGGTTGGGTTTGTTCCACTAAAATTGGGTTGCAATCCCTGCTTGCTTGAGGAACTTTATTGATGTGAGTAGTCCCATTGAGAGTATGAGTATTTATGTAGCTGAGAGAAGCTAATGAAATGAACTCAAGTGAAAAAGGGATTGTTCACATGCCCAAGAATTGTATGACAAGGGCCCTAATCCAACCATTGTGGTTTAGGGATTTGCAAAATTACTTATTTTTGCTATTGAATCTATGTCAGTTTTGCTAACTCTTCACACATTCCAGGCTCTCTCCTGAAATCTACCTTGTTTGCTCTGAATTTCTCATTCCAGGTCAGACATAGCAACGTACTGACCTAATTCTTCAGGTTGTGCAGCTGTGTACTCACTATTTTAAGAGATAAATGAATAACAGTCTCTCCATTCTCCACTGTAAATTGACCAAAGCCTCCTCATGTCAATGAAGCGACATGAAGTTGTGAAAACTGAGTGCCTGGGGCTAAATGTTAGCTGAAGAAAGAAAAGGTAGCCACTGCATCATACTTCTGAAAATTATTGTGACCACCATTTTTGGGTAAAAATGGAGATTTATTAAAAAAAAAAAAAAAAAAAAAAAAAAAAAAAAAAAAAAGGCAAACAGAAAAAACCTATATCTGTGATGAAAAGACTTTGTTGATGTTCACTGAGATATGACAACACAGATCTTATGATGCCCAAGGTCATCACATTGTTCAAACTGATTTTTCTCAGAAGGGATGTTTTCTGCCTTTTCAGCTATTCAATTTTTTTATTTTTTTTTTCTAATCAAGGTTATATTTTTGAAGGTGTCTGCACTCTTGTTGGCTGCTGGACAGCTGTATCACAAGGATTTCCCTCTGGTATAAAACACAGAGCTCTTCTGTATCAGTGTGGAATGCAGTAGCAAATCACTGTACAGTGGCCCATAAGGATACCAGCTACCCTTATAAACTTTTTATAACTTAGGAAAATAAACATGTGGTTTCAGGGCTCTGCATAGTCAGTACTAGCTGACTTGGAGCTTGCTTTACAAAACTAAGAAAGAAAATATTGGTAGAGCTAATAAATTTCCGAGGGAATCAGCAAATAGTATTCTGAAAGGCCTGAAACATTTGATGGTTTATGGATAACTTTGTATTTTATCTCTCAAAACATCATCCAAGTTGAGCACTAAAGTGTAGTGTTCTCCATAATGAGTGCTGTGATCTGGGAGCTCCTGTGGGACGCCAGCCTCACGTCAAGTTATCCATGGAAAGACCTGCTAATCCAGGGGATCTGATGTGCTCTCTGCAAGGCCAGCAGATGTGTCTCTCTCACTTAGGGAGAAAATAACTGGTTATAGCAGCAGCAGCAAAAAAAACAACCAGTTCTGTGCATCTACCTGGTCACTCCTTTTATTTTAAATAACCTCCTTTTAAAAAATTGAGGATGATCAGAATTGAGAGATATAGCTTGTGGTAATGGATATCTTTCTATCAGGCTGTGTTCATTGCTATTTTTCCAGCACCCCCACCTCTCTTTAGATGCTGTGTGAGCCAGTTCCTCCTACAGGAAAAGGGTGCTCAGGAGGGATCTTTGAAACACAGAGAGCAAGAAACCAGGAGTGTAAGAACTGAGGCCCAAGTTCCATACCACCAACTCCTCACATTCTAAGAGTAAAACAAGTAGAGAAAAAATTAAGCTGAATGAAGATATGGGAGTTCATCTCCTTTCCATTGGCTATGGAGTGCCCTTTCCATCCGAGACACTTGCAGTGCTGGGTGCCAGGTGGGTTTCACACCCTGCTTCCACAAATGGTAGAACTTGAATTTGACAAACCTGTTATATCTTCTTTTGTTCTGAGCTGCAGGACAAACCATGCTCTGGCTTTTGGGAGCCTTTCCTGTGATGCCTTCACTCTTTATGTCAGATAAAGTTTGCAGTGTGTTCTGCTGTGACCAGCCCTGTGAATTGGTGCTGAACTTCATGCAGAAGGCAGAATTTTGCTTTAGGGTGCCCAACTGTTCATTGTGTCCATGTGAACTGCTGGCTCTGGTGTTAATGTGAACAGCCTGTCCTTGAATACTGCCAGGATGGGTATCTTTCTTGCCCCAGAGACAAGAATGGGAAGGAACTAAAAAATAAAATATTTTAACTTATTCCCTCAGATGAGAAACTGAGGCAGTGAAGGATTTGCATACAGGCAGACTATGGTAGAATGTGGAATAAGTCACAGATGTCTGATTCCCAGTTTAGTGCCTTAACCACAAAATCACTGCTTCCTCACATCAGAGCATCCTATGTCACCACAAACTGAGGGTCACAGGACCCTCAGGACAGGTTTGTGGTGGGAAAAAAGAGCTGGAGGTTACAGGAGTAAGAACATACATTCAGGTTAATTCACTTTCTGATAGGACCATTCAAGATACCAGTGTTTTCACCTGAATGTGAAAGGTTCTGCATTCTCACTGTCAGTCTCTTGGGTCTCTGTATAATGCTTTTGAAAAGCCAAAGCAGGAGAGTTACAAGAAAAATAACATTCATTAAAAAAAGCAATAATAATAGAGCTACAGTACAAGAAGGAGGTGAAATTAAGTCTGGATTTGTAGCCTGCAAATGGACGTGTGAATGCTAAAACATTAACTCTGTTGTTCAGCTCAGATAAAATTGTTTTGGTGCCAGTAGAAAATACCTTTCTTTGGGAAAGTCTTCTGGGCTCTAATTTGGAAATTCCAAAAGACTCATATGTATCCAGTTGTGCACTTGTAAAGAGGTGAGAGACCTGCCAATAAGTGATTTACAGTATGTTTTCCCATGTTTTACATTTTGGTAATTTCATGTTGCAATTCAATACCTAATAATGTAAAATCCAGCTCCTCCAACTAAGCCAGAAATGAACTCATGGAGGAGTGTCCCATAGGGAAGGGCATATACTACATTACATGTCCTTGTGCCAACACCGGAGATGCAAAAACAGCTCCGTGGAGATTTCTCTTGCAAGGCCAACATTCAGAATTGAAAGGGTTGGATGAATTCACCTCTTGCTACTGAGTGACTGCAATTCCCAAGACTCAGACATCAGCACAGAGTCTGCTGAGGTCGGGATGCTGAACCTTGGGCTCAGATGTGCTTTTAGATGAAACTACCCGTGAACCACAACTCAAGAGAAACCTGACGGAAATTTGGAGAAATGCACAATTCCTATGTCAGCATGATCTGGAGAGCACAGATCCACATCTGAATCATGAGGTGGGATGTGAACTGACATCTTGGGTTGAATATCCCCAAGAATATGGATCTACTCAGTCACTTGTGCCTTGCTGTGAGACAGGAGATCCTGTTTCAAGCACACCTTTTATTTTTATTTAAAGTGCACAAAGTGCCAAAAAAATAATTTAAGGTCCAGAGAAAATGTGCTGCCAGGGGAGACTTAAAAGAGCTTGGTCTGTATTGGTGAAAAGCAATGTTGTGAGGTGGTTTAGTTATGTCAGATGAAACATCTTCATAAACAGCAGTAGTAGAGACCTGATCAAATACACAGAGACGTAACAAAGGTTGGTAACAAAAACAACCTGACCTCAAGTCCTGACAAGAAACAAGGGCCATGTTTTAACTGTAGGGGTGATTAATAATTAACAATAACTGTGGAGACAAGTGGTCTTTTTAATCAGGCTGTGTATCATCCTGAAAAAAGTGGTCACATCGAAGACAAGGCTTTGAAGTCACAGCAAGAGGAGGGGAGGGTCATCTTTGAAGGTCTGTGTTAGGTAAATAGGTTCTGTGCTTAGGGGAACTTACTCCTCTTTCTGAAGTCTGAGAGACATAAATCAGAAGTTTTTTATCAAAACCTGTGTGTGAAGGATGTAATTTTTCTAACTCATCATCTCTGAAATTCTCCAAAATTCTCTGCCTCTTCTGTTGTCCATCTTTTCTGGCTTTATCCAAAATACTGAGGCCACTGAAGCTGATGACATTTTTGTGACATCAAATGTATTGCTATCAGGACAGAACCAAAATGACAATGACTAGATTTTTGGGAAAAATTTTTGAAACACAGAAAAGCTTGTGTTTTTCGTAAAAAAAAATTTGGCTGCTAGGTTAAGAACTGCGTGAGCAAGACTGCAGTGTTTCATCAAGGAGAGAAAACAAGTCAGATACAGGGTATTGCTCTCAGTCTGCCACAAACTTATTGCAACATCATCTGTTTGACCAATTCAATTGTCAATTGAGGCAAATTCCTCAAAGCACAGGAATTTGCACTAGTTCCAGGGTTTCCAGCCAGCCTGGGTTAGGCTATAAGGAAAGAAAGAAAATAAGGAAAGACCTGGAGCTCTGCTTAAATTTATCATTCAAGGGGAAGAGAAGAAAAATCACTTTTTGTTTTCAATGACTGCTAAGTATTTATCTGGGGAAAATTCAAATCAACCTCTGACCTTTTCAGATCCTGATATGGGTTGTGTTGTTGCCATAGTTCTGTCATGCTGGAAGCAGCCATCATATGAATGTAAAATTTGGCTGGCTCTCCCAAGATGTTGAGTGCTGTAACCCCACTGTGTGACAGCACTGTGCCAAGAAGCTCCCCTGGCAATTTGGATGACAAGAGCATTAGCACTTGTTCGTCAGGTTCTGTTTATATCTCTCAGACAACATTTTAGGCAGGTTCATATCATTTATCCCTGTTTTGCAGGGGGTGAAACGGAGAGATTGAAAGTTATTGGTTCCTATATCCAGTAGTTTTTGTCTTTGCCATATCACACAGTCACACAGTTTAATGTAAACTCCTTAAACTACTCCTTAGTACCTCTGGTTCATCCCTACAGTGATGTTTCTGTTCCCCTTCCCTGTCACCCAGAGAATCCCCATCCCATTAGGCAACAATCTGACATTGCCAAAGAACCCAAGCACACGTGGCAATGGAGCAGAGGTAATTTTGGGATGCATTTATCATACAAGGTGGGGAGGTGCTCAGTCTCCAGATCCTTTCTATCTCTGGGTCCCTGACTTGGAGCTACAATGAAGGCTCTGCTCTGCTGAAGGCTCTGTCTATGCAGTTAATTAAAATAAGCTGGGTTGAATGTGCTTTGCATCCTTATGTCCATCCTTTTTCCTGCTAGACAGTTCAACAGGGTGGCACTTGCAAAATTTTACTCACAGAGCCTTGCTTGTGGCCACAGACTATGTTATCATCCTAAACAATGCAGGTGATCTTGGCAGGATTTGGACCTCAATGTTTTATTGACAGTGAATTGTTTTCTTTGTTGGGATACAGCTTGCCTGCTTGACTCTGCCAAATAAGGACTGCAGCACTGCCTCTTTCCCACTTTTCCTGTCTTTTCAACTGCCTTGTCAAGCCCTCTGGAGGGAGGGTCTCCCAGCCATCAGGTTTACATACAGAACTCAGCTGTGGTTTCATCTGCATCCTGTGGCAGGTGCTGTCTGAGGATGTTTCTATCCCAGCAGCAGAACAGCAGAAGGGGAATTCAGCGATTCCACCTTGGAGCTCTCAGTGGAGTTCAGTATCTGGGCAGAGCTTACTCAGCAAGGGAGTTTAAAATTGCTTTTTGGCTAAGAAAGAGAATCCTTCAGCGTCAATCGGAAAATTGTATTTTTGATTTATTTTGTTTAGATAAGGGTTAAGGCGACCAATTCAGAGCCCCTTTATGCTGTGATGTGGCTGGAAGTTTGTTCAGCCACTGAGATAGACCAGTTGCTCCCTTCCCTTCCCCTCACCACTTGCCCTCACTGTGTTTTTCTGTAACATATGGGCCTAATTCAGGCTGAAGACTAAAAAAAGTTTGCACAGCGCTGGTTAAAAATTATGGCTTTTTATAATGAAATCTTTGTCAATGGAAACTTGAAATAGCAGCTTGGGTTGTGACTTATGGGGAGTCTGATGATCGAAATCAATTAATCATCCCGTTTCCCAAAATCTGAACAGGAGGGCACACTTGAATCAGAAAGGGGCTGCAGTTTATGAGCTGCTTGGACAGCTTCAAGACTTTCATTGAAAACCCCAGGAGCATGAGTGGGAACAAATATGTTCAGACTGAATGTTTTTCTTAGGCAAGAAGGACATCAATAGAGATCCTCTGTTGAGGAACATTTGGTTTTGTTTGGTGGGGCTTTTGTTGCTCAAGAGGTAAGCACTTTGCAGTCTTGAGCAAAAGGGTTTTAATTTTTATTAGAGGCCCACTGGGTAATTTTATTGAGATCTGCTAATTCTTACCAGGGGATAGTGATCAGGGAGCTGTGCCCTGGCTTTACCTGAGCTGGGCCAGCCTGTGGTGCACAAAAGGAGTGGTGAAAACCATGGGATCTCCTTCAGGAGTGTGTGAGAGGTCCCATGTCTGGGACTTCGGCAGGGCACAGGGCAAATTTATGTGAGGTCCAGGTCCAGGCTGGACTCCACCATTTCAGTAGCCTGGGGCCACGATTATATTGTTCCACGTGTGCTTATTAAAAATAAAAACATACCATAATTAGAGGATTGGCTGTAATGGATTCTCTTGTTCAAAGGGTGAACAAGGGTGTTGGGGGGACAATGACACTGGGTTGGAAAGGAACAAATTTGGAGGGGGAGGATCTGTCTGGGTCGTCTTAAAATGTTTGGCTTGACCTGAAATGATATGTTTTGCTTTTTCTGGAATTGCTTAACATTCCCCCCGCCTCCACTTTCTTTATGTATGGGAACATGGAAAACTTAGTTCAAATAATTAAAAATATTAAACAATCCATGCACCCTAAAACAGCCAAACAAGAAACCATGTAATAGGTACTCCCAAAGCTATTTTATTAACATCCCATTCATATTTCATACTCTATCTTGTCATAGAAAGGGATACTCACCCATATGATCACTCTGTGAAAGTCCAAACAAATTTTAAGCAAACACATTAATCTTTTTCAGAATATCTGAACATTTTGAGCTGCTGCAGAGGACTTCAGTTCCCCCAGCTTTTCTTTAAAGTGGAACAGCTTGCCCTAAGTGCCCCATGTATCTCAGGGAAACAAGGCAGGTGACTGGGGCAGTCAAGAGAAGCAAGGGACAAGGAACTAGAGGAGCACTGGAGCAAAGGACCCTGTGGAAATCTCACCATTTGGCTCAAGGAAGGATTTCCTTTGTCATGCTGCTTGCTTCCTGCCAGTGTGTTGGCTTTAATGAATAATGGGAGATAATAATTTTGGTTTTTGCCTGGAGTGGAAACAACTGACAAAGCGTTTAATGGAAGCTGACAGTTAAGTACCCAGCCACAGCAGTAAAGTGTCAGACATAGCATATGAAAATAAACAGCCCAAATGAAAGCTATTTCTGAGCAGATTGCTGGCACACTTTCCCAACCCCAGGCAGGTTATCTGAGATGGTAATTGCTGCCAAAAAATTCCTCCTCGTCCTTTTTTTTTTTTTCCTTTTTAAATACCTTATGAGACTTACCTCAAGGGACCATAGAGCATATTTATGGATATGCTTAACTTCAAAATAAGTAAAATCAATACCAGAAAAAGCAGAACTGTTTTATAGACCTTATACTAAGCTTGTTTGCATGTTTTAAAAAGTTAGTTGCCTCATAGCAGTTCATATATAGTATTTGCTTATATATATATATATATATTTATGTATTTAAGAGGTAGAGACTGGGGTTAGCTAGAAACCTGAAGGAAACTACAGTGCCCAGTTGTCAGTGCTTTTCTGTAAGAGCTTTGGCCAAAATGTTCTGAGGACATGATGAACTACTCCAGAAGGTTCAGCATGAACTGCACAGCCAAGGTTCCCATCCAGTATTTCTGCACTAAAACCTTGCCATCATGAACTGTGCTTTTGATGTCTTTTTTGCCCACTGTGCACGTTAGTTCTGCTTGTGTTGCTTTCAGTCTTGCAGAACAGCTAATCAAAGCTGATGCAGGTTATTGAATGTTGCCTGATGTTTAAAAATGGGTTCATTGGCTTTGTGGCCAGCAGGGACTTCTCTGTTCATCTCCTCTGACCTCCTGCATATATCACAAGCATGGGATAAGTACTATTATACAAGGGTTAATGTACACAGTGCCTTCATTTGTTAGCTTTCTACCTTATTTATTAGTTTACTTGTCAAAGCAGTTGACTGAGAGTCAGCATTCCTGGTCCCATTCTTGGCCAAAATGGGCTGCAAAATGGTTATAATAGTATTTCTCTATCTGTAATGCTTAACTGATTCCTGCACTGAAAAGGCAACAAGCTTGTGGCAACTTAACAGTTACTGAAAAGGATAATCCTGTTACAGCAAAAATAATAATCTAAATACCATAACCAGTCCCCTCCCCAAATCCAGGCTTAAACAAAGATTAAAAAAAAATACTTGAAATTCTAAAATCTTGGCTACATTAAACCTTTAAAACACTGGATTAGGCATTTTCCATTTCCAAGCTTGGCTTTGACACCACATCCTTGTATTCCATTGGTGTGATTCATCTGCAGATACCAGAACTGCATAATTCATCACAGATCTTTACTATAGATAGAATTACACTAAATCCTTTGGCCTGAGCAGTGTGAAGTCTTCTCTAAGGTAAGCACAAAAGGTGGAGCTGCTCTGGTGTGGTTTGAAGGGTGTTGGGTACATGTTTTGAGGTGATATTTGCAGTGAGAAAACCCAGCTGCTGTGGAATAGATGAGAAGGCAGAGAAGAAGCAAATTGTGGCATCACTGTCTTGAGGAAAGTTGCTTGTATTGGTTGGTGGGCTGAAAGTGAGAGGTAGGACTTGATTTCCCAGCCATGTATAAGCCATGTCTATTTTTCCCATTTGCATTGGAAATTAACACACAAAATGAAACTTCAGTTCTCTGGGTTGCTGTAAAGCTGTTGGGGACAAATGGCTCCAGTGCTCTAGGCCACTAGAGGAATATAAACTGTTTTTTAATCCCTGTAAACTTGTTTTCCAGTGAGATGTTCTAGTGTTTTATTGCATTTTCTTTATGATAGGCTGGTATTTGAAAGCTTCACTTTTAGCTATTTTTGTGGGGAGTTTCCTAAATGAGAAGATCTCAATAAACCCAGTCCTGTCCATACTTGGTCACCCTCAACTCACTCTGTGGATCCACTGCATACAAGAGACTTCTGCAGGAGTTAAAGCTGGTAAAGATAAAGGTCTGAAAGCACAACAAGATAATTTAACTTGAATTTTGGAATATTTGAAGCCCTCATGTTAAATCCAGATCTCCTCATCTGAGCAGAGTATATTGTGCTGCAGGAAGACACCCTCTTCTGCTTTGAAGACATTAAGAGATGGAGAATCCACAACTTCCCTTTTCTAGTTTGTTCCAGTGGTTAACCACAATCTCTGTTTGAAATTTGTACCTCATTCCTAATTAGAATTTCCCTGGCTTTCAGGTCTTGTTTTACTTTCCCATTTTCAACTACAAAGCCTTGTAGTATCTGGTATTTCTTCCCTCATAGGTATTAATGTGCTACAATGACATCATCTCTTTCAGTCTCCTTGTCACCAAGCTTAACAGCCTGGCCTCCTGGGGTGGAATTCACTCTGAGTGGATTGGCTCTTTGTTGTCTGATGTTCTGGCTTTGTCTTGGAGTTTCTTCAAAGCTCCAGCCACACACATGCTCAGGAGTGCCTGTTCTGGCACATGGCACCACGCCAGGCTCCAGCAGTGGGAATTCTGGAGAAGGCCAGCACAATTAAAGATTGCTGAGATCAGTGCCCACCTTTGGCACAACACTTTTAAGAGGCAAAGCACATACCATGAAAATGGAAAACCTGGATGCTGGTCCTGAGGGGATGAAACCTCATCTCTGTGTCATGGAGATGCATTGGGCTGTGGAGGTGTTGAAGAATAAATGTTCCTCTTTTGAATGAATAACAAGAGGAGCATCGTCTGGCAGAGAGCAAGCTGAGCAGACTGTGCTAAGCACATACTGACACTTCCCCAGGTTGCTCTTCCAAAATCTAACAATTTATGGCTCAAGAGATTGCTCTCTTTTTCTTTTTAGTAATGCAGATGGGATTCCTTTTCCATTAATTTGTCCAGTCTCTCCTTGATGTGAATTTTCAGCATTCACAGCATCCTTTTGGCAAGTCCTACAGGTTGTGTCTCTGAAAAAAAGAAAAGAAATTTCTTTGGACTTGCCAACTGCTAACTTGGATATTCCATCATTTTTCCATCAGAACAGATGGGGAGCAATGAATCCTACCTTTGTTTCCACATCATTCATCCTATACAAGTGTAGAAATCTCCCCTTTTGCTTTTTTCATGGACAAGTCTTTCTGTTCCAAAATAATGTGCCATCAGCAAATGTGAAGGCTTCACTATTAATTTCAAGATCATTTACAAATTTGTTGCCATCACATATCTACATGGCATTCACTGGTTACCCTCCTCCCAGTGAAAATTCCTAAAATTTCTTCACATCCATTATCCATTCCTCCTGCCATTACCCATACAAGGATCTTTGACTGATTATTTTCCTAAAAGCCATGGGCTGAGAAGGGCCTCAGGTTCTCACTGCTCTGCTGTTGCTTGCCCAGAGCAGAACAGAGAAGTTGTCCCTGACATTTCCCCTGGGGGTCTATGCTGAAAGGGGAAGCACCTGGCACTTCAGCAGAGCCAAACACTTTAATTCCTGATGTCACTGGTAGACCAAGGCAAAAAAGGCCCTCAGACTGAATGACTTTGCAGCTGCTCAGTGGTGACATGTAGCCCTTTCTATCCTAACCATGTGTGAAATTGAGGCCATGATGACATTCACCATCACTCTCTGATGAACCTGCAGCTCCTGTAGGCAGTGTCTTAATGAAGCCTTTACCTGGGACAGGAGACAGCCCCCATTTGAAAACATGGTCTCTATTCTTTGTTCCTGAACCTTTGCATTCCCACTCAGCTCATTTTGAACATTTTCCCTGAACCTGACCTGATTTATTAAGTGAGTTGTTGATCATACTCCTGTTTTCTCTTAGTTTACCCTGCACTGATCCTCAAACAGATTTTCTTAGTAGTGAGCTTTATTTCCAAAGCTCACGGACAGAAATGCTGAATGTACCAAACCTTGGAGCCCTCCCTTCGAGCCACAGTGGGTCCCTCCACAGAGTGAGGGGTCCCCATTAATATCCCCTTTCACCCAGAACCAAACTCACTTTCTTTACTCTCCACTGATACTGCATTGTACTAATCTTAAATCAGGATTTCAATCCTGTGCCCTCAGGAACACACACATCCTAACTCTGCTTTGGCACTGATTTATTTCTGCCTAATTCTAGTTCTCCTCTCTGCCTCTGTTGAAACTCTTGCAGTTCTCACCCAAAGTGAATATTCTCCTATCCTTCCCCACAGTGGTGACATACTCATTGATGAAGCTGGATCCTATTTACACTCACATCCCTTTATAACATGTGAGATTTGACATTGATGCCTGCAGGAAGGGTAGTTCATACTACTGCAAAGGGGAAAAAAAAAGGCTGTAGTGTAAATGCACATCAGGTCTGAGAGCTTTTCTGCTTCAGGTTTTATTACAGCCAAATGAGTCAGAGACATGGGAACTACTAGCTTTTTTCCCTGGGGAGCATTGTGAGTGACCTGCACAAGAAGCCAGAAAACTGTTATTACTTGAAATGTAAAATTAAAGAAAAAAAAAAAATTGCTCTCTTTTTCATTTTCCTGAACTGGACCACATGCTTCCCTGGAGGAAAATCAGTGTTGGAAAAAAGGTTGACTGCAAAATTTTCTGTTAATCTGAATATTCCTCTCCTGCTCTGAGCTGCGGGATGCAGGCACAGACCTATCCCATCTGCTCCGGTGTGATCTGTGCCAGCTGCTAGGAGGACCCTGCTGGAGATGATGGATGGCCCAGCACGTGTCCCTTCCTGCTGTAGGATTGCACTGGTGGGACAGGGTGTATCAGAGCATAGACTGTGTCCAGGATCAGCCTGGTGCTGCTGACTGGGACCCTGTGGTGGCACCAGTTCCACTGGTGGGGCGTGACCACAACTCTGACAGCTGCTCCTGAACTTTGGGAGCTCTCCTTGATGTTGGGCATGCTGTGGCCTGATGAGCCCTCTCATTCCCAGATTTACTCTGGATTTCTTCATCAAGTACAGAGTGCCAAGGACGATCTCAGAGTGTTGATTCTGGTCCTGGCACTCATCCCTGAAGAGATTAAAGCACCTCTGAGAGAGCATCCCTTTCATTTTTGCTCTAATCCTTATTACATACAGAGCTGTGATATATCCCCCTCCTCTCCTACTCTCTGTCTCTCTCACCATATGTTAAAGACTTTTGGGAATGTACCTTTTTGCAACATCTTTCTCTTCTAGATTTTAACACAGTCCTGATGCATTTACCAAAAATCTCTGGAAATGCAGAGAATCCAACACGAAACTTGTTGGAAGCAGGACTTCATTGGAAGCGAGTTTTACATATGTGTACCATCTTCCTTGTCTGGGTGTGAGAGCTGCATGAGATTAACTGGATTAAGAGAAAATTTCTCTATACTCAATGTCAGCAAAATTCTTGATTGAATTTATTTTTACTGTAACAAGCCCTCAGTGTCTACTCTATTCAGTGTAAAGGAGGATCGTGGCAAGGAGCAGACTGAAAGAAATGTGCTAATTTGAAAAATCTGGAGATTTTTATCCATGGGCAAAAAAGTTTTTTTATGACAGTGATAGGAAAAATAGAGAACAATTTTATGAAGATTTTTGTTTATATGAAGGTCTTTATCTGCTTCGCACTAGTTCCATCACCTAGCAAATATTTTTTCAGCAGCTTTCCACCATTCACAGTTTTCTTTTTAAATCTCACATTTGCCCTTTACAAAGTTCTACTCTCTGGCTTGGAAATTCACAACATTTTTGTCACTTTTTGTTGTGTCCTGTGGTTCATGTTGTGGCCCCAGCACAAAACAAATCCTAACACAAGTTGCATAGCATAGGAATGTGTCCTGCAAAGGTTGCTGGTAACAAGAGGTGTGGGGGAGAAGGACATCAGGGTTAACATCCTAATAACTCCTGTTTTTTCTGGTTTTGGTCCAGAACAGTGTCCAGGCAGCCCCATTGTACTGTTAATGCAGAGCACAAGAGAGACAGAACTGCGCAGTGAGAGAGAGCATTCGCTTCAGTTCTTTCTTTGCACAATTTCCAGTTCTTTGCACTCTTCCAAGGAAGTCTGCCTGGCAGGCATGCTTAGTCAGGACAGACAGGAATACACACAGATTTCTACTATGAGATAATGAGGTTTTCTGGCTTGTTCTCTGTTCTATTTCTAATAATCCATTGTGCTTTATCAGCCTCTTTGATGATTGTTGAGCACCAAGTTAATGTTTTCAGAGTATTAGCCACAAACCCATTTTCCCTGTGAGCAGTCATAGCTAATTAAGAATATTGTGACACATGTATAATTAAGCTTATTTTTAGCCCACAGTCATTACTTTGCATCTATCAACACTGAATTTCTTTCAGTGCCATGATATCTCATCAACAACAAGTATCACTCAGTGTCATGAGATCCTAATGAGATCCTATAATCTCCAACCTTTGTTATTTCATGAGTCACTGTTTCCCAGATTTTATGAATATGTTGAACAACACTCATCTGTGTGGAACTTCATGTGACCTCTCCCTATTACATAAACTGACTCTTAGTTCTGTTTTCACTCTGTTATTAAGATGAGATCTCAGTTTCTTTTTTAAGCCTTTTGTAATATAAGTACACCAAATTAACCAATCTTAATATCATACTGTTTCCTTCAAAACACTCACCAACATACATGCAATATGACTTCCTTATTAATATTTGGGCTCAGCCTCATGGCTGGGAAATTGTGAGAACAAAAGTATAAGAAAAAACTCCTACATTTCTCAATATGTCCCTCTTACTCGTAGCTTTGGGGTCAGTGCAAGCACCTCTCTACCAAGTAGACTTGGGCATCACATCTTAAACCTGTTAAAGTTAAAAAGTAAAAACAGTATATTAAAAATTAGAAAAGTGGAAAATTCCTTTTAAAATGAAGACTTGTAAAAAAATAGGCAGTGCTTCAATACACTGATTTTTCAGAAGAGAAAATTTCTAGGCAGATAATGCACAAATAAAACAAAAGGCTGGTCTTGGGTGTTGTTTCAGAAAGTGGATGTCAGGGTGTATCCTGGCTGGACTTTCCTGTTAAAAAGCAGCCTCTTGTTAGTACAGTATTAAGAATGATTGCACAGCTGAAGCTGAGGCATAGACCAGCCATGCGTAAATTATTTCTTTTAATATGTCACTGGAATTCCTAGAGGAAAACAGCTCCTTTTTAGAAATAATTTTGTTTAATTCTGTTTCTCATTTATTTCTAGAAGCTCTGGTTATGCAACAGAGCCGTGCAGAGTGGAGAGGGACTCTTACCCTCAGCCCAGACTAATCCAAGCGCTGAGCTCTTCCTCTTTCCAGAAACACTGGAGAAGTTTCTATTCTCTTTTGTGCAGTCAGTGAATTCTCCGTGGGGATCTCCATCTATCTGGCAGGTCACATTACAGCTCTGCTCTGTAACTGATCTGCCCACTGGTTTCTACAGAAGAAGTGTTGTTGATGAATGACTGCACATGGCTCTGAGAATTATGTTGCAGAGTTGTTACTTTTCAACCAGGGAGCTTTCCTGGGAACTTTCCATGATGTGCTGGACAGCTAAAGAGCTTTGGACAATACGTAGGATACAGCTGCCATAACTCATTGTGACCAATGAACAGAGAGAGCAAAATGGATAGAGAGGCTGAGGATCAAGGATGCCGGCAGGACATGCATATCTGTGATTGGTGATGAATTTTACTGCATTAGGAAAGCTGGCTGACTTTAAAAGATGCTAAACCTGCTGGCAAGGCATGGCAATAACCCCCCAAAGTCAGCGTGCTATGACAACTGCAGTTTCCCTCAACATGAGACAGCACTGAGTGCGCTGCCAAATGTCAGCTAAACAGATTTATTTTCTCTGAGACCACTTTTTCTTGCTCTTGAAGCCTTCCCTGTGCTTTCCTCTGAGGTGTAGTTATTAGCAGAGTTGGTAGCACTGCCCTAGAGTAGGTCCATATTACAGCTGTGGAGAATGTTATTTTGTTGTTTTGTTATAGTATTTGACACTCTGCAGTACAGCACCCTAACAAAGATACAATCACAAAGATTTTAATAAAAACCCCTAAACCTTGAGAAAGTAAAACTCATATTTTCACTGAAACATGGAATGGCTTCACTTGGAAGGGACCTTAAAGATCATCCAGTTCCAACTTCCCTGCCATGAGCAGGGACACCTTCCACTATCCCAGGTGGCTCCATCCCCATCCAACCATGCCTTGGACACTTCCAGGGATTGGACAGCCAAGATTTTCTGGACAAGAATTTTAAAGGTTGATTTGCTCTAAATTAAATATTGGATGTCACTAATTATAAATTTTATTTTATTTTAGCAATTTTCATTTTTTTTTGTGTCTACTTAGTTTTATTATAGGAAAACAACCTCCTTAATTTTTATTTAATGTCACAATAAGGCACTTAAGTGATTTATTTTTTCAATATATGTTGAGGCAGGAGATTGACTGAAACCAATGTTTTCCTGTAGTGTTTTGGTTACTAAGAATTTTGGTTTTGCTATGAAAAAGTGACTTAAAATTTCCAACCAACTCTAGTTTATGAAAAGTGATTCACAGCAATGTCCTGTGAATTCTTAAAGCAAAGATAGCATCAACAGCAGTTAAACACTGCAGATAAGGAGCTGGATGATGAAATGTCCACTATTCTCTTTATTCAATTTAGTCACACAGCTTTGTAAAAAAGGAGGATATTGGAAAAGATGAGCACTAGCTTTTCGTTAGATTGCAATAAGATGAGAACATCATCCGTGGAGACATGGCTGGATCCAGTCTTTGGGATACTGCTTGTTTTCTGTCCTCTGGAAAAATCCTATGGAGGATGAGAAGGAAAGAGCCTATTTTTTACCAAAGTAAGAAAGGAGGAAGGTTTTTCCGCTGCTGAAATGGCTTAGGAGGAGTGTTAAGCCCAGAGGAGTAACAGACCTTGGCTCTGATTCCCAGCTTCCATAAACTGCAAGGATGAATATTAGATTTTGAGCTTGGATTCAGACAGTTTCAAGAGAAATTATCCATCCATGCTCTGTAACTCAGTTATGAACTGGTCGTCAAATTCTTCTTGCATTAAGGTCTGAGATTTTGTTTATTTGGATTTCAAAGTCCATTTCTACTATTGCTATCTTGCCTTTGCTTCACACTGCAAGCATCCAAGAAGCCTGGAGATGCTGGGAAAAGAGGGTTGATCCAATATCTTTATTTAAGACGGGAAGCGTGCTAGCGAATGATCTATTAATACAGCATTTATTAATACCCTTCTCACCCACAGGAACCAAAAATCACAAGGCTTGCTTTGAAGCTGGGACTCTCTCACATGAATGGAAACGAGTTTCCAGCTAAGAGCAGGTGCCTGCCATATGAGCAGAACAAATCCTGGGACCACGAGGAGCAATTTGATGACTGCTGTGTGCTCCGTGCCCACAATAGATTCATGTCAAGGTGACATTTCCCTGGCTCAGGTCTCCCCTTGTCTCTTACCAAAGAGCTGTAGATATTTCACTCTTTTTCTTATATTTTAGTGCCTGATAGATGTTGTTCCTAAACACTTTTGCAGGTGATTACTGTGGGGAATTAGTAAGCTTCTTATTCACACCTCTCTGTCCAGCCCCTCTTGACTTGCATAATTCATTAATCCAGAGGAAACGAGGGATCTCACAAAGCCCTGGCCAGCCCCAGAGGGGCTTTTCAATGGTTTAATTTAATGATGGTTGTGGGAAATGCCTGTGTAGCTGTTAAGCATTTTGAGTCCCCTCCCATTCTTTCCCCTGTTAATAGGTGGTTGTGCCACTGAGGGGTTCCCCAGGAGGACCCTTAATGTGAAGTATGAGTGTTGTTGCCTGTTGACATGCTGGCTAACAAGGATGACACGTCAGACTTAGAATCCCAGGAGTGCCTAAATTTTTGTGGTTTTCAAGTACTATAAATTTTGCTTTCTAGCACAGGTGAGATTTCAGCCCCTACCTGGAAACGATCATGTCCCAGGTGCCCCTTTTTGGTAGTGGGGCCACTGGTAAAGGAAAATACAGATGTGAAAGAGGCCCTGAAGCCTTCAGACCTGCCAAGCTCCAGCTGGTTTCCCAACACCTTCCCAAAGTGGATGTGTGGAGTCAAGATATGAATGAAGGAGCAGAGCTTCCTGGCTAAATGACACCGGTCCAGCAATGCTGCTCCAAGGCATGACATCAAAATCTTGGGCAACATCCACACTTTGCACATTGCAAAGGAGCATTCCCAGGTGCTTTAATTTGCTTTTGGTCCTCAGACTGGTCCCTTGCTCACTTTTGGCCTCCGCTCTCTAACACCCGTCCAAACAGTTTCCAGGCACCGTTCGGCAGCCGGCACAGCCAGGGACCATTCCCAGCTGGCAGCTTGGATACAGCTGCTCTGTTTTGGAAAGTGGGAGAGTTTAATGAATGGATGCAAGCATATCTGTGCCAGTTGGCCTCGAGGCCAGCCAATGGTCCAGGCCGCGTTTAATTTTCTAAAAGAGACACAGCCTCAGGTCTCCTTATCTTTGCCATTAACTTCCTGGGTAGTGAGGGCTTGGCTGTTTACCTATAAAAACGACTTTGTGAAAATGGAGCGTGCATGAAAGAATGGTTTCAAAGACTATTTATTATGAATATGGTTCTTTTTAACCAAACAAGTCATTCACAAACTGCTCTTGGCTTCCTTGGACAGAGTTAGTGTTCAGAGACATTCACTGATCATTTACAGCAAGAAACATTCAGCCTCCAGTTTGTTTTCTTTGCTTCCTTTTTGCAGTGGGGACCGGCCAGCTGAGAGATCTGCTTTTGTTTTTCCTGTCCTTGATTTGATGATTGAAGCTTTTCAAACAGAACTACAACACACGGCAAGCATCCACGATGAATTTCTAGATAAATAAACACTTGGGCTGAGGTTATTTTGAAGAACAGCAGCGTCAGTGCCTCCAAATGGCAAATAATAGAGTGAACTGAGCCCAGCCATTTTTATTTTTTTTTCTGGAGTTGGAGAGCTGCTGTCCCTCCTGTTAACCTGTGCCTCTCTGTTTCATGGATTTTCTTGGTGCTTCTGAAGCACTGGGAAAGACAGAGTTAGGGGCTGGCTAAGGATCAGTCCAGGTCCACCCTGAGGGAAAGGAGACTCTTCCCATTGCCACGTTTTCCAGAAGTGGGGTGAGGGCCACTCCAGGTCTGGCTGCTCGTGGGGTGTGGGCTCAGGGAAGGTCAGCCCCTTGCAGGGATGTCCATGCCAGGTGACTGCTCAGCCTTTCCCAGCTGGGGATGGCTCAGGAGACGTGCCGGAGGCAGGCTTGTGTTGCCTAAGCATAGCTTTTGGCTCCATTGCTTGCTCATCTGTGGCTTTGCCTTCGCTCACTTGTTTCCTTAGATGAGTTCCTCTGCCTGCTTATTTGTGTTAGGAAAATTATCGTTCTTGTATTTCGGTCTGTGTCGCTTCCTCTGGGCCTGTTTTGTTATTGCACACAGGGATGTCTCTAATGAAGTGGACGGAAGGAGGAGGACTCGGGGCTTATTTTTATCCTATACATAGGAAGTTGGCCAGAACAGGGAAAAACAGAGCAGAAAGCCCTCAGAGCATTCCCATCCCTTGGGGTTGGAGACAGCAATCTCCACAGACCTTGCTCAAATGTTCCACCGCTGCTCAGGGGAACTTTCTCCACAGTTTTGCTTGTTTGTTTTTGAAAGGAAAGATGTGTGTTGCTTCCTGCCACAGGATAGCTGCTCTGTCATTGCTGCCATCCAAGCTTCTTTTATTAATGAATTAAACCTCAGACCACCAGACTGACTGAAAAAAAA